>CM028359.1:74127474-74639200 GCA_016618105.1 Dendrobium huoshanense
TCCTTGATTCCGAAGAGTTATTTCCTACAAGGCTACCTAGTTCAATACCAAGAATATTCAAAGAATGCTACGAAAGCAAATCAATATTCCTGCTACCAAACGACAGCTTTGTACAAGCTTGGGCCTCTGGTATGGAAGGAATTCACGTCCCTACGGTAGAGGGATAGAGATATATATAAAGGTATTAGATTCATCAAACGAAAATTTCTCCGGAAAGGGACTTGTCGGTCAATCACATGCATGGAAATTGGATCCGATGTTGGTGCTGCTGAAGAGACATACGAGGCTGATGATTATAATGAACAACCCGTAGAAGCCGAGCCTGCACTAGAAGAGCTTGAAGATGGTGGACAGACAGCCACTATGGATGAATTAAAAGAAGTCAACTTGGGAACTGAGAAAGACCCTCGCCCAACCTTCATTAGTTCTCTACTACCTGAAGAACAAATAGAAGAAATAAAGAGCTCCTCTGTGAATTCAAGGACTGCTTTGCTTGGACATATGCTGAGATGCCCGGCTTATCCCCTGATGTAGCAGTTCACAGATTAGCAATCAAACCGGATGTGACACCTGTCAAACAAGCTCCTAGAAGAATGAGATTGGAGATCGAAGACCAAGTGATCGCAAAAACGAGAAGCTAATAGATGTAGGCTTCATCCGAGAAGAAAAGTATGCCGATTGGATTGCTAACATTGTCCCTGTAAAGAAGAAGAATAGACAGATTCGTGTCTGCATTGACTTTAGGGACCTCAACAAGGCGTGCCCAAAAGACGATTTTCCACTCCCTGTATCCGAACTCCTAGTCGACAATACGTCCAACTATGACATGTTCTCCTTCATGGATGGATCGTCAGGGTACAATCAAATCAAGATGGCGCGACGAAGATGAAAGCATACATCGTTCAGGACGCCCATCGGAATTTCTGCTACACAGTCATGCCCTTTGGCCTGAAGAATGCCTGTGCCACCTACCAGCGGGCGATGACTCACATATTTGATGATTTGATACATTAGAAGGTCGAGTGCTATGTAGATGACCTCGTTGTCAAAAGTCTTTCGGTCAAATCATCTCACTTAAAAGATCTTAGAATTGTATTTGAGAGAATAAGAAAGTTTGATCTGAAGATGAATCCTCTCAAATGTGCTTTTGGGTCTCCTCCAGCAAATTCATGGGGTACGTTGTTCGTCATCGAGGTATAGAGATCGACCCCAACAAAATTAAGGCAATCACGGAGATGTCACCACTAAGGAACCTTCGACAGCTTCGCTCGCTGCAAGGACAACTGGCTTTCATTCAGAGATTTATATCAAATCTATCGGGTAGGTGCCAGTCATTTTCAAAGCTAATGAAGAAAGATGTCTGTTTCAAATGGGACGTAGAATGTTAGGAGGCTTTTGACAGCATCAAAAGATATCTGTTGAATCCGCCCATTCTCGCAGCGTCAATTCCGGGGAAGCCTCTTATATTGTATACAGCGGCATTAGAAGAGTCCCTCGGAGCACTATTGGCCCAGAATAATGAAGAAGGCAAGGAAAATGCGCTCTACTACATCAGTCAAAGTTGATTGGAGCAGAAAGCTGTTATTCTCCTATTGAAAGTATTGCTTGGCGCTGATTTTTGCAGTTCAGAAAACTCCCCCACTATATGCTATCCCATAAAATCACGCTGATATCAAAGATCGATCCGCTGAAGTTCTTGATGACAAGACCAGCGTTGACACGTCGTCTAGCCAGATGGGCAGTATTGTTATTGCAGTTTGAAATCATATACATGCCATAGAAGGTGGTGAAAGGACAGGCCTTGGCAGATTTTCTTGTTGCACACCCAATCCCGCCGATTCTCCACTAAATGATGATTTGCCTGATGAGCAAATAATGGACGTCGAGGAGAATGAAAAGCTACCATTCTGGGAATGTACTTCGACGGGTCATCGTCGATTAGACCTGTCCAACCTCCAAATATTGCAGGAGCCTGAGCCGGCATCGGTCTTATTTTTGTAGCACCCGAGGGTGGTATAATGAGATTTTCATTCAGTTTGACTGAACATCGAACCGACAACGAAGATGAGTATGAAGCTCTATTAGCAGGGCTAGAGATTGCGATCGATGTCATAATCCAACATCTCCAAATCTTGGTGATTATCAGCTCGTGATAAATCGATGTTCTCAGTAGCTATAAGGTTGGCAAAGTCGGATTGGCCCATTACCATCGGGGAGCCCTCGAGCTTCTGAATCAAGTACCAAATGTTGAAATAGCTTGAGTTCCTCGAGGATAGAATGCTAAAGCAGATTGTCTGGCCAAATTGGCCAAATAAATGGCGAACATCAACGAGGAGAGGCCTATATTCATAGGAGTTTACACTCGTAGGATTTTGGAGCCCGCTCTGTTATAATTCCCGAGGGCAGAAGAAATACCATATTCAAACCAGTAAGATAAAATCCCAATCGACCCTCAACCTCTCCATCAGATCGTTATGGAAAATTATCCAGAAGAATATCACATGGCCAAAAGACGTAAAGCTAGCCAAGCTTCAGAATCGTGGTGGCATTGTTTAGACATTGAAGTCGAAAATGATTGGAGACAGCCATTCATTGACTACTTCAAAGAAAACAAACTCCCGATAGAAAAGTCTATGGCCACACAAATTCGAAAAAGGATGTTGCGATACGTATTTATCAATGACATGTTGTACATATGAGCCTTTGATCAAATGTGGCTAAAGTGCCTAGGGACCAAAGAAGCTGAAAAAGTGGTATCAGAAGTCCACAAAGGGCTTTGCGGAGCACATCAGTCAGGTCCCAAATGGCCGCTAAAATCAAAAGAATGGGATATTATTGGCCAACTATGGTCAGAGATTGTATTGACCATGCAAAGAGGTGTCACGAATATCAGATTCACTGTGATGTTATACATCAGCCTCCAAATCCACTACACCCAACAATAGCGTCCTGGCCATTTGAATGTTGGGGTACTAATATTATTGGGCCAATAGATCCGCTTCATCAGCGGGACATCGATTCATTCTGGCAGCGACGGATTACTTTTCCAAGTGGGCAGAAGCAGCTCCGTTCAGAGAGGTCACATCGGAGCATGTGATCAATTTCTTTACCCACAATATTGTTTACAGATTTGGTGTACCACGCCGTATAATCTCAGACAACGGTACTGCATTTAAAAGTACAAAAATCTACAAGTTCATTTATCGGCATAAGATCGATTGGCGTTACTCGTCTATATACAATCCAAGGGCAAATGGATTGGCAGAAGCCTTCAACAAGACGCTGGTGAAATTGTTGAAGAAGATTCTCACCAAGAACAAAAGAGAGTGGCATACAAAGATGGCAGAAGCTCTATGGGCATATCGTACAACTTACAAAACACCAACTAAAGCCACTCCTTATTCATTGGTGTTCTGTGTTGAAGCCGTATTACCATTGGAGATTGAGCTACCATCACTCCGGGTAGCAATTCAGAATGATCTCACTCAGGAGCAAAATGCCCGCCTCAAAATGGAGGAGCTCGACGCACTTGATAAACTCAGATTACAAGCTCAACAAAACCTGTAAATCTACTGAGGAAGAATGGAAAAATCCTTCGATCGTATGGTACGTCCTCGGGCATTTCAAGAAGGGGAATTGGTCCTGGTGCTGAGAAGACCAATCATCCCACATAGAAAAATTGGTGGAAAATTCATATCCAATTGGGAAGGCCCCTTCGTCATCGAGAAAGTGTACCAAGGAGGAGCATATCAGTTGATCGATCTGAACGGTCAGAGACCCATGCCACCTATCAACGGTCAACATTTAAAGAAGTATCATGCATAAAAATTCCATGTTGAATGTATTTTATGATGATCAAAATTTTATGTGCATATTTATCAATGCATGCTTACATTTTGAAATTCTCTTGTATAGCAAGAACGCATTTCAAAATCCCCTATCAGACTGGGGGCATTTTAAATATTTATTCGGGTTGACATCGCGCTGCATGCCGAGATCCCCGAATAAATATTTAAAAACTCAAAGACAAAAAACCTATACAGAATGTCCCTATAATACAGGGAGAATTTTAAATATTCATTTGAATTGACATCGCGCTATACGCCGAGATCCCTAAATGAATATTTAAAATTTTAGATTCCAAATTTATTCCATTCTAAAATGTCCCTGCGAGACAGGGGGCATTTTAATATTTATTCGGGTCGACATCACGCTGCATGCCGAGATCATTGAATAAATATTTAAAATTATCAATCCATATGTTATTTTGTGCTAAAGAATACAAAGATTTCTTTTTCAAAGTCTATGCAGGTGATCTTTCAAAAGTTAGAGACACATTCTCCAACAAATAAAGACTCAAAAGTCAAGAAAGAGACTTTTGTGGCTACACACTCCTACAAAATTGAGCCAGAAAAGCTTGAAGTCTTTCAACAGCCTGAAGCTTAAGGTTCGAATGGGTGTAAAAGGTCAGATCCAACATGCCCAAATATGGTCGGATCGCTGGCAGCTCTGTCTACTCAATAAGCCATAAGAAAGGCCGTAGTAGCAGAACCCCCACTTCGTCAACCCGTTAGTAGGGACTATAAGAAGCACGAAGACAAATTTTACTCAACAAGTTCAAGTGATCGTAGTCCACAAAATTTCTCCCAAATGACTGGAGAATCAAAGTTCCAGTGGAAAGATGAGTCTCGAGCAACTACCAGATGTTCGTAGGCTCCAAAATCCAAAATCACAAAGGATGACTCCAAATTTACTAACTTCAGCAAAATCAGCATTGGGGAATGCAATTCCCATAGCTCGAGTCTGAATCCTGAATGGGCGTAAGAGGTCGGATCCAACAAGCCCAAATATGATCGGATCGCTGGCAGCTCCATCTACTCAACAAGCCATAAGAAAGGTCGCATTAGAGGAACCCCCATCTTAGCAACCAGAGGACGAAGAGCTGTAAAATTCCAGCTCTCCCGATTTGATGAACTCAAGTGATTCAGATTAAAATCTTCTCAAGTGGTTAAGGATCAAGATACTTCCTACGTTCGGTACTATCAACTGAATCCAGAACCTGCAAATCCTTCAACAAATCCGTAAAGCACAAAGCGATGATCAAAGAAATTTTTCTTCAACAAGTTCGTCAAAGCATAAAGCACAGGACCGAAGAAAACTATCCCAAAGTTCACACAAAGCCTTAGGTTGAACTAAAAGGATTTGTCATCAACAAGTCTATTATGCACAAAGCACTGGACCGATGACTTTTCGCCATCGACCTAAAACAAACCTAAGGGTTTAGGTCATCAGCATCTACTCCTTCAACAAGCCCGCCAAAGAAAGAAACATAGGGCTGAAGGTACAAAAATCACCTGACAAGTCAGTAAAGACAAATAAGGTAATTCTCCATCAATATCCGCAGCACAAAGTACAGGGAAAAAAATCAGTATCTCAACCATCTATTGATACATCCAAGAGATCTATGGAGAAAGAAATCTTAGTGTGACATCCAAGCAGATTTTTGGATATCCACTAAATGAAAATCTTAGTGTGACATCCAAACAAATTTTTGGATATCCACTAAATATCTTAGTATGACATCCAAGCAAGCTTTTGGAGATCCGCAAAATGAAGAGCTTTATGTGACATATAGAATAAATATCTAGAGATCCATAGGGTCAAACAGCTTACAACAAACGTGATTCGCTCTAGACGCGTATCACATTTGTTGGGGCGCATTTGTTAACCTCAAACAGATAAAAAAAATGAAAATGAAATCATACCTCTGCCGCCTGGATCCCACAAATCCCGCCGAAATTTCGCCAAGGCGTTGTACAACAGCGCCGAATCGGTCACCTCCCGGATATCCTGCGACTCGCCTCGATCAAGCCTCCCTCAGCATCGTTAAATATCCGATCCAAACGAGGCTCTGGTCGCTGCTCTCGACTCTCGTAGCTCCTTCCACGCTCTACTCTTCTCCCTGTCTTGCTCTTCCATCCGCAAGCTTCAAGCCATGATCTTCATTCCTCCCGACCTCCTCTCCATTCCACTAAGTCGAAGCCAAATCCCTCACAGCCTCCGACCTCACCCAGGCGAGCTCACCTCTTCCCGTCGAGCTCAATCCCGAGCTCAGAGAGAAATAGAGAGAGAGAGAGAGAGAGAGAGAGAGAGAGAGAGAGAGAGAGAGAGAGAGAGAGAGAGAGAGAGAGAGAAAGAGAGAGAGAGAGAGAGAGAGAGAGAGAGAGAGAGAGCATCCTTACCCGACACTTCTCCTGGTCGATCCCGTCGCCCTCGCCCCCGATCTCCCTAACCGACTCCTCACAGCAGCTAGAGCCGATCTCCTCCTCTCTGTTAGTAGCCGATCCTAAGCCTTGCCCGATCCAACCTGTAGCCGAAACCCCTCTCCCTAATATCATAAACCTAACTCACCTCTCCAACTCAGCCCTTTGACTCAGTCAACTCAGTCCTTCAACTCAGCCAACTCAGCCCACTTAAACCTAAGACTACCCACTCAGCTCAGCTCACTCACTGACTCACTCCCACTCAGCTTAACTTAGCCCCAACTCACTCCCTACCCAATAAGGTTTAAGCATAAGTTTTATTTCTATTTTATTTTATTTTAATTGCTAATAATGGATAATAATAATTATTATTATTATTTATAATAATTATGCTATTATAATTATTAATAATTTTAATAATTATATTGTTATAATTATTATAACTACTAATTATAATAATTATGTTATCATAATTATTAATAATTATAGTTATTATAATTATAATAATTATGTTATTATTATTATTTTTATTATTATTATTAAATGCAAAAAAAAATGATGAGACGATTCTTTTCTCTACGCTTGCAACGAACCGGCAAACCCCCGAGGCGCTCACGTAGCGTTTAGGGTGGGAAAATGGTGCGATGCTCGCGACGATTTAAAAATCCCTCTTCAAAGCTTGCAACGAGCTGGGAAACCCCCGAGGCGCTCAAGTAGCGTTTAGGGTGGGAAACCGGTGCGATGCTTGCGGCGAAGGGGATAAAAAAAGTATTTTTTTTTTATATAAGTACCCCGAACGCCCACGTGGTGCAGAGGGGAGAAATCTGTGTTTACTTCTAACCTGTTTTATTCTTATAATTAACAACCTAAAAACCCTTAAATGCTCACGTAGCAGGCGGGGATAAAAAAATACGTTTGCGACCGTGGTGTCATTTTTGACACCTACCTGAAGCGCTCACATAGCGTCGAGGGGAAGGTTGCCTCTTGGTTTTTTCCCCTAAATAGGGGAGACGCCGGGAGGCTGCCGAAATTTGGATTGAAAGATCCAAGGACTTTGAACAATATTGAATCTCATTTGGACATTAAATGAACTAAATTCAAAGTTTAATAAGCAAATGGCTTAAGAAAAACAAGAGGTGGACCACTTGAACTCAAGAAAACTTGGTGCAAATTTTTGGACATGCAAAATTGACTACAAAGAAGACATGAACAATAACTCAATATATTTGAACTTGATCTCAAACAAGGAGCTCACATTTAAGCTTGCAAATGACTACAAGAACTCAAACTTGGACTATGGGAAAGAGAACTCGAAGAAGACTTGGAAAATATAAGACTTGAATTTGGACACGCAAGTGAACTTGATTGAACTTAAAGAACAATACAGGACTTGTGCACTTGGTACAATCAACTAAGGTCATACTACAATGGATTGAACTTCAAGGTCATTAAATACATGATTGAAGATAAAATGCTAAAATCAAGTGATGGCTTTAATCAATCAAATGAATATCAACAAACAAGTGTGAGACTCATGTGGAATAAAACTACGCTACACACCAAGTAATTAAACTACTTGGGCAATTACTAGCATATGCAACAGTTTGTTGATCATTGTGTACAAGGAGGCCGATAATGAATATAACATCTTTCCTACGCTTAACATCAACCAGCTTATGGGTATATTGGCCTATCTACAAATAATGATAGCCCACAAAAGGGAATGTAGAAATATCTTATGGTTCATGTGCGAGCAAGAATGACGAATCTACTACAATCATGAATATCAAGGAACAATTGTAGGAGTACCCATAAGTAATGGTAGAAGATTTTTTTTACATGCATGAGTGTCCACATCCAACATGAATGATTTTCTACCTACAACATGCAACAAGTGTAGTAGTTCCCACTCTCTGATAGCAGTATTCAAATGAGTGCACTTACCCGCTTGTGATCAATTATATGGGGATCTCAATTAGCACTAAAGAATTATCATGAGAATAAGAGAATACAACTACCGGCATGTAGTTCTGAACATAAATCAATAGAACATTCGTGAAGGAAATACTCATTAAAAACATACACATGGAATGACGGATACATGCAAGCAATGACTAAATATTGAATGAAAGATATACAATAAATGTCAGATGTTTATGTCATTAGCAACGCTATAACATAAAAGTGTACATTCAGTTATGTGAGCAGTGGAATGAACTCAAAACATATGCAGCGAAGAATATCACAACACCTTTACAATCAATCACTGTTCAATGTCGAGCAAATATGTTGGTCCATTATAAGCAAAGATGGATGATACTACAATAGGTGCTAGCACCTACAAACTATGTAGCAAGAGCCAGTAGATATTGCAACGCTTTTGTAGTCAACCATCATTCAGCATCAAGAAAAATATATTGAACATCTACAAGCAAGGAAAGGCTTCAGTAAATGTAGTATCCTGAAGTTAATTCCAGTATGGCAGTATGTGAAGGAATACATCTACCTGCATACTTGTAGCAATGAAAAATATACTACATGAGATCAAATACCACAACAAAAAGCACGAAGAATACGACAAGTGCAAGCTCATACGATATAAAGCAGGAGACTAGTTAGTGCACTATGATCCACCTACATAAATCAACAAATAGTGCACGATAGTCTACCTGTATGAATAACTCTATTCAGAAGCTGCTACGCCACGCCACCGGATATGCAATCTCCGTACAATCAGATAGAAGGCGTCTACAAATACTTTAAAAGTACCCCTACATGTACACTATAAATTGTATACACATAGGTACACTAAAGGGGAATATACAATCCCAAAACCCGCATGGGCCCCGGCGAGCGTGTTATCGGTACACACGTGACGTCTAGGGATGCTGTGCCGGTTATTAAATTTAAACCCGATCCTTCTAAGTAGATAAAAGGAGTTGACATGGTTTAATTATAAAATGCCCCCAAATTCGCATGGGCCTCGGTGAGTGTGTTATTGGTACACACGTGACGTCTAGGGATGCTACGCGGGTTGACAAGTGAATTCAGGTTCGAAACCGATCCTTTTATACGGGTCAATAGAATTTGACAGGGTTCGAACCAACAAATAAATATACGGTTGTGACGACCGTCATATTTGTCTTAATATATTCATATTAGGCCTTCAAGGCCTATAACAATAAGAATTCACTATCAAGGGCATAAAGCATAAGAAACCTGATCCTCGATCAACTGCTTGGTCGAATTGACAGGGTTCAAGCTACAAATGGAAATGACCCCCAAACACCCCGATGATGGCCTTGTTGAATGTAGATCTCAACCGGAGGGGTTCCCAAATATTTCTAAATGTCTCCCAAATATCCATATTCCAAGGCTCCACCCAAAATACCCATAAAAAATCCACAAATTCCAAAAAAAAACTCCACAAAGTCCGAAATCCAAAAAAAAAAACATTTAAAATTGAAATAAATCCATCAAAAAACTTAAAGCAAAATCCATCCAACATCCGCAACAGTTTGCCGGGGTGGACAAATAAAAATTTACTTCAGCTCACAAAAGAGCTAAATACCTAGTCGAAAATATCACTAGAATCAATTCTCAAACAATCTTTTGCTAGTAAGGACGTGGTACGTGTCCTCTAACCGACAGTTTTGCCGCCAAATGGCACTGCAGGTAAACGGTTATGACCCGGGGCCCTCTGAACCGAGTGGTTTTGCCGCCAAATGGCACCACGAAATACCGGTTATGGCCAGAGCCAATACGCTCCTTATTGGCATCAAATCCTTGAGATATGAATCAATAGGATATGATCGATAGGGCACGAAGCCCTTTGTCAGCTAAGGTGGATTCAAATTTGTCCCCTTAGACAAACATCCAACCTAGGTCTACAAGGTCCCCTTGGACGAAGCAACCCATGGCTGCCGACAAGAATTCTTCTGTCAGGTTGGGTCGACTACCTCCTCTAACTAAGTAGACCAGAGACCATGATGGCCCGGGACGACGGAACCATGGGATCTTGATCGGGTCCATCATCCATTCCCCCACCATCCACTTTAAGTGCAAGATGGTGAAATTTCCATTTTAAATACCAAGTTTTCCAACCCAAATTCCAAATCCAAATCCAACTCTTCAATACCTATACCCATTGCTCCTACTATATGCCAGATAGCACGTATTCTCTACGTATCTGATTGACGACTAGCCTTAATCGAAAGTTCTCTCTCGTGATCGGGAGGGGTAATTAACTATAGGGGCTTGCGCCTATAGGAAACCAGAACTCAGATCATAAAGTCCTCGCAAAATGAGGGTGAAATCTCAGGGTAGTGCCTTATCTTCAAACCCATCTGCCTTCCAAAATTTACCCCGTAACTTATTTCGTTAAAACTCCCTCGCCGAATAAAAAGAAAAGCGCGGCGGGGAGGCCGTGGCCGAATTTTCGAAGCCCTCAAGAACATGAGTGGTGGCGATGCATCACGTGAGATGTGGTCACTGGAGCAGGGTTGTTGGCAAGTCATGATTTGTGGATTTAAGTGTAGAGGATGGATGTTGTGCGAGTGGTTAGATGGAGTGTCAATAGGAACCCGCTGCAATTATAGCTAGAGAGAAGGCAGAGGTGCTCATTTTGGTTTCCCATAAAGTGTGTGTGTGTGTGTGTGTGAGAGAGAGAGAGAGAGAGAGAGAGAGAGAGAGAGAGAGAGAGAGAGAGAGAGAGAGAGAGAGAGAGAGAGAGAGATAATTGAGTCCTAACATAGAAATGGGTCTATTATCATAATAAAATAGTTTACATGAGCGACCTACTTTCATTAGACTATAAATTTGGTTATATACAAGAGAAATAATATTTTAGATGCTAAAGGTCATCTGTATATGACCAGGTCTTTTATTCTATCTTATTTAAATTATAAGAGAATTAATTATATACAAAAATTAACATGAAATCATACTCTTAGGATCCTATATATTTTATATACATAAAGTCATAAATAAAGCTACCATAAAAGTCTATGATGATGTTTTCAACGGTGCTTGAACATTAATTTTAGAAAATGAAATTCTTTTCTTAATTAAAACATGTAATCTTCACCAATAAATCATTACGCAAGTTATTTCTCAAGACGGTAATAACTTCCACACTTATTTGAGGACCTTGAGAAACATTTTGAGTGTTATTTTTCTCCAAGTTTATCGTATATTTCCTTCTATTTATTTAGATAAATTGTTGAATCACATTAAATCAGCACTTGTGTATTTGTGCGTATGCAACTTTTTCCTTCTTAAATTTTTGAGCTTTTGCACATCAATCAATGTTGGCCGCACAATTGTCTATATTATTTTCACTAATCTATTCGAAATAATGGATATCTATAAACATTTAGGAAAGGGAGATCAAATTAGATGATAAAATAATTTAAATGTTTAATCACATAAAATATAGTACTAGAAATTTCAAATCCACATCACATGCGCATCGATTCCTATTTAATTATGGGGTGTGAAAATAATTCTGTCGATATAGAGTTGAGTGCATGTGATACATTCTGCTATTCAATTTGCTAGAATACAAATGAAGAAGAAGTATAAATAATAGGAGCTTGAAATGGAGGAGAAGCTCAAGTTTCTTTCTTCATTTATCTCTAAAATTCTCAAATAGACTGTACTGAAAAACTTATAAAGACATATTAAGCACCTAATACCCACTAATAATCATTTAACTATATATGAAATTATCATTAGCCCTATATATCATCAAGTAATCATTAGCGTCAGCTATCTACAATTATTTTCATTCAATTCATATTTTGTTTCTTACCTTGCATGCTCCAAACAATCATAGAAGTTCAGGAGTGAAGTACTACAGGAGAAATCTTTCCGTCTGCATGTCATAAGAAAATTTCTAATGCCAACCAGTTCAGAAAGAAATATGGCAAGCTACATTCGTTTATTATCATATATTTCCTGACTTCAAATGTTCATTTATTTGGAATATTGCAAGGTAAAATAGCTTGCTCAATAACTTTTTTATTGTTATATTTGAATTTTGTTAGAAAAAGCTGTCATAATTCGCATGTTTAGTCAACCCATCAAAGAAATTTTCTTGACATGTTGTAGGGTAAGTCACTTAATAGTTTAGTGGGTGCAACGCATGTGAAGTGCTAAACAAGAGACACATCATTGCAGTGGGAAACCAATTAAGGCGACCAATATAGACAACCCAAGATATGAATGCTTCCCACAGCCATATCGATTCTATCTTCGAAGCAGATAGAAAGGAATAATTGTGGTACAAACTTAACGGTTTGGCTTATAGATAATGGAAAAAGTGCAATGAGCTTCATCATCTAATTATTTGAAAGGGAATGTAAAGCTAGCATTTCTTATGTATATCATCTTAGCTTTTGTATATAATATTTTCCTCACTGGCCAGCATCATAAAAATTCCATTTAAAGCCAGCTATCATTCTAGTTCAAAATTTTTTGTTGGTCCATATATATATGTAGAGACTGTGGACACACGCAGACCAAGTTTTCTAAAGAGTTATTGAAAATATTTAAGAAAAAATAGAAAGGTGTTAGTTGCCCGTGGCATGGACAACATGGGGTGAATTCCTTTTTCAAATAAAATTTTATATAATTTATATAATTCATAACTTAAAAGATAATTAAAAAGTTATATATATGATTTTCAAAAATTTAGTTGCCCTTTATATTGTCCAATGCTCTAGTACTTTCATGAGATTGATGACTAAAGTATTTAGATCAATCGTAGGAAAATCATGGATTGTCTTCTTTGATGATATTTTGATTTACATCATGGACGAGAAGTTGTATTTAGGGTATCTTCAACTTATTTTTTAAACCTTAAGAACAAAAAAAAATTATGTGAACTCAGGAAAACGTTTCTTTCCTAAAAAAATTCCTGGCATTTATCATTTCGGCTAAAAGACTCTAACCTGACCTACTAAAATCAAATAAGTAATGAAGTGGCCAAAATTAATAAAAATTATTCTGTAATGTTCATGATCTAACCACATTTTGCTGAAGGTTTATTAAATATTTTAGCACTATCAAGGACCAATTACATACCTCCTTAAAAAAGATAAGTTTGTATGGACTACTAATACAACTAAATACTTTGACTAGATTAAAGTCCTCATAACCTATTCACATATCCTTTTATTGTCTAACTTTGTGAAGCCCTTTAAATTCTCTTGTGATTCCCTTAGGATTGACATAGGTGTAGTGTGGTTAGCTGAAGGTTTATTAAATATTTTAGCACTATCAAGGACCAATTACATACCTCCCTAAAAAAGATAAGTTTGTATGGACTACTAATACAGCTAAATACTTTGACTAGATTAAAGTCCTCATAACCTATTCACACATCCTTTTATTGTCTAACTTTGTGAAGCCCTTTAAATTCTCTTGTGATTCCCTTAGGATTGACATCGGTGCAGTGATCAGCAAAGAGAACCATCTAATTGCTTATTTTAGTGAAAAATTAACTGAAACAACGAAGTAATACTCAGCGTAGGATAAAGAATTTTAATGCATTATCCAATCACTTAAACATTGGAGACATTACCTATTACATTATGAATCTATCCTACATTATGACCATTATACCCTTATGTTTATCAACATTGAAAGAAAACGTAATTACTGAAACAAAATGGATGAAGTCTTATCATGAGTCACAATACTATTCTTTTCTTTTGAAACAATAATTAGGTATGGAGAATAAAGCTATTGATGTCTTATCATGATTCACTTTAGTCATCTCCTTTTTAGAATCACAAATCCCTATATTTTTAAGGATAAAAGATGATTATACAATGTTCCTTGATTTTTATCTTTTTTATCATGATCACTTGGATACATCTCTTACTTGGACTAGCCTCTTTTATGTTCTACATGACAATCTTTATCGAGAAAATAAACATTGTATCCCTATATCATTGTTGCAAGTTTTTTTTTTTATAATTGAACTTCATTTTGGTGGTATAGAGAGATACTTTAGCAAATATAACACCATTAAATTTATTGAATTATGATTTTATTAACCCTCCCTAAAAGGAGATGTTGAACGTTTTATTACTTATTGCCTTACTTGTAAACTTGTTAGAAAACCAAGTAAAAAGTTGGCAAGTACACTACTCTTATAGCCTCTAAGCATCATGTTGATCTCATTTTTGTGTTAGGTCAAAAACATCAAATTAGATTCAATCCCAAATCAATCCATTTCAAAATCCAAAATCCAAACTCAATCATTCAAATCCAAACCCAAAACCCCTTAGTCCAAAACAAATTTTTGTAAAAAATTCAAATCATGCAAAATCCTATCAAATGACTTTTGATTCATGATCAGTTAGTTTCATATTATTTACATATGTCCTAGGGTTATCCATACCAATTTGGGAGCCTTTCAAGCCAGTTAATCCCCAAAACTAAATTAATTTTCAAAGGCTACAAAATCTTTAAATATTTACAGCCTATGCCACTAGACCATGCATTTTATAAAAAATTACTTTAGAAACCTCCCCAAAAATATTGGTTAAGTTCATCATTAACCACAAAATCTTTAAGACCATGCATTTTAGCTACTAGACCATGCATTTTCATGATGCATCAAACCAATTTTTAACGCTTGGTGGGCCATCGTTAACCACAAAATCTTGGATACCCTAACAAAATCTCCTAAAATTGAATTTTCTTTAAACTTCAGCATGGCTCAATCAAACCAAATCCTAAAACTCTTCCTATACATTTCTAATGTTATTTGGAGTGAATTGAATCAAACCCCATGCCATGGTCAATCCTGGTTAGTCAAGTTAATCTAGGTGGACAAAAATGACCATTGACCCTTTTAAATTGCATTCAATGCATGAAACCCCACCAAACCTTGGAACTACTTCCAATAATCTTAAATATCATTTGAAATTAATTGGACCCTACCTTAACCCCTAGTCAAACTTGGTTGACCAAGTCATTTCATGACTTGACCAACACACACCTAAATGCTTCATAAATTTAAATTTAAAGATTTTGACCATTTCAATAAACCAAACTCCTCGGGACAGTCCATGGGGGTCACCATGTGTCTCCTAAAAAATATTTTAGCCCATGGGCCTATTAGTAGCTAAATTGGTTGAACCAAGTGGACCCAAAGTGGTTTTCTTGAGCTAAATCTCTATTGGTATGAAAGTAAAATGCACCAATAGCTGTAGTAGGAGTGTTCCTTGGCCTATTACATAAGACCTAGCAAGCCCAGCCCGTGGGTTGACCTAGCTCAATCAATTGAGATAACTCAGACCCTCCAAAGCCAAAATTCATGGAACTAAAGCCAACCCAACCAAAAAATGGTTAATGTAAACATTTTAAATAAGTTATACTCCAATAGGAAAATCGCCTATTACTAGCGACCAAAATTTGTTAGATAATGAATAAAATATGTCGAAAATTAGTATTCCTGGTGGATTTCTGATAGATTTTTTTTTTCAACGATAAAACACTGGTAAAAAAAGTCATTCTGGTGGAAAATAGTTTGTCGAAAATATTTCTAGTGGAATTCTAACGGAATTAATCTACTAATAAAATTTTTGGCAGATTTTTTTCACCATAAAAAAAACTACACATAACCTTCTTAACTTTAGCAACCCAACCCTGTTGGTCCATCAGGCTAGTTCGCCAGCCCCCAGCCCAGGCCAATCCATCAGCGCCAGCCCCAGCCTAGGCCCATCCGCAAGAACCAACAAAGTCCTCTAGGCCCAACCCAACCTACGTGATTGCACCATGCCAGCCCAAGCTCGTATTTTAAATATAAAATTTTATTCTATCTTTCAAGATAATATTTTTTCTATCTTTCAAGATAATTATTTATTCTTAATATTGTATTTGATCATAAGAATATGAGCACCTCGAATCTGCGTGGATTTTAAATATAAAATTTTATTTTTCCTTAATTTTTTTTGAAGGCTCAACTAGGGATGGATCCTCTCTCCATCTTTAATATTGGCTAAATATTTTATTAAAGTTGTAGTATTTGAAGCTACCTCTCTCCCGCTAATTTCCTTACTCAATTTTATCTTAGGTAAGTGCGATCAGTATCTAAAAAGTTAGAGAGGTAAGGGAACTTTAAAGTAAGAATGTAGCTTTAGCATCCCTTGCCAAGTTAGTTTGTGAAAGGAGAGAGCTAAGTCATTTCTATTAGAAAAAACAAATCTTCATTGAGAATTTGTAGATTTTAGGACCCTTATAATGGATGAAAGTCTGTGTGTTGGAGTCTAGAATCTAGAAGAATGTCACTAATAAAATCTTTCAACAAAAAAAAAATCAAAATTTATCTTAAAATAAAATTTTCTCCGTCATCAGTACTCGTTTTAGTAACTTAATGAGTACTAAGAGATTTGAAAATTTAGAATTCAAATTAATTTTGAAGATATTAATTTGGGGTTATTTTTTAAAAAATGTAGAGAAAATGGCTGAAAACTTATCTTACTTTTGACAAAATTTTGACTTTTGAGGAAATTGACTGTGGGAGACCATTAAGTTTGGGTTAGGCTTTCAGGGCATTAAACTGTCAGTAAATTATAACAATTTGGTTGATTAAGATTATTATAAAATGGATACTCTTGTAGTGGATCTCATTTTAGGATCATGGTCTGACTTACTCATCCCAATATAAGGGATGATGTCCCCCTTACATCAAATGCACCTCTATTTAGGGAGGCTAAGAAGCTAACATCTAAAGTTAATTAAGGAAATTTTGTCTGTTCTTGAAGTTGGTTCCAATTATATTCTTTATTTTGTTAACAAGATTTAGAGGTGGAATTACCTCAGGAGGGTTAGTAAGAAAACATTGAAAGAAAGGAAAATGGCTGAGTTTGAAATAATGGTGCAATTTAAGGTTGAGCCTACTGAGAAGCTACCTATTCCTCTAACTTTTCCTCTCTTAGGTGGAAGCCACCCCTTTCTACTGCATAGGAAGATGAGGATGTAGGTAGGATAGCTCATTCTCCATCACGCCCGCTAGACCATTGCCTTAAGAAGACTCTTAAGAAGGAGAAAATTCAGAAACATAATACTTTAAGGAATATCATTTACACTTGTGCTGCACAAGCTGGTGAGACTAAGGAAGATTTTTTGAGACATAAGAAGAACATGATTTCCTAGATGTTTGTTAAGGAGATTTTAAAAGAAGAGAGGTCCGATGTAAAGGTGTTAATTCCCCACTCTTATAAGATAATTAGGAGGTTTACTAAGAAACTAATTACTTCAGTATAAGTGGATTTGTATCATTGGGTCCCTAGGCAGCCTTCTAAAAAATCTGAGATCATTTTGGTTTAGTCTATTGAGAACCAAAATATTAATGGAAAATCTCCATTGCATCTAGTAAAGTGTCAGGAACTACCTTATACTTTAGTCAGTTTGGATAGCAAAGTTATTAGTAAGCATCAATTGAAAAAGGTCAGAAGATGTCAAGAAGGAACTCATTGCAAATAAGATTAGAAGAGAACAGTCATTTGCATCAAATAATAAGCCTCATATTCTAGGTTATGACCATTACATTCCCTTATATGGAGCTAAGTTACCCACATATAATATTTTACCATCCATATATGAGTAGGTCCATATACCCAAAGAAAGTGCCACCCTTGAGATTACTAAGGCATAACTAATCAAAGGGGAGAAAGTAGAGAACAAAAGAAAGAAGAAAAATATATGTTGAATGATAAAATTGTATATGAGATTTTTAAAGAATGTAATCAAGCCATTTAAAAGTAAAAAATATAAAGAATAAAAGAGAAGATGGAATAGGGGAATAGGGAGTTTCTTCCTATTGACTCAAAGGAGATTGAAGGAAAAATCATTGATGATGTTGTATAGGAGATCAGGAATATCTTGAATAAGAAGAAGGAAGAGATGATTGAAGCCTTTGACCCAGAGGATGATAATTTGCTTGTAGATTCTGATAAGGATACCACTTTATGTGTTTATATTTTCATGGTAGACATTCGAGCCTCATTATTGAAGAACAATTTAGGTAACTAGAATGAGATGGAAGAAGATAAAGAAGTTGATATTGATTCAGCTCTTGAATTGATGGATAAGTTGAAAGATATGTATGATTATATTAATAAATTATAAAATAAAATAGAAGATATGCTGATAAAGATGGCATAAATGCAGAGTTAGATTCTGAAAACTGAGCCAATAAATGATGATCATCCTCTAATAGTGAATGTTTTGGATTAACTTGCATTAGAAGGAAAAGAGAAAGGATCAAGTGGAAATACTGAGGTATTCTAGGTTGATGATGATCTAAAATAGCTAATAGAGAGATAGGTTAGGTAGGTCATAGCCAAATCCCAAGGGACATCATATATTCTAAAGGCTAGACCGTATCCAAAAGAATTTGATTTAGTTACCTACCTAAAAGGGTTTGTGCCACATACATTCAAAGTTTTTAATGGTATAGAGAACCCCTGACAATATTTAACTTTTTTTTGAGCAAGTTGTTCCAATGATGAGGGTCAGATGCTTCATTATTTAAATAATTTTTAGCAATTTTTTTAGCATTACTTTTGATTGGTTTGCTAGTCTACCCAACAAATCAGTCAAAACTTTAGAAAAACTATAAAGCTTAATTCTAAAGAGTATTTCTAGAGCTTAGCATTATATCATCATATGAGACTTGGTGGTAGAGAAGAAAAAACCTAGTGAGTATTTATTGGATTACATCTGAGGTGGAGGAATTTATTTATGCAGTGTGTACCATAGCAGCAAGAACAACATGTAGTAGAGATCTTTTTGAAGAACATTCATGGTCCTATTACATTTTTGTTAAAAGGTTTTACTATTCTTACATTTAAAAAGCTATTGAATAAGGCCAATAGTTTGTAGAAGGAGGTGTCTTCTTTACCATTATAGAAAGACTAGTCAGAGGATATGAAGATAATTAGAACTTCAAAGTTCATTAGAAAGAAGAATGCATTAGTATCAATTGTGGACAAAAGGAAGAAATAAGTGAAAGTCAATCACAAAACCACCTCCTTGATCGCTTCATATATCTTCTTATCCTTCTAAGATCATTTCTAGCATCTTTAAAAATATATTGAATAAGATTTATCCATTTAGAAGAGAGTTGGTTAGGAAAATTTTCAAAAAAATTAAATAAGAAAACAAACTTCAAATTATCAAAGGCCAACGAGCTGAAAGAGATGAATAAAAGGGATGTCACTAATTTCTAACCTTACCATCACATGCTAGGCCACATAATTAAAAATTGATTTACTTTTAAAGATTGGAACTATAAGTTTGGGAATGTGGTCATCCCAAAGGAATATCTCCAAGATCCAAGTTAGGGGTCAGTGAAAGCCATCTTAGGTCAATCCTCTACTCCTTTTATATTTATGAATGGTTGAGACTTGCTCTGTTTTGAACCTCTAGAAAGGTTATTAACAAGACTTTTGAACTTCTTAATATTTTCTACCAAGAGCTCAAAGCCAGATCCCAAAGATTGAGATAAAAGCATTAAAGGAGGTTGGTAATATGATTCCCTTATTAGTAGTGTTAGAAATTACTATAACTAAAAAAAATAATATTATAAAGAGAGGAGAGAGAGAGAGAGAGAGAGAGAGAGAGAGAGAGAGAGAGAGAGAGAGAGAGAGAGAGAGAGAGAGAGTTGGAGAGAATTATATTCAAATGGTGGATGGTGGGTTGAAATCCCCATCCCATTGACCTTACTTGATTTCTACTTTGTCCCACCAAATGTAAAGGGTAGTAAAAAGATGAAAGCTCCTTCTGCGTTCATTTTGGTGATTAATAATAACAATAAATTAGAAATACTAAATAGTTAAAATTAAAATGATAATGCTAGTCTAGCAGTGATTTATGACAATTCCTTGAAATCTAGTCCTATAATCATAATATCTAATAAGGAACGTTAATATAAAATCTTATATATAAATCTTATCATATAATGATACCCTTGAAGTTAACTTTCAAGGGAGTCCTATCATGATAGATTTCTCAGATCCTTATTCCTAATTAGAAAATTAGTCAGAGTCACCCAAGGATAATATAGATCTTACAATATATTATCATCCCAGGGAGATTATAGAAGTACAACTTCATAGTCATAGTGTCTTACCACCTAGGTTGACAACTAATGAGAAAGGCAAGCAAGTCTTGTCTAGTGATGAAATTCATTCATCACTCAACAACCAAATCCTTTCTAAATTTCACTATGTCCTAATCCCAATGTTCCAAAGATTGATTATAATGTGCTAGGTCATCTTATAAAATTATCACCAAAGTATTTATGATGCCCTTATTCTTTGCAAAGAAATAATAGTCTTTGATTAAATCAATTCTCGACCCCAATATTTTCTTAGAATAGTTAACATCAACTTTAAAAGTTGAAGCTTTATATTTAAAGGAAATCCTAGAAGTAACCTTATATAATGATGACTTATTTCTAGGGACTATTGATCATAATCATCCACTATACATTTTTATAAATGTGAGAAACTTCAGGTTATTTAGAGTCCTTGTTGATTCATGTGCTTCAATCAATGTCAGAAATGTAAAGACTCTTGCCAATTTTATAGTAGACACGCAAAAGCTTGACACTGGCAAGTTAATGTTGTGCGAGTTTAATGAAAAGGGTAAGAAGACTTTAGGTTCAATCACATTATTATTAGAAACTAGAGAGTTAAAATAGAAGTAAAGTTTCATATAATCAATTCAAAAACATCCTTCAATGCACTCTTAGGTAGACCTTGGAATCACAATTATAGAATAGTTGCTTCCACATACATCAATGCATCAAGTATCTGCACGATGGAGCTGAATATATGATTTAGGGTGATTAGTTCTTTATTCACGAAGTAGGGATTCATAAAAATTCTACATATTATGCACCGAAAGGGTCTATTATCTTCTCCAAAAGCAAAGTTATATAGAGAGGAAGAAAAGGAATATATATATATATATATATATATATATATATATATATATATATATATATATATATATATGTATGTGTGTGTGTGTGTGTGTGTGTGTGTTTGTGTGTATGTGTGTGTGTGTGTGTGGGGGGGGGGGGGGAATAAATGCAACACAAATTTAGAGTTTTCCTATTTTGAGATTGAATGCTGCATTGAGTATAAAGTACTGTCTTGAGAGACTGACATAATATTTTATAATAGATTCAATGACAAAAAAGGGTTTTAGAAAATAATATTTATAGAATTAAACTCAATTCAAATAATAACATATCATCTCAAAAGATTAATATAGAATTCCATAAAAAGTGTTTAAAAATAGAAATTGTATTTTGATAATCTAGCCATTCTTTTAATGAGATGAAAAAAGAAAATTACTATATCCATTTGAAAGATTAATATAATTGAAAGTTTGTGAAGGTTGTGAAACCCTAAAGAACTAGCCCAAGACTAACTAAGAGGGGGGTGGGGGTGAATTGGTAGTTTTCAAAAATCTTAAATAAAAAGTATAAATCTTTTTATCTTTTAAATATTTTTAAAACAAAACAAAACCCTTAATGCGGAAGAAAAATTATATCACGATAAAACTCAATCTATCTTTTCAATCACAGAACAAATCACTGAAAAGTGCAGGAAAAATGTGCTAAAAATAATAAGAAGGAACACACCAAATTTTATAGTGGTTCGATTAAATCTTACCTACGTCCATCCCACAAAAATCTCCTTTCTAGGTATTACACTAATCAGTTAGTGTCTCTCCTTTTGCCCCCATAGTAATGTGGAGAAGCCCTTATAAAATCTTTCCACTGATCTGGTGAGCCAGAGTACCTCAAATCCTTTTACTCCCTCCTAAAGTAGGTAGAGAACATATAAATACTTTTTCACCCTCCTGGTGAAGGAAGAGAACTCAGGAATCCTTTTACTCCCTCCTAGATTACGAAAAAAACCTTGGAATCCTTTTACTCCCTCATAGAGTAGGCAGAGAACTTGGATCTGATGGTGACAAAGATCTCCCTGAGAGCCACCAAGGAACTAGGATAGTAGCTTGAAGAAGACGATGAACACCTTTCTTGGAGCAACCTTTGTTAATCCCTCATAACTCCCCCTCATAAGGATCTTTCTCTCTCTCTTAGACTCTCCCTCTTCCCTCTCAAAGCTCTCTCTTGGATCTCCTTCATAGCAAAAGATTAACTCTAGGTTTAATATAATTGCTTAAATAGAGTGCCTCTAAAAGAAGCCCTAATTTCCAATTCTATGTAACTGATCATCCAGATCATCCTATATGATTAGTACAAAACAACCCTGCGTAAAGATGATCACCTTTGCTCTGAACAATCAGTATAAGTATTTATACAGGTCATCTAGTATGATCTTGTGATCATCTGGGATGATTAGTTCATGATACTATATTGATCGTCCAATATGATATTAAATGATGGGTGGCAATCTCCACTTCATCTTGCAAATGTCTCGGGACGTCTAGTACGATTTTCCTGGATGATTAGGGGGAAATTATGGTCTCTTGTCTTGGATGATAGGGGATCATCCTATGAAATATACTATATCATCTAATACATTCCAAATGGATCATCTTGTATGATATGAATGAACAATTTAATAATAATTACTCCCCTAATCATTGGATCAATTTAGGCTTGATTATCATAAATCATCCAAGATGATGTATATCATCCTGTATGATTAATACAAAATTTAAAAATTAAAATATTACCTAAAGTGTGATTGGTGACTATTTTTCATTATCTAAGATGATTGACCTAGACAATATGGATCTTCTAATATGATTGGTTTAATCACTTATAATTAGTATGGATGCCCTAATCAGGGTTTCTATTTTTATATGATTTTTTATTATGATTTCAAATTGTCTTATACAATTAGGTCAAAAATAGAAAAATCTTTAACTCATTAAATTTCTCCCTATGAGTGTGTGTGTGCAAGGTTACTTAGCTCGGGGTCCACCATATTCAAGATCTAACTTAAGAAAGGTAAAACATACAATGAAATGAAATTACAAGTAGACTCAATCCTAATCTACCTGATTGTGAGCTAATTTTCATTCCAAGTGATCTTTGTGGACATAAAAGGTTAGTAAGTAGGACAAACAAAATGAATATAAAATAACAATAGTGGTAAAAAAATAATAATATTTGTTATCATCAAAATCACAGTATTTGGATCCTAATTTGTGACAATCTCCCCTTTTTTATGATGACAAATGTTGTTGTTAAAAATTTTAGATCAAGCAAGAAAAATATATATATTTTTTAATTAAATAAAAAATACATAAAAAATAATAGTAGAATAAAGTAAATTCTACTAAAAACAAAATAAAATAATATAGGGGAGGAAATAAATTTCACAAAAGATAAATTTCCTAGTAAATGTTAAATAACTCTAGTAAATGATAAATTTCCCTTGTTAGTGGGTTAAAAATAAGTAAGAAATAAGTTAATAATGCTGAAATTCACAAAAGATAGAAGATCGATCTTGTTAACCCTAGCTCAGACTCATTACAAGCTAATTTTTTTTTTAAAATAAAAATCTAATTTAGAAAAAAATTAGATACGAAAAGTGATCTACTCAAAACGTCATTTTAGAAAGATATATGATAGAATAATATATCAAAGTAATCAATCAAAATCATGAAATTTAAGTGTTTGAAGAAGTGGCACATGAATTCTTCTAATATTTAAAGATTTGAAAGAGAAGGAAGGTTACTTTTATGGGCTCATTTTATACCTCTTTTTCTATTGTCTGGCGCACTTTGACCATCTTTTTATTTTTGATATACTTTGGTTTATATTGTAGTTAGGTGGCGGTCATTGCACATCTTTTTAGTTTTCTTTTGGGCTAATTTTGTGCCTCTTGTCATATGTGTGAATTGGCTTCCTTTCAAAATCATTAAAGACTCTATGTTGTGAGATTATCTTTCAGATGTAAGAAAAGAAAACTCACTCTCTATCATAAAGAAGAATAAACAAAAAATCAAAATCTTATTCATATGATAAATGTAACAATCTAATCGAGAAAAACTTGGAAGTGATTTAATCACTTTTAGTATTATTTATATGAGATAGATTATTGTAAGAATATAGAAAGATCTTAGTTTCAAAGTCCAACTTTTAATTTGAAATAGATTTTACTTTAAAAAGAAAAATACACCACTAAAGGAGTTAGAGGAAGAGAGAGGATCATCGATGTTTCTTTCCTTGATTGATTTAGGGAAGTTGAACACTGCTTACTAAATTCTAAAATCAAATGCAAGGAAAAGATGCCATTTATGTAATCAATATCCATAATGATCATTGATCTGATTCTTAAAAAGAAATTGAAAGGAAAAATAATAAAAAAATGAAAAATATAAAGCATAAGTACATAAATAAAACAAATATGCAAATAAAACAAACAAAAACATCAAAAAATAGAAAGCGGCAATTTTAAGCATTAATATCTATGACACCTAATCTTGCTCTTAAGATGCTAAAAGTTTCAAAGGACAGTGATTTAGTAAAGATATCAGCAAGTTGGTTTTCAGTGGCTACATGATGTAGCTCTATGTCTCCTTTAGTAACAAGGTCCCTAATAAAGTGATGCCTTATATCAATGTGGTTGGTCTTGGAGTATTAGATTGGATTCTTTGAAATGCAAATAATACCAGTGTTATTACAGAGGATTAAAATTATGCCTACAGGTAATCCTAAATCCAAAATTTGTTTCTTTAACCAGAGGACTTGGGCCACATAACTTTCTAAGGCTATGTACTTAGCTTCAGCAGTGGGCTATGTACTTTTCTTCAACAGTGGACATGTCAACTAAGTTTAATTTTCTAATGGACCAGGAGACTAAGGACCATCTAATGAATTAATATGTTTTAGAAGTGTTTTTCTATCAACTCATAATCCCACAAAGTCTGAATCAGAATATCCTATAACTTTAAAGGAGGTGTTATACCTAGGATATAAGATTCCTAAGGGGTTCCTAAGAGATACCTAAGAATTCTCGTAGCAGTAGTCAAGTGGGACTCTTTTGGATCATCCTGAAATCTATCATAGAGACAAATACTAAACATAATATCAAGTCTAATAGCATACAAGTAAAGAAGTGATCTAATTATTTCTATGTATTTCTTTTGATCAATAGATTTTCCATTTGAAGCTTTGTCTAGCTAAATAGTGGAACTTATGGGACAATTGGCTTAGCTTTATCCATTTCATATTTTTTAACGATAACATTAATGAATTTTGATTGTCTAAGAAAAGTTCCATCATTCTTCTGTCTTATGTTAAATCCCAAAAATTAAGTCAATTCTCTTATCATACTCATCTCAAATTCCTTACTCATTATTTTTTAGAATTCATCACATAGATGTTTATCAGAAGATCTAAGCAAAATATCATCAACATAAATTTAGATAATGAGTAGTTCATCTCCTACCTTTCAAATAAATAGGGTGGTGTCTATGTTACCCTTAACAAAA
The DNA here is from genome assembly GCA_016618105.1 of Dendrobium huoshanense. NCBI lineage: Eukaryota > Viridiplantae > Streptophyta > Magnoliopsida > Asparagales > Orchidaceae > Dendrobium > Dendrobium huoshanense. The sequence continues at coordinate 74,153,247 of CM028359.1, forward strand.
TTTTATTCTAGTAGGAATGTTCTTATCCTTTCGTACCATTCCCCAGGTGCTTGTGTAAGTCCATACAATGCCTTTGAACGCATGATCGAGAAATTTTGAATTTTCAAAGCTTAGGGGTTGTTCAATATATACATCTTCCTTTATCACCCCATTCAGAAAGGCACTCTAAACATTTATTTTGTCTAATTTGATTCCCTTAAAACAAGCAAAGGCTAGTAGCTCTCTAATGGCTTCCAATCTAGCTACAAGGGAAAATGTCTCTTCAAAGTCAATCCCTTTTATTTAGTTATAACCCTTAGCCACCAATATTACCTTATTCATAAAAACTACAACATATTCATTCATTTTATTTTTGAAAATCCATTTTTCTCCAACCACACTTTGGTCATTAGGTCTTCCAACTAGCCCCCAAACATTATTCCTTTTTCTTCTTGCTTGGATAGGATCCAGAATTTATCAGATAGGGCTTGATTTAGATTGGTGGGTTTAGTCATTAAAATGAAGGCATAGTGGTTTTTCTCTTTTTTAAGTTCATGCCTAGTTCTAACACCATGAGATGGGTCTTCTAAGATCAGTTCTTTAGGATGACTTGAAGAATATCTCCATTTACTAGGCAAAGTATTTTCAGATTTTACCCTTTCCTCAAGATTTATAGATTCCAATCCATGGGTGACTTCTATAACCTCCTCTTCTTCTAACATAGACCATCCAAAATTATCAAATTCATTAAACCCAACATGAGTGGTTTGCTCAACTACTAGTGTTCTTTGATTGAAGACTCAATAAGATTTTTTAACATATGAGTAACTTAGGAACACTCCTTGATTAGATTTTGGGTCAAACTTTCCTAGAGAGACTTTCCATTATTCAGAATGAATACTTTACATCCAAAGATATGGAGGTGAGAGAGGTTGGGTGTCCTACCCTTCAAAATTTTATAAGGTGTCTTATTTAGTTTGGATGTAACATTCACCCTGTTCAGAATATAATAGGACCCAAACGTATTTTAGAAATGAGTATTCAACTAACATGGCTCTAGCAATTTCTACCAGAGTCATGTTCTTTCTTTCAGCTATCTCATTCTACTGAGGGGTTTTAGAACCTGAAAAGTTATGATCTATCCCTTGCTCCCTATATAAAGATTCAAAATTTTCATTTTCAAAATTTCCACCATGATTGCTATGAATAGTTAGAATTTCACTACCTAGCTTCTTCTGAATCCAAATGGAAGAAGACATAAAATCCTCGAATGATTCACTTTTATGTCATAGAAATCTAACCCAAGTATACCTCTAATAATCATCAACAATCACATACACAAAGACATTCCCTCTTAAGTTTGCAGTGTTGATAGGTCCAAACAGATCCATGTATAGGCCTTATAAGGGTTTGCTAGTATTTATGTCTTATATTGAGTGAAAAGAGGATTTTACTTTTTTTCCCTAATTGATAGGAATCACATAGGTGATCTTTTGTAAACTCTAGTTTGTGAATTCCTCTCACTAAGTCTTTTTGGGTGTTTTTTCTAAGGTTTTTAATGTTTACATGACATAATCTCCTATGTCACAACCAAGATTCATTAGCAACAATTTTTAAGCAAAGAGCAATATTAGATTTATTGTAATTTAGATCAAGCATGTAGACATTATTTATTCTCTTTTCCTACAAAATAGTTTTAACATTTAAGCTTATTATGCTCGTGGTATATAAGAATTTGATGCTGAAGCCTTTATGATAGAGCTGGCTTCTGCTGAGATGGTTATATTTCAAGCCATATACCAGTAAAACATTTCAAAGATAATTTTTTTTAGATTCGCCAATTATACCTGACCCCAACACTCTTCTGATGGTGTTATCTCCAAGTGTTATCTTACCTCCTACCTTGGCCTCCAACAAAATGAATTTTTTGCATCTCTAGTCATATGCCTTGAACATCTATTATCCATGTACCACATGCTCTCATGAGGCCTTCTATGAGAGCACTCCTATAAAATCATCAGATGTTAGATTTGGGAATCCAAATAAGTTTCGGTCCCATCTTATGGAAAGAAGAATAAAATGAATGTATGTTATACTATGAATTTTGGAGTTTTAGTCTCTACAAAAAATGTGTTCTATGGTGAACGGTGCAAGTGTGAGAGATATGTCATAATATGCCAAAAGAAAATTATATAGTACCAGGAAAAAGATTTACTAATTTATTTAGGTTATGGTGCCTCTTCCTAGGTTTGAATGAAGCATGTTGATGTGATGAATTATGAAACTCTTCTATTATAGGTGGTTTTTTATTTTCTTTCAAAGTAGTTAATTTAGCTTCTAAAAACTTATTTGCATTTTCAAAAATTGACTTTTCTATTTTCAAAGAATGCTCTTTGTAAATCAGTTGCAAGATATGTAAGTCTTTATATGTGTTTTCTAGTTCAACATGAAATTTTTTTAAGGAATTATGCTCATTAGTTAAATCAGTATGTTTTTAACTCAATTGATCAAATTCATCAAGTAAAGTCATATGATTTTTATTCTAAAGTGGAATGATCTTTCTTAGGCATTCAATTTGTGTAAACCTAGTATACATTTCAAAAATAATTTCACTAGCTCTCACGCAGAACAATTCATAATCATGTAGTAAAATATTTAGCCTAGATTTTTTAACCTCATTTATTCCTTCATTAATTATAAATTTATTATCTTCTAAATTTTTATATTTGTATTTTCATTTTTATCAAATCAATTTGTGGTATCATATAAACGAATGCAAGGCATAAAACCACCTTAAGACATGTAGCTCCAAAGCTCAAACGGTCTAACATATAAAACTTAATATCAAATTACTGGTTGTTTATTTGGTAGAATGATTGATTGAGTTTTCTTTTATTGTTGGCTTAATATTTGACCTATTTCTGACTTTCATCCAAGATTTATATATTTAGTTTATTACATTTTTATCAATTTTCTAATTTTGTTTAATCATATATATATATATATATATATATATATATATATATATATATATATAATTTATTTATGATTTAATATTTAATGTTTAATCCTTATGTTAATATTATTATATGTTATTATTGTTTCTGAAAAAAATGAATTTTATTTGGATTTATTATTTAGTTTGTTTATGTCTTATGACTAGTTGAAGTTATTATATTAATTTTAATAAGCCCTAAATAATTTGAAACCTACTAATCTAATAAGAGACAAACTAATGTTGATCAAATCAAATTTTAGTGCTCCTAATTACTAACATGAACTCCAAACTTGCAATATATTGAGTTCGAATTCTATTTATCAAAATAAAAAAACTTTGCAAATTAATTATAATTAAAAAAACCACATTATAAATCAAACTCATGGGGTTTCTAAATGGCCCTAATTATTGACCCCATTATTCAAGGTCAATTTCCCTGGAATGAACTCTAGCACCTAGGTTTTCATAGCCTAGTGTAGACGTCGCCTCCATAGGATTTCCCTTAAGTGGATACCTAATGACATAGCATTCAACTATCTAATTCCTCAAATCGAATCAACTCATTTAAAGATAATAAAAATTAAATTCATTAAAATTTAACATTAATCAAATCTAATTTATTTAAAATGACATTAATCTAATTGAAATTACTTAAATTTAATTCAGTTTGATTTAACTTGACCTCGGTCGGCTCAGTTTAATTAAATTTAGCTTAATATAAATAAAATTGATATCATTTAGCTCGAGTTGATTCTAGTCCCAAAATCCACATCTACTAAAATCTGGTTAATTCAACTTCATTTTAATCAAATCAACCCCAAAAAATTCCTCTTAAAAATACAAGTTAATTTAAGCTCCTAAATTGAGTTAGATCAAAGAGGATAGGATGGTAATTTTGAGGTCCATTTGAAAGATAATTTAAGCAACTCTCCCCCACTATCCCACTCTCTCCATTTTGGTAAAAACGAAAACACCTCCCCAGTCCAGGTCGGGGTAAGTCCATATTTGCTCTTAATAAGATAGGTTTGGGTCACTACTTCGTAGTACCATATTTAGATTTAGGTTCTGAGATAGATTTTTTTAATCTTAAGTACTCACCCTCTGGTAATATAATCCCAACTATCTAATAAAAATATCAACGCAAACATAAAATTTCTCTTCTAAAATGTAAAATCTAACATACGATAAACAGAGGTTGCCTCTGAGCTTCTCAGAATCTAGCACCTCCTACTTTTCCTCCTTTTATTTGATAAGAACTATTCACCATTGAGCTTTCTCCTTGTAAAATTCTTACTTATGCTCCTTGTTTTTTACTTTCTAGTCAAAGGGTATGAAATTACTGCTTTAATCGAGAGTTTTCTTAGGAGTATCTCTCCTAAGATGTAATTAACTATAGGGGCTTACCCCTATTGGGATTTGAAAACTCCATAATAAAATAAATCTTGCTTTATTCTTATAAAACAAGGGAAAATCTTTGGGAACACAGATGTCTTTAAAAAAAACTCATTTCTAATTTTAAATATACTTTTAGAATGTTATTATTTTTTTCAGGTAATATAATATTCTATTTGTTATATTCAACATTAAAAATAATAAATTTTATAAAACTCATTCTTGCTTTTAGATTCTTAAAGAATGTTATGTTCATCTCTTAAGATGACATAATATTCTCCTTATTACATCTAAATAAAAGAATAGATAGATTTTTCAAAAACATTATTTCTATTTTTAAAGACATTATGTAGAATTTCATGTTCATCTTTCAAGAAGATATGTTATTCTTTGAACTTTGTTTGACCATAGAAATATCATTTTTTAAAACCCTGTGTTGATATTGAATCTATTATAGAATATTTTGTCAGTCTCCCAAGACTATTCTTTGTTCTCAATGCAACATTCGATTACAAAATAAAAGAAATCAAAATATGTGTGTCGATGACATGTTTTTACCACACATGTTTTTCGGGGGACTCCACTAAGGAACAATCCTCTCTCCATCTTTAGCAGTGATTCATACCCTTACATCGGTAGTATACTAGTGCTGCGCATAAGATATAACTACCTTTCTTCCACTAGTTATATTATTCATTTCATTCTTGGTTAATCTGATCGGCATCACTTAAATTTATAAAATGAGCTCTTATAGAATCTCCGTTAATTATTGATGGATGTTTTCTTTATGCCTCTTCATACAACTACTTAAAAAAATCTCTTTGCCCAGACTTTAGTAGTATGTACAATTACTTCTTTTATTAACTAAATGTGTTATTTTGATTGAATTTAAAGAATTTTAAATCTTCAACATTTTTAAATTCCCTATGGCCTAGCTGTCATGTTGCAGTTATATATTTTTGTAACTCGATATGTGGAAGGACAAATCTTTAAAGAAAATTTGAGCTTTTAAATCAAAGTTTTCTCCCTATCTTAACCAACATATTGCAATTATATATTATTTTAGCTTAATATGTGTGGTAGGATTGGGTCCAAAAGCTCAAACCTTCAAATCAAAATTTTTTGCTTGTCTTATTAACATATTGTAGTTATATGTCCTTTGTAGCTTAATATGTTTGGTAGACAGGGACCATAATATGATCTATGCAAGACTTTCAAGATTAAAGTAGATTTAATTTGAGAAAAGTTTGAAGGTTCAAATACAACTCAAGCTTGTAAAAATAATTTTCTTAGAAAAATAAAAGGTTGATTTCTCTTAAAAGAAATTTACCTTTATTATTATTATTATTATTATTATTATTATTATTATTATTATTATTATTATTATTATTATTATTATTATTATTATTATTATTATTTTAAATTATTATGAAAAGTTCATTGTGTTTAACTCATCTAAAAACTTAAAGAATAAGGCCTATGATTATCATTGTTAGTAAGAAAAGTTTGTTTAGTTCCCTCCCTCCACTCAGGTGGATTAAAGCCTTAGATGAAGATATATTTAATCTCATTCTTTGAAATATCAAAGCAAAAAAGTTCAGCTAATTTAACTAGGTTTTTAGTAATCATCTAAATTAAATTCAAATGTATTTCCAAAATTTCCATTCAACCATATTATAATTTTTCTAATTTTAAGAATGTATAATTATTGACTAATATGTTGAAGTTTGAAAATCATTATGAATTTCCTCATCTTTAACCTTCTTGTAGGATAAAGTTTAAGATGCCTTTAAATTTTATTCCTAAGGGTACTACATGGATACGACGATTTGTCCTCTACTATGTGGTTTAACTATAATACAAAATAGATCTTAAGGCATGTGATAAAGAAAAATTACCTAATCAATTATAAAAAAACCTTTGTTCACCAACTAAAGTTTTCTCTTTTGGTAATATTTTTAAATCAAATCTTAGCTAAGTTTATTCTTGGCTTTATCACTCCAGTTGAGAAAACTCAAGCTATTCTTGTTAAGATTGATCATCTTAAATTCTCATTTGAGTTGAAGACTTAGGACAATTCAAGATTCCTTATTAAGGTTAACCCATTATATGGTTAACATTCCCTTTATCATGTGGCTTTCCGTAAAAATTAATTGATACTTCTTGAATTGATACTAAGTTAGTCAACTTTGTAATATTCTTAATAGTTTCCTTCTTCAGTAGTAATAAAAAAATTTATTATCATATTTGGGTTCACCCATTATGATATCCATATATATTTTCTTTTGAATTAATATCGATGTCAAATTAAAATTGGAGAAAGTGAATGTCTAATTCTTTGTATTATTGTTATACATCTCATAGGCATCTTGCAAGTTGATGAACCAATTTTATAATCAGTTAAGTTGTCTATTCCTACCATAGAACTGGGTCCAATTTATAGATACATCATCCTTGCATAAGAGGGTTAATTTTTCATTTTTATGCTTGGAAGATGATTTTACAACTGAAATAATCATTTCAAAATTTGAGTAAAGGAAGCTTCCAAAATAAAAAAATAAAAAACTAACAAGAAAAAAAAAAGACAAAAAGAAAACAAGAAACACATTCATAAATGTGTAGCAAAAAAAAAAAGGATGGCTTACCTTTCTAAATCTTGAATATTAGATGACCCATTCAACTTTTAGTATTTTTGAGAATTCAAAATTTTGATTCATCATCAAGCATTAATGTTTTATTGGATGTAAAATATATATCATCTAAAATATTTGGAAAGATTGGATTTCTACCTCCAATTTAACTATATTTGGATAAGATTTTAATAAAAAAAAGAGAGAAGTAGAAGAAAAAGGAAACCACAGTTTAGTTTGTAGGAAAACTTTGATCTGGGTTAACAAAATCTAAATCCTGAGACCTCTCTAGTTAGTAACTTGAGCAGGCCATTTCATATCTTCAAATCATTAAAAAAAATCACATAGATGATCAATCTAAAAAGAATTATAATGATGCTGGCTATGCATTATTGGGTTTCACATATCTAACCGAATTGAGATGCATATACAAACCATTATCCAAATATCTTTAACTTTCTTTTGAACATCTTAAAATTTGAATGAGAGTCTAGATAGGGTCCTGATGCTTGATAACCTATAGTGATACTTATAGGTATAAAAAACACTTTCTTTAGATTCAAAATTTTGAAACTAAACTAAGGGACATCCCATAATTGGTTTTGAGATGATTGTCTAAGGTTCTCTTTCATCATTGAGTAGATATCATACAAATTTAAATCTATCATTAACTGAACTAGGATGTTCGAACATGAGGGGTTCTATCCTTAGTGATTTTGATGATATCTTTGTTTGAATTTTTATAAAACTTCAAACCAAAATCAAGCTATAATTTGACCTAGCCCATAATTGACTAAGACAGGGTGTCAGAACATCAGGGTTCTATCCTTGGTGAGGTCCATGATGACTTTATCAAAATTATATGAAATTCAATCCTAAATCATTGTCTAATTTTTTATCTTCTAGAGTCAAACTCTTTTTTCTTTCCATAAAAGAATTTTGTTTTCCATAGCATTGGAACATAAAATTATAGAAACTAAAATTTTCTTTATATAAAGTTATTAAGTTTTGGCTATTTGATTAAATTCATTTTGTCCAAATTCAGATTATTTAATTTAGATGGAGTTAACCATCCTTCTTTGAGTTTTTGAATCTTTCCCATGTCATTTTCATTGGGTTAAGATGATTAAAACTTAAGCGAGCACTTTCAAATATTATAAGAAAATTCTTGGATGAAAACAAAGCTTTCACTTATAGATGAAAATCAAACTTTCTCAATCATTGTGAATATTTGATATTCCTTGGTGCTTTCACTATAAAGGATGCTCAAATATGTTCTTTGCTCTATAATAACTCAGGCAAAAGTTAAAAATTTTCTAAGAAAATTTTATCAAGTTGCATTTACTTTCCTTAGAACTTGCAAATGAGGACTCTTAAAAATTCAGGTTATTTTCTTTGAGTTACTCAAGATAAATTTAGTTACAAAATGAATCTTTAATCAAGATCTTGCATTCTTCCTCCAATGGTTGAGACGCTTTAATAAACTTTTAATTTTCAAAGATGATCGAGCTATCACCCTCTTTCTCCTTTTGTATTCTTCAAGTATGATGATATGATATAAAAACATAATTCCCCAATGGAATATTTGTAAGTTATAAAGATCATTTATAATGGAGGAGAAAATAAATTTTTTTAATCCAAAGATTTTCATGACTATCAATCTTCCAAATTTAGATCTCTATATGAAATTAAAATTTTGATGAATCTCAAACCAAATCAAACTCATTAAAAATTAAAAATTCAAATATAATTTAAACTAAAATCAAAATTCTATAGTCTTTTGTGGATAGGTGTGAGTCCCAGTGCTTCCTTTCCTAAGGATTAGGTTCGCTAGAGTTGAAGAACACCCCTCGTGGAACCATCCTAGTGTAAATCTTAAACCTTAAATCTAATACTCTATGGGTTAGGTGTGAGTCCCCATACTTAGGCTTTCTTTTCATATGATCATCTGATCCTCTAAGGTTAGGTGTGAGTCCCCACACTCAGGCATCCTTTCCTCATGATCATTCACTAGAGTTGGAGAACACCCCTCGTGGCACCATCTTAGTATAAATCTTAAATCTATTCCTCTATGGTTAGGTGTGAGTCCCCATACTTAGGCTTTCTTTCTATATAATCATCTGATCCTCTAAGGTTAGGTGTGAGTCCCCATACTTATGCATTCTTTCCTTACAATGATTTGCTAGAGTTGGAGAATGCCCCTCATTGTACCATCCTAGTAAAACTTAAAATTTATACCTTCCAAGATTAAATATAATCTATTCCATAGGTTGTTTTCTTTTCTTAGAAGATGCCCTATAGTTTATTGAGTTAGGTGTAGGTGCCCACTTAGTGGCATCCTTTCTCCTAAACTAGAAGGAATACTCTAGTCTTATCAAAATAATATTCAAATCAGAATCACAACAACTCTTACATTTCTTTCAAGTAACATTAAAATCATTAAATCAACTCAAAACTCTATCAACTTTTATTCTGATCCTTTATCAAAGCTAAAAAATTTCTTCAATTCATATACTCAGATCTTAAACTTCAATTTTGGATCTAGTTGATCGTTTTGGTGAATACCAATACGCATGTTAAACTTTGTCAAGTTTATCATGCCTATTGGGGGTCCATTTATTGACCTCATTATTCGAGGTCAATTTCCTTGGAATGAACTCTAGCACCTAGGTTTTTGTAGCCTACTATAGACGTCGCCCACATAGGATTTCCCTTAGGTGCATACCTAATGACATAGCATTGACTCAAATATCTAATTCGACTCAAGTTGAATCAACTCATTTAAAGCTAATAAAAATTAAATTCATTAAAATTTAACATTAATCAAATCTAATTTAATCAAAATGACATTAATCTAATTGAAATTACTCAATTTCAACTCAATTTGATTTAAATCGACCTCAGTCAACACAATATAATTCGATTTAGCTTAATCTAAATTAAATTGATATCATTTAGCTTGAGTCAATTCAGCTAATTAATCCCGAAATCCACATCTAATAAAATATGGTTAATTCAACTTCATTTTAATCAAATCAGTCCCTAAAAATTCCTCTTAATAATATAAATTAATTTAAGCTCTTAGATTGAGTTAGGTTAAAGAGGATATGATGGTAATTTTAGGGCCATTTGAAAGATAGTTTAAGCAACTCTCCCCCACTTTCCCACTCTCTCAGTTTTGCTGAAAACGAAACCACCTCCCCAATCGAGACTGGGGTAAGTCTAGATTTGCACTTAATTAGATAAGTTCGTGTAACTACTTTGTAGTACCCAATTCAGATTTAGGTTCTAAGGCAAATTTTTTTAACCTTAAGTCCTCACCATCTAGGAATATAATCTCAACTTTCTAATAAAAATATCAACTCAAACATAAATTTCTCTCCTAAAATGTAAAGCCCCACATAGGATAGACAGAGGTAGCCTATGAGCTTCTCAAAATCCAGCACCTCCTACTTTTCCTCCTTTTATTCGCTAAGAAATGTTAAACATTGAACTTTCTCTTAGAAAAATTTTTACTTCTATTTCTTGTCTTTTACTTTATAGTCAAAGGGTATGGAATCATTTCTTTAATCATGTGTTTTCTTAGGAGTATCCCTCCTAAGATGTAATTAACTATAGGAACTTGCCCCTATAGGGATATGAGAACTCCAGACTAAAACAAACCTTGTTTTATTCTTATAAAATAAGGGAAAATCTTTGGGAATACATGTCTTTGAAAAAAAACTCATTTCTAATTTTAAATATACTTGTAGAATATTATTATTATCTTTTTAGGTAATATAATATTCTATTTGTTATATTCTATTTTAGAAATGATGAATTTATAAACTCATTCTTGCTGTTGGATGCCTTGAAGAATGTTATGTTCGTCTCTTAAGATGATATAATATTCTCCTTATTACATCTAAATAAAAGAATTGATAAATTTTTCAAAAACCTTATTTCTATTTTAAATACATTCTATAGAATTTCATATTAATCTTTCGAGATGATATGTTATTCTTGAACTGTGTTTGATCATAAAAATATTATTTCTCAAAACCTTATTTTGGTATTGAATCCATTATAGAATATTATTCAATCTCTCGAGACTGTACTTTGTTTCAATGTAGCATTCGATTAAAAAATAGGAGAAATCAAAATTTGTCAGTGACATATTTTTCCCACACACTAAAGTTGGAAGAGCACAAAAGACATCATGGGGCTTATAAACCTTAAGGCTATCTAAGTTTTAGAATACTCACTAAATCGAAGCCAGTGTCCAGTGGTATCTGCCCGTAGCACCTCCATTTAGAAGAAATGGAGGCGGGTGAATTTCAGGAACTTACTGTCTAATTAGCTTCAATTGTCCCTTGCAAAATAATTAGGAATTACTACAAAATGTATTCAAGTGTTTCCACTATGAGCATATGAATGAAATGATCATATATGCAAACAATCGATAAAAGAATAGATGCAACATAAGCATGGTTTGTAGTATTGTTTTATGTTTATCTTTATTTTTTTAAATAAATAATCCAAACATATAGAGGAAATAATTGATGATTATTTTAAATCATGATTAATGGAAGGTATAACTCTATAAGAGTAAGATTCATAATTGTTTTTGTTTCTATACTTTGCTGACTTAGGATTTTTTGCAAAAATAGATGCTAACACTAAATAATTTATAATCTCAAACAAGTAGATTGGTTCATGTTAAACAATATCCCAATTCCAATCATGTTTAATTAAATAAAATAATTCAGATAATTAGCATAGAAGAAGAAAACAAATTTAGATATGTCAATTGCATGTATGATTAGGAGTTAAAAAAAAATTGATATGTCAATTGCATGTATGATTAGAGTTTATATGGGAATCATGATTGTGTTACTATTAATGTTAATATTAAGGAAATTTAAGATCAAAGCACTAATATAAATAGTTTGACATAACAATGACATGATACAGTCAATTATAGATAATTATTTATTTACTAAACCAATTATGCTCTTTTTAGCGCTATTTAAATATTGATTAAAATGTAGGTTGGTTTAATAGTCATACAAAAATTTAATATATAAGTATGATAATCAATTATTTGACACAATTGTTAAATTAAACATTCATATTTACTTCTTAATTAATTTTTTGGTATTTATCACTTTACTGGAAATTTTATCTATGGTTACAAGAAATTTCTGATTTTCATAAATGCATTTAGAAAAATCAAATTGTATGAAACAAGATTGTAAGAGAGATTTCAGGATTATAAACATCTCTTTGATTAGCTTGACTTAGGCTAGGCACGAACGAAAAGACGCCACTCCTACCTATTTTGAATTACTTCCTCTCTTGGTTGACTTTTTTTACTAGCAAAAAGATCATCCAATCTCTTCCCTATTCGAATGGATTTTAATGATAGGAAACGGTGTTAAATTAAACTCAAATTGAGTTAATTTAACTCAGTATAGAGTCAAAAAGTAATTAATTAACTATAAAAATTTTTCAGCTCTGCTAGGGTTCCGCCGTGAGTTCTGCTAGGGCTTCACCCGTGCCTTCTCCGGTGGTGCATGTCGGGGGTTCTTGCTGGCGTTGTCTCCCTTCCCTCCTCCAGGGAAGTTTTCCTTTATATCTAGTTGTGACCTCTATTTTTTGGTTTGTTCTTATTTTCTTTCCGGCGTGTGCTAGCATGCCGTCGAAGCTTTGTGACCCTGGTTTTTAGAGGGTTCTTCTTTGTCTCACTCCTTTCTAGATATTCTTTATGGCTCATCCATTATTTCCTTCCCTGATCTTCGGGTTTCCTCCTTTAGTGGATTACCCTCGCTTTGGATCTCAGATGAGGAGATCAAGGCGTTGGCTGCCCCGTTCCAGTTTTTGTTGGTTGGTTTTTTTTCGATGAAACATCTGTCTTTGGATTCGATTTGGAAATTTCTCTTTCACCTCAAATTAAATGGGGAATTTTTTATGACCTTGTTGGATCCGAAGTATGTCCTTATCAAACTGAAAAACGATCTTTATTATTATCGTGTGTTTTTCCATAGATCTTATTTAGTGTTCAACTGCTTTATGAAGCTTACCAAGTTGTCGCCTCTTGTGGATATCAGGGTTAAGTCGCCGATTATTTCTATTTGGGTTTCCTTCCGTCATTTGCGCCCTCACCTTTTTTTCTCCCAGAATTCTCTACGTTTTGGGTTTGCTCTTTGGCAAACCCCTGAAAGTTGATACTGCTACCTCTATTGGCTCTAGGCCGTCCCTAGCTCATGTTTTGGTAGAACTGGTGTGGACCTCCGAAAGAGCACATTGCGAACGGGTCAATTGGAAGGGACAGATTGGATCGTGCATATGAATAACCATTGAGGATAGCGGCTCCCGCCAGCGCACCTTGATGGGTAGAAATATACACGACCTAAACACGAGTTTACCCCACCCGATGTAATAGCTCGAGTGGGGTTTAGTAGATGTGGGGCCAAGTTTCCCACGGGCGTAAGCCCCCACGATTAATTACATCCTAGGTCGGAGACCAAGAAAACTCTTGATTAAGGATTATACATTATCCTTCCCAAGGTGAGATCAACACGAGGGTATAGACTAGAAAATCCTACTCAAAAGGAAGAAAAGGTTTCAAAGGGCTAAATCCACATGCAAGGTTCACACCAGCATTCGGAGGATCTGGGGTACTAGAGAGAAACTGAAGAAAATAAAAGATCAAGCACTCAATTACATACGTGAGAGAAGGATGGAGGTGGCGTCATCATGTGACGCAAATAAGTAGGATTTATAGTTCCTGAAGGAGGAACCTACCCACTATTTAGGCGTACTATGAGACCGGGTGCAGTATCCTTGAATCCTAAATCTAGGTTGGGTTTAGAGTTCTACACAACACTATGACCCATGTCCTAGCAAATACAGTGCAAAATCTAGACTTACCCTGGCCTGGATTGGGGAGCCAGGTAACCACCTAGTCTCTTTAAAACCATGCTATCAAGTGATTTATGAAAGATGGGTGAGTGATACAGTTATTTGGAAATAGAACCGACATCTAGAGAGTTTCCTAATTGGTCTTGAACTTATGCGGGGTGAATTCTCCTAGCTAATGCAATTAAATTTTAATTAAGTTAGTTTCTAATACAAAGCATGCTAGTTGAAAAGGTAAATCATGAATGCTATAGAGTTTTAAAAACAGGCTTGTAGAAAATAATTTTTTTTTAAAAGACTGAGTCTCCCTAGGTCTGGGACTTCATCCTCATAGGCCAGATTATCCAGACTCTACCCGCAGGCAGGGAGATGTCTTATAAGAAGGAGAAGAAGAAATGCAATAATATGCATGCGACCCTAGACGATTTCGACAATTCCTTAGGTTTGTTAGATTTTTATATTATTTAAACTTAGAATTTTAAAGATTAGTTATGAGTAGAAAAATTTTGTAATCCTTAAAGGAGCCTAGCATAATGTAGGCTAAAACAAAATTGGCATGTAAGAAAAAAACCTAAAAAAACAGGTAATTTCTACTACACAATCAGGTAAGCACATCAATATAAATCCAGAAAAATAATAAACTAAATGTCCATAGGCAAACTGCCCTTATTATAACCCAGATATATAGAAAATAAAGTGGCTGGTCACCACTACCAACAACCTGGATTTCTAAGCCTATGACAGATGCAAATGATTTTGAGTGGGATATTGGTCTTCAGGTCATCAGTCTTCTTTGGATCACTTCTCCTTCGCCTCCTTGGATCTCCCCTCCTTGGACTCCTTGGATCTCTCCTCCTTGGACACCTTGGATCCGTCGTGGCTTGAATATCCAAACGAAGAGACAATTCCCCCTTGGTAGGGGGTGGTGGGAAAAAAATTGTGTCACCACGCAGATTTTGATTTCTCCTATTTTGTAATCGAATACTGCATTGAGAATAAAGTACAGTCTCGAGAGGCCGACACAATATTCTACAATGGATTCAATATCAGAATAGGGTTTTGAAAATTGATATTTCTATAATCAAACATAGTTCAAAGAATAACATATCATCTTAAAAGATGAACATGAAATTCTATAAAATATGTTCAAAGATAGAAATACGGTTTTTTTTAAAAAAAGTTTATTCATTCTTTTATTTAGATATGGCAAGAAGAATATTATATCATCTTAAAAGACGAACATAACATTCTTTAAGATATCCAAAAGCGAGAATGAGTTTTATAAAATTCATTATTTCTAAAGTTGAATATAACAAGTATAATATTATATTATCTGAAAAGATAATAATAATATTTTACAAGTCTATTCAAAATTAGAAATAAGGTTTTAAAAATATCTACGTTCCCAAAGATTCTTCCCTTGTTTTATACGAATAAAACAAGGTTTATTTTAGTCTGGGGTTCTCAAATCCCTATAGGAGCAAGCTCCTATAGTTAATTACATCTTAGGAGGAATGCTCCTAAGAAAACTCTCGATTAAAGCAGTGATTTCATACCCTTTGACTACAAAGTAAAAGACAAGGAACAGAAGTAGGAATTTTCCAAGGTGAAAGCTCAATGTTGAACATTTATTAGCGAGTCAAAGGATGAAAAGTAGGAGGTGTCGGATTCTGAGAAGCTCAGAGACAACCTCAATCTATCCTATGTTGGGCTTTACATTTTAGGAGAAAATTTTATGTTTAAGTTGACATTTTATTAGAAATTTGGGATTATATTCCCGGAGGGCGAGGACTTAAGATCTAAAAAGTATCTGCCTCAGAACCTAAATCTAATTTGGGTACTATAAAATAGTGACCCGAACCTAACTAATGAAGTGCAAATCTGGACTTACCCCGGCCTGGATTGGGGAGCCAGCTAACCACCTATGCGCTTTAAAATCATGTGTCCAGTCTCTTATGAAAGATGGGTAGGGATGTTGTTTAAGTTTTAAGGAATTGGGGGCCGACATCTAAGACAGTTCCTAATTGGCCCCTTAACTTATGTAGGGTGATAAATGTCTAGAAATGCAATTACAATTTTAGACTCTTTTTAGTTTGTATCTAATGCAATGCATGCTAATTGACTCGAATGCATAAAATGATAATGAAGCAGTTTAAAAATTAGGCTTAGAAAATAGGTTTTTCCCTAGAGATTGCACAACTTCCCCTTGACAGAACTGCACCCTCATAGGTCAAGTGGTCTGCCAGAACCCGCAGGCGGGGAGGTGCCTAACAAGGAAGAGAAAGTATTAATATGCTTATGCTGACTCTCGGCGGTCCCGAGCTTACTTCTTAGATCGTTAGAGTTACTATGTAAGCCTAAAAATTTTTATTTTTTAATTACAAGTAGAAGAATTTTAAGCGTACCCTTACGAAAAAAATCTCTCCGTTTCGAATCCAGGCTAAAACAAAACACGGCATGCAAAGTCCTAAAAAAATCTACTGCACAAACAATGTAAACAATCAATTTTAATAATCCAAATATAATGTCCAATGTCCAATGTCCATATTACACCCAGAATTTGCAGAAAGTAAAGTGGCCGGGCACCACTGACAACAAACCCGGATTCTAATCCTAAGAATGACGCAAGTGATTTTTTGAAATGGGATATACTGTTCCTTAAATCTTCATTTCTTCATCTTCTTTCTTCAATCTTCTTGTTCAGTCTTTTCTTCTTCCACGAACTTCTCGGGTCCGTCGGGTTCTGGATATCCAAATGAAAAGAAACTCATCCCTAAGAGGGGTATTCTCTTTTCTATTTGGATATTGAATCATTCTAATTTGGCTTTCTAAATAAAAGAGAATAATCCTTTAAGGTATATTCTCTTTTCTTCAGATTCCAAATTGAATGTGATATCCCTCTTTCAAAAATCACTTTCACAATTTATAAACACATTTACATTACATCACATTTCACAAAAAAAGAAAGAAAATCTAGACCATCTGCAGGGTTATCCTAAGCAATTTACAACAAAAATCATCTCACGCAGTTATATATATATATGCAATTGAATTTAAATTATTAAGCCACACTTGGCCACACTCTTCTTCATTTGGGGGCTAAGCAGCTGAAGCACCTGTAGCATTTATTTATTATTAATTAATTAGCCCCCTTTTTCTGCCCTGCATGAGTGTGGCTACCTGCAGAAAATCATGTTAACAATCCAGATCGCTCCTAGCCTATGGGTAATCTAATCGTCAATCAAACCAACACAGAGTGCAGAAAAATTAAATAAACAAACACACCAACATTTTACAACCAGCATGCAATAAAACTCGAGAAAAAGCCCGTCACAGTGCAGTAAAGAAATAAACACCGGCCTAACCTAAACCTAGAGTCGGTTGTCCTAACAAACAAATCTAAGTGTGTGCAGTAGGCTGTGAGGTTTTGAAATGTCCTAAGTCAATTATTGGCTAAAGCTTTCTAGTTAATTGAATTCTAATTTAAAGATATTTACTAATTCTAAAGTGAGATGTCACTAAATTTTCTATGTTATAAGTTTCTATCCTAAAGTGTGCATGCTTCCTAAGTCTAGATTTTCTAAGACCCCGTCCTTAATTTTTGTCCTTAAGTGTCACTATTGTTGTATGGGATAAAAATTTGTTATTACTAACCCTTGGGACTTTGAACGTGTATAAAAGGGGTTTAAGGATCTAAAAGCAAATAAAAATAAACCTAATAAAATTGAAGTTACTACAGGGACCTAAAGGAAGGGTTTACGCATACCACATCAAGGGGCCCCTAAAGGTTTTCTAAGTTTAGAAATACTCACAATCATCGGGGGCTACGACCCGGTGGTTCCGCCCGTAGCACCTCTACCCGGTTGGATAGAGGCGACTGACGTCATTAGCTCCTTGTACTTTTGTCCACTCGATCAGTACCGTTCCTCGCAGTTTATGCAAATAAAACAGAAAAACAAGGATTAGAAAGCACATTTAATAAA
This sequence comes from Dendrobium huoshanense, assembly GCA_016618105.1. Classification (NCBI taxonomy): domain Eukaryota; kingdom Viridiplantae; phylum Streptophyta; class Magnoliopsida; order Asparagales; family Orchidaceae; genus Dendrobium; species Dendrobium huoshanense. Next base: position 74,171,129 of record CM028359.1, read on the forward strand.
TCATATTGAAATAATTGAAATTTGCTAAAAGTAAAGACGTACCTTTCTTCGGGCTTGAACACCAGCACTGTTGACTTTACTTTTGAACGTTTCATTTCTCTACTTCTTTCAACACACAAGTCTTATTTCTCAAATTATATATATACTTTTCTATTATCAAACACTTTTGCTTCTTAAAAATCTAACTTTTAATTTTCATTCTTCCAAACACTTTGTTCTTCAACATAGACTCTTCCATACTCACCCATATCTTAATCTCACAATTCAACATTTCTTTTCATTTATCCTACTTTTCACACCGTTTCCCAAAAACTTACACAAACATCTTTCTCACACAATACCCTTCATATATTTCTTCGTTGAATGCAAAATACATTTCATTTTCAAATAAACACTCAACAAACTATTTTTCAATACATAACACTTTCTCTAGCACATATATATACATTTCCCTCAAAATCATATACTTTACCTTTCATATTTCCCAAGCATCACTCTTCAAAAATCTACACTTTTATCACAAATCACCCTTAAAAAAAAACACATACAACTTCATCACATCACTCTTTCCAAGACACACGAATTCTACTTTTGCTTTTTCAAAATTCACACACTTCCAAAAATCTTTCTACATATGCGCTCCACTTTTACAATTCATACCTTTCACTTTTCTAAATATGCATACACTTCATTTTCACCATCCCTACACTTAACTATTCAATCACTCATACACTTTTCAGAATACACATATTTTTATACATTTTGTTTTCCAAAATACATACTTTGCTTCTCCAAAATATACACACATTTTCCTTTTTCAAAATTCATACACTTTATCACTCTACCAAAATTCTCAATCTTCTTTAAATACTCAAAACCACCTTCAACAAAATTCTTATATTTATGTACATATATAAATAAAGAAAGAGAAATAATAAAATCACATAGATTATCTTGATGAAATATAAAAGATATAGCAACCCGAGCCTTTATCTGATTTATTTACTTCAAGAAAGAAAGAGAGTGACAAACCATTTTGATGATCATCATTTTAAGTCATGAAAGAATATATTACATTAATTTCAGCATCTCTTATAACTAACCACTGATTTATTTGTAACGGAACAATCCAGATAACTTGTACAGTTTCAAGAGAGGAAGGAAACCAAATATCATTCTAATTTTATTTCAAGAGAGAAACCTAAGCAATAATGTTTTGCAAGTTATAACGAAAGAAAAACCATCAACACTTTTTGTTTTGCATCTGAAGAATAACATCTCTTTCAAATTAAAAGAGAAATATAGACATTGTTCACTTTACTACCAAAATTTCATCAAAATCAAATTAAAGAAACCTTCTTAAAATTCTATTTTTTTTTTTTTTTTTAATCAAGAAAGCTTAAAAAGAAAGCTCTAGAAAACTTGATCAATAAACAAATAAATCAATCATAGAGATATTAAGGAAGAGTAGCAAGAAGATGAAGCAGATAGTTAAAAGAAGAAGATTAAAGTGAAGAAGGTGAGGAATATGAAGAAATGCGGAGAGTTTACCTTTCAAACGAAATAGGGTCGGGGCTTGCTATGTCAGGATCGGAGTACAGCCTTGGCTTTCGCAAGAGCGGGCTGAAGGCGTCGTGTGAGAGCTGAGAGCCACCGAAGAGAGGGGCTTCGGGTAGGCTTTGCCGCGAGAGAATGAGGGACGGAGAGGAGAGGATTTCGTGAATGGGGCCTGGGTTTTCACGAACTAGGAGGAAGACCGAGCGTGCTGTGTGAATGAGAGAGAGAAACACATAGGGCTTTTTGGTTTCACGAAATGGGAGAGAGAGAGACGTGGGGGAGCAGTTGTGTTTGGGGTTTGGGTGGTTTAGTAAAGTGCAGGGAGAGGGAGAGTGGCTATGGGATAGAGAGGTTGGACCGGTTCAAATTCCACCTAAAAGTCATATTTTATTATTATTTGTTTTTTATTTAAATTTTATTTCATTAGGATAGAAAATTGAAATTTATTTTTATTTTAATTTATATATATATAAAAAAAATCATATGTTAAATTTTCCTATTATTATTAAAATATAAAGATAATCTGTTTTAATGGATTTAGTGTATGTAAATTTATATGAATTTTAATCAAAACTTTAATTTAGATTAATTAAAATTTATGTATCGAATTTAACTAGTGTAGTTTCAAATTTGATTTAGTTCGCGACGAGTCAAGTTGGGCCAATCGGGGTCATTGAAATCGAGTTCGACTTGAGTTAATTTGAGTTTATTTTGATTTGATTGTGAGTTGTTTAAGTCCAATGATATATCAATTTGATCAAAATCAAATTAGATTATATTAAATTGAGTCGATTAACATCGACGAATCATAAAGAGGGCTTGATTTGAATTCGTTTGTAGTTGAATTAAAATAGGATTGAATTGATTTTGATTCAAGTTGAGTGATAGGTTCGAGTCGATGCTACGTCATTCGGTGTCCACCTAAGGGAAATCCTACAGGTGCGACATCTACACTAGGCTATGAAGACCTAGGTGCTAGAATTAAATCCGGGGAAATTGACCTCAAATAATGAGGTCAACAAATGGACCCCCAATAGGCATGATAAACTTGCCAAAGTTTATCGTGCGTATTGGCGTTGACCGAAACGATCAATTAGATCCAGAGTTGAAGTTTAGCATCTTAGTATATGTATTGAAGGGATTTTTGGAATTGATAGAAAATCTAGATAAAGTTGATAGAGTTTTGAGTTGATTTAGTGGATTTGAAGTTGATGTTGGCATTGATGGCTTCAGCAAATAATAACTAATGAAATTAGTATCGTTTGGTAAAGTCGTCATATGACAAAGTTGAATATAGTGATTTGAATGTAGTTAGGAAGGAATGGAGAGTTTTGGTTTTGATTTTGATAAAAGTCAGAAATCAATAGGATGCCGTAAGAGCGGGCTTAGACCTGAAGATGGATTTAATCAGGTTTGGCTGCCGTAAGAGCGGACTTAAGCCAGAAAGTCGATAGGATGCCGTAAAAGCGGACTTAGACCTAAAGACGGATTTAAGATTGAATGGCTGCCGTAAAAGCGGACTTAAGCCAGAAAGCGAATAGGATGCCGTAAAAGCGGACTTAGACCTAAAGACAGATTTAATCAGGATTGGCTGCCGTAAGAGCGGACTTAGGCCAGAAAGCCAATAGGATGCCGTAAAAGCGGACTTAGACCTAAAGACTGATTTAAACTGGATTGGCTGCCGTAAGAGCGGACTTAAGCCAGAAAGCCAATAGGATGCCGTAAAAGCGGACTTAGACCTAAAGACTGATTTAAACTGGATTGGCTGCCGTAAGAGCGGACTTAAGCCAGAAAGTCAATAGGATGCCGTAAAAGCGGACTTAGACCTAAAGACTGATTTAATTGAATGGCTGCCGTAAAAGCGGACTTAAGCCAGAAAGCCAATAGGATGCCGTAAAAGCGGACTTAGACCTAAAGACTGATTTAAACTGGATTGGCTGCCGTAAGAGCGGACTTAAGCCAGAAAGCCAATAGGATGCCGTAAAAGCGGACTTAGACCTAAAGACTGATTTAATTGAATGGCTGCCGTAAAAGCGGACTTAAGCCAGAAAGCCAATAGGATGCCGTAAAAGCGGACTTAGACCTAAAGACTGATTTAAACTGGATTGGCTGCCGTAAGAGCGGACTTAAGCCAGAAGTCGATAGGATGCCGTAAAAGCGGACTTAGACCTAAAGACGGATTTAAACAGGTTTGGCTGCCGTAAGAGCGGACTTAAGCCAGAAAGCCAATAGGATGCCGTAAAAGCGGACTTAGACCTAAAGACTGATTTAAGCTGGATTGTTTTTAGAATTTAGAAGTATAGTTGATTTTCTTTAAAGTTTTAAATCATTTCCCTTCGTCACAAATGACATTGACAAAATATAAATATTCTATTAAAGATTAAAACATTTGTATATGTCATTTTCTAGAAGAGAATGGAAAATATTTGGAAGAAAAATTTTTTTTTGAACATTTATTGAATTGAAAATTTGTTCCCCTTTTTTTTTTTTTTAATATAGATGATCCCTATAACTTACAAATATTCCACTGGGAATTTTGTTTTTATATTGGATTATCATATCTGAAAAAGGAAAACTAATAAAAGGACAATTCTACAGTAGTATTATAGAACATCTCAATTATTTCAAATCTTGCAACCTTTCAATTTTGATTTTCAAAAGTATACAAATCACTTGGACCCAGTACAATATGTGACTTTCAAAAACTTGAGAACAACGTATATTCTGAGAAATCTGTAATTTTATTGCAAAATCATCATAACAACGTCATTACACATAGTATTTTTTAAGGAAACGCCCATTGATGGGTAACATAGGACGATCACCCTTACAATCCACCAATTGGTAAGATCCTCCTTGGTAGACTTTCTCCACCACAAAAGGACCTTCCCAGGTAGGCTCAAATTTACCCCCAAAACCTTCGATGAGTCAAGATAGGTCTACGTAAGACCAACACAAGTTCTCCTACTCGAAAGGTTCTAGGGCGGACTAATTTATCATGTGCTTGAGCCATACGGGATTTATATAACTCGAGGTTCTGTTGAGCCTGCAGTCGCTTCTCTTCTAAACCTTCGAGTTCTTCTAGTCGAAGTCGGGCGTTCTGTTCAGATGTGATACTATTATTAACTGCAACTCTTAGAGAGGGAAGCTGTATCTCTAAAGGGAGAACAGCCTCTGCCCCAAAGACTAAAGCAAACGGTGTAGACTGAGTTGGGGTTCTATATGTGGTTCGATAAGCCCACAAAGCCTCACCCAACTTTTCATGCCACTGTCGCTTATTGTCCTCTAAGCTTTTCTTTAAAATTCCTACCAACGTCTTATTGAAGGCCTCTGCTAAACCATTTGCCTGTGGGTAATAGCTTGTGGAGTATCTCCAATCAATATTGTGACGTTTAACAAAGTTGTTCAGTTTGGTACTTTTGAAAGAAGGACCATTATCGGATATAATTCGACGAGGAATGCCGAATCGATATACGATATGGTCTCTAAAGAACTGGATCACGTTGTGAGTTTTGACTTCTCGTAGTGGAACAGCTTCTGCCCATTTTGAAAAGTAATCTGTTGCTGCTAGATGAACCGGTGACCTTTAGAAGAGGGAGGATCGATAGGGCCAATGATATCCGTACCCCAACTTTCAAAAGGCCATGAAGCAATTGTTGGATGTAGGACATTAGGAGGTTGGTGTAGGACTACACCATGTACTTGGCACTGATGACAACGACGTGCAATAGACATACAGTCGTCAATCATTGAGGGCCAATAATATCCTAACCTTTTAATTTTCATCTTCATTTTAGGACCAGATTGGTGAGCACCACACAATCCGGCATGTACCTCGGTCACGATCTTTTGGGCTTCCTGTTTGTTAAGACAACGTAACCACAATTGATCAAAAGACCTGCGGTACAAAGTATTGTTTATCAGTGTATAAGAGAGAGCCCTTCTCTTAATCTGATCTGCGGCAGATTTCTCTTGAGGGAGTTTGTTTTCTTGCAAGTAGTCAATGAAAGGTTTTCTCCAGTCAACCGTCTCATCATTAACAGCAAGAACAACCTCACCCTCAGGAGGAAAAATCTTATTAATGTATTCCAAGTCTATAGGAGATAAGATTTTGCGACCTTGAACCTCTATAGAGATTGACTCTTCTTCTATACAAGCTAACTCTTTTGCAAGTTTTGCAAGGGCATCCGCCATAGAATTTCTTCCACGGGGTATCCTATACAAAGTTACATTTGGAATTTGTTCGAGAAGCTTCATAGTGTATTGATAGTACGGAAGAAGTTTAGGTTTCAAGACTTTGTAAATACCAGCAACTTGATTGATAATAAGTTGTGAATCTCCAAAGATCTTGATTTCCCTAATTTCCATTGATATTGCTAATTCTAAACCAGTTATTAGAGCTTCGTATTCAGCTTCGTTATTAGTACAAGGCTCTAATAAATGATAAGAATAACGCAACAAACCTTTTTCAGGGGTTATGAAAACCAACCCGATACCGGCCTTCCCTGGGATTATTTCCTGAGATTCCTCAATCTTTTGTGAAGATGCGGCACCATCAAAATATAACTCCCAGGTATTTCCTTCCTGCTCCTCTAAACTCATAATTTGTTCATCAGGGAGATCATCATTTAGAGGGGACTTAGCAGGGATCGGGTGTGCTGCTAAGAAGTCAGCTAAGGCTTGACCTTTGATAGCACGTAAGGGTATAAATGTGATATCAAACTGAAGTAAGAACATTGACCATTTTGCCAAACGTCCTGACAATGTTGGACGAGTCATCAGGTATTGGAGTGGATTGACTCTAGAAATGAGATTGATTTTATGAGCTAACATGTAATGCCTTAATTTCTAGGCAGCAAAAATTAAGGCTAAACAATGTTTCTCAATGGGTGGGTAATTAGCTTCAGTTGGTAAGAGTCGTCTACTTAAGTAGTAAAGTGCGTTCTCTTTTCCTTCCTCATTAGTTTGGGCTAACAAGGCGCCAAGGGAACTATCTAAAGCTGCGGTGTAAAGTATTAAGGGTTTTTTCGGAATAGGAGCCGCTAAGACTGGAGGTGTTAACAAATACTGTTTTATGTTTTCAAAAGCGTTTTGACACTTTTCATCCCAATGAAATCGGGCATCTTTCTTACATAAAGCAGCAAATGGTTGACACCTACCAGACAAGTTAGAAATGAATCTCCTTAGATATGCCAACCTACCTTGAAGAGATTTTAATTGGGTTAGACTTTTAGGAGGTGGCATATCTAAGATGGCTTTTATTTTGGAAGGATCAATTTCTATACCTCGGTGTCTCACTACGAACTCTAAGAATTTCCCTGAAGTAACTCCGAAAGCACATTTCAAGGGGTTCATCTTTAGGTTATAGCGGCGCAACCTTTCAAAAACGATTCTCAGATCATGAAGGTGGTCTTCCCTTTGACGACTTTTGACAACCAAATCATCGATGTAACATTCCACTTGTTGGTGGATTAAATCATCGAAGATTCGGGTCATAGCTCGTTGGTAAGTTGCACCAGTATTCTTAAGTCCAAAGGGCATGACTTTGTAACAGAAGACCCCTATAGGTGTTCTGAATGCAGTAAATTTTTCATCCTCAGGAGCCATCTTGATTTGGTTATATCCAGATGAACCGTCCATAAAAGAGAAAATTTCATGCTCAGAGGCAATGTCTATCATAAGTTCTGGTATGGGTAACGGGAACTCATCTTTCGGACATGCCTTATTCAGATCCCTATAATCGATGCATACGCGAATTTGACCACTTTTCTTCTTTACTGGGACGACACTAGCCACCAAGAGGGATATTTCTCCTCTCGAATAAAGCCTGCATCGATCAGTTTCTTAACTTCAGTTATTACTTGTTGTTCAATTTCTAAGCGCATGCGTCGCGGGGCTTGTTTGACAGGAATTATGTCAGGTTGAATTTCAAGTTTGTGAACTGCTATTTCTGGAGATAATCCGGGCATTTCGTCATAACTCCAAGCGAAGCAATCCTTAAACTCTGAAAGCAACTTGACCAAATTATTTGACTCATCCTCGTTCAATAAGGCACTTATGAACGTCGGACGTGAATTTTCTTCATTACCAAGGTTAATTTCTTTTAGTTCGTCAATAGTTGATTGGATTTCCTCCTCAAGTTCAGGAGGTGCCTCCTTAACTTGAAAGTCATCCGAATCATCTAAAGTTTCTAAGCAAAATTCATTTAGATTTTCAACGTCCTCTACAAAAAGATGATTAGATCCTACATTGTTAGTAATCACCAAGCAATAGTTATCATCATCAAATGGACAAACAGTATTAAATCCCAGTCCTGCTCTTGACTTTGGTTTATGGAATTCCGTATTCCAAAGACTTTCAAAGGACTGAGCTTGACGTTTAGTCCAAGTAGATGGGGCTAGACCTTGCTCAATTAAATTTTTAACACAATAAGGATACCAATCAAAAGGGAGTTCCACTATTTCATTCATAAAAGTATCATCAACATGTACATCAGTTTCAATATTTTTGCTAGAAGAAGGAATAAACTTAGCAGTTTTACAATCATCGCTCAAAGCAGGTGAAACTTTAACTGCCAACCCAGCTATACTATCTTGCGATAGTGGGGTTAAAGCTAAAGTCTTCACATATCCTTTAAGTCTTTCATAGGTAGACAAATCTGAATCATCCTCTATATTTGCCTGAATTTTATCTTCATCACTGTCATTTTCCAAAGAGATCTCAAATTTTGGCCTTTTGTTACTATTTTCATCCTTCAGTACACATGATTCATCATCTGAACCAGATTCTAAATCGATGTGTATCGTAGGGTTTTGCTTTTGAATGTTTTCATATATTGCACTTTCATGATTTTGCCATCCTCTGCCTCTACCTCTCTCTCGTTGGGTCATCCTACCACCTCTTTGTGAGTGAGGAGCAGGATGCCAACGAATGCTATCTTCGAGGCAGGGATATTCTTCATTTCTTTTTTCTTCTTTTTCTTTTTTATTTTTCTTTTCAAGTGCAATTTCATTTTTGGCCAATTTAAGATCTTTGGAAACAACTGTTTGTTTTTTAGGCAAATAATAGGCGGCATCTTCATAAATTCCTACTTCATGAACCGAGAATGTTGCAAATCTCCCTTAATACAGTGCTCAGTACCATCTCTGATGTACTTGATACACTGATGCAGGGATGAAGGAACCATCCTATATTCGTGAAGCCAGGGTCTACCTAGAAGAGCATTAAAAGATGTTGGAGCATCTATAATATGAAACTTTGCTTCAGTTCTAAAATCCTCGATCTCTAACAACAAAGTAATTGAACCCAAAGCCCTCTCGCCATTTTCATTAAAACCCCGTAAGATCATCTTGTCTGAGCTGAGCTTACGGACGTCTATTCTCAAATAGGCAAGAGTTCTTAGAGTCATAATATTAACTGATGCACCAGGATCTACAAGGATACGTGACAATCTGAAGTTACCTATGTTCACTGTTATGTATAGTGGACGGTTGTGATCAGCCGTCCCTAAACATAGATCTTCATCAGAAAGAAATTTCAGGAACTCCTCTGGAACAAAAAGCTTCATCAGGCTGTGCAGCTGCTAACTGGGCCATGCAAATATCTGGATCTAACAATGCTTTGATTAAGGCTTCCCTCATTTCTTTGGAAAGAATCAAGGCATCGTAAATGCTCAGCTTGGCAGTAGCTTCCTGAGATGAGCTAGGACATTGTAATCGACCTTGGGCATTCCACTCTCAATTGGACTCTGAAAAGGAACGGGTTGAGGTGGAAGAGAAGACTCTGGTTCGTCAACAACTTGCTTTCCTTTGTCTTCAGAAGAAGCGTGAGGTGGTAATACTTTGCCACTACGAAGCTTGATTTCCACTATCTCTTCAGAAGAAGCAATAGGCAGGTTATCTTCTTCGACCTCACCTAATTCTGATTTTACTTCTGTTAAATTTTCAGAATCAGATATCTCAGCTTCAATACAGATAGGCATACCCTGCAAATCAAGAGCAGGGACATCACTATCTGAATAATAACCAAGAGAATGTTTTAATTCTTCAAAATTAAATTGATCATGCAGAGAATCATTTTCAGGTGTAGTTTTTAAGTCATCCGTAACATCATTATCAGAAATAGACAAGATATAAGCATAATCCTTTTTCATTGATTTGACATCATCACACTTAACAAAACAAAAGTCATCTAAGATAAGAGGATTGAGGATAACAGTCTCCCCATCCGAAGAAAACATAACTCTACTAGATACATCACAATCAACACTACTAAAAGCAATAAAATGATCTCTAGTGTCCTCCTTCTCCTGAACTATAGGACCCTGGCTGACTCGGGCTTCCTTAAGCTCTGAAGGTGGAGTCATCTCTACATCATCTTCTGGAACTATCAGATCAACCTGGAGAGGCTTCTGAGCTCCCAAAGACTCCTGAAGAGAAGAAAAGTAAAGTTTGTTAAGAAATTTCTTTGAAGAACGGATAAAACTATATCCCAAGTAGAATCAGAATTTGAAAAAGAAGTAGGAACGATAGGTTCACCAGTCACACATTTAGCTGATCCCTGCCCTGGATCCACTAAGTATTCCTTGGGAATCACTACAGCTCCTAATTTCATGTTTCTGTCAAGCCATTCTTTAAAAGTGACACATTCTTCAAGCTGATGACCCCACATCTGATGGTAAGGGCAATAATTGGGGTGATCTGACCTACCCACTTCTTCTGGCCTTCTAGGTGCAGGTAACTTAAAGTCTGGCTTCTTAAGAAGATTTTTCAATATCTTCTTAAAGCCTCCTTCTTAAAGGGGTAAGTCTTACCAATTAATGCATTAAATTTATACCAATTTCCCTTCTTTCTTCTGGAGTAAGGTAAGGTGGGATCGCTGTTGATTGAATTCTGGTTGAATCCGAAGTGGAGGATGTTGTGGTGGCGGATACTGCGGTCTCTGATACTGTTGATTATAAAACTGAGGAGGGGACCTTTCTGCCTGCACTTTTATTGGCTGATTTCCCTTATCCACAGCTGACACCGTCCCAGATTTCTTTTCAAAGACCTTCTGGGGTTTCAGCTTCTTAGGGTCTAAAGAGGACTGATCAACAAGGAAGGAGAGCTGTGAAGCTTCTTCTTGGAGACTGGAGGCCTTATTGAGCAATTTTCAAATGTCTTAATGGTAAAACCCTTCAAAAGAAAGGCTACCGGTCCATGAATGTTTTAAGCAGGATCTCAATTGCATGTTGTTCTTGCAATTGAGGTTCGCATTTCATGCTCAAATTCCTCCATCTAAGTATGTAGTCAACTAATTTTTCTCCAGGTTTCTGTTTTTCTATTACAAGATCCCCAACTGTAATATGGTGCTGACTGCCTGCAAATCTCTTAACAAACATGTTCTCTAATTCTGTGAAACTGTGCACTGAACCATTTGGAAGATCTGCATACCAATCAAATGCTACCCCTGACAGACTACTGACAAACTGTCTGAAAAGCAAAGCATCGCTACCCCCAGCATTGCAACAACTGGCTCTAAAGTATGCTATGTGCTGTCTTGGGTTTCCAGTACCATCAAAGATCTTGAAGGAGGGAGGCACAAACCCCTTCGGGTATGGAACTGCATCAAACTCCTCTGGGTAGGGTCTACCCTTTGGAGTATATGACGAGCTCTGAGATTCTGCTAATGCCTCCCTAACTTGCTTTTCTACCATTTGCTTTAACTCTTTGGATTGAGAAGCCTTTATTTCTGGATTTTGTTGGTGTTCTTCTATAGTCTCAATCACTTGTTTCTTTCCTACCACCTGAACAGGCTCGGGTTGAGAAGATTCAACCTGTGCTCGTGGTGGTAAAGGACCTTGACTTTGGAAAGAAACCATAGTGGCCATCATTTCTTCTATCTTCTTCTCCATACTTGAAATCTGCTCATCTTTTTGTTTTAATTGCTGTACAAGACGTTGAGTTAAGTCTGGCGCTATTCCTTCCTCGACTACAACATCTTGTAATACAGCATCCTCAATCTGTTCATTATAAGATGTTGTTCTTGTTTCAACCATAAAGACATCAGCCACTGTATCATTTAACATATCATCTCCATCTAAGTCAAAGTTCAAAGCTTCTTCTTCATCCATATTTCTAATACTGTCTTTTAGTTCACCTATCATCTCCTCTATAGATCTTCCAGAAACATAGTTGGGATCAACAGGAACATAATTTTCACAATCCATGGGATCTGGAGTAGTATTCTCAACCCTCTTCTTCTCTTCAAGTTCACTTTCTATAGGCTTCTCAGGTGAAGCTACTACAGGAGAAGTAGCTTTTTCCTTGGGTTTCCAAACCTTCTTCTCATTAGATATCGAAGAGGGTTGGTTTGAGGATTCCAACCGCTCTACATCAGGATAAGAAGATGGAGTAGGACCCGTAGAGTGGTGCCTATCTATCCGGGGAGAAGAATGGGTATGAGAACTACGTTGAATCTTATTATAACTCTGTGGTGGTGCAGAAGAAGGGGACAACTGACGGCTGACTTTCTGTGGAATATGCTGGGTAGCTTTAAATTTCACTGAAGCATCAGTCAACACAATACTGTCTGTCTTTCTACTGGATCTCCTTGGTTCCCTAGGGTATCCATCAGTGAGAGCAGAGATGGCAGTTGGTTTGAATTTTCTTTTACTATCTCTTGTTCTCAACTGACCTCCTACCCTAGTTTTAATAAGTTTCTGCCTTAAGGTTTCTTCTTCAATCCTATCACTGATCAATCTTCTCATTTTCCTTAAAAATTCTTCTTTAGTCTGTGGAGGACCATCAGCACAATCTTGTACTATAGCCTTTACCAAATTCTGAACATGTGTTTCCTTACTTTTTGTTGGCTCAGTGGCAGACTTTCTAACAGCAGTAGGGGTTGATTGAGCAATCAACCTCGCATCTTCTTCTCCATCAGCAGCGGAGAGAAGATGGAACCTACTACCACTAAGATGTGGAGAGGTTGGAGGGATAAGCTCATTTTTCTTTGGCATTCCTAGTTTTTCCATTCTTCTCTTTATACGACGATTCTTATTCCTTCTTTGAGTCTTAGTCATAATCGTCGATAAATTAGAAGAAGATCCAATCTCAAACTGACTGGGTGCACTGAAAGGGACTGAACTGTTTGCTACTATAACTGACTTGAGTTTCTGGTCTTGATTAAGTTGCTCAATCCTAGTAAACACAGAGGGCCTAGGGTACACAGGAGCAGTTTGAGACCCGCATCCCAAAGTGAATTCTATGATAGGTTTCTGATTTACAACCTCACTAGTTGGAACAATAGTGAACTCAGGTCCACTAACAGACAACTGCAAATCCTCAAATCCTTTTCCAAACTTGATTACACTACCATCAGCAAACGGATTGTAGGACAGGTTCATGTTATCAGACAGGGAAAAGATTAATTTACCCATCATTTTTCCTGAAATTTAAAAGGAAATTTTTAATTAGACTCTGAAAAATTTATTTAAATTGTAAAAGTTTAATTAATCCAACTAAATAAACTAAATCCTATCTCATTTCATATATATTGAGTTATATGGAAATATAACTACAATACATAATATTGAGATAAGGATGAATTTTATTTAGTGTTTTAATTTTAACTTTTGAAATTTTGGACCCAGTGCTAATTCAAACATCAAGCTACAAAAATAATGTAACTACAACGTTCGAATTAACACGGGGATTTACTTTACAAATAGGCCATTATAAAGGAGCTCCTCGTTAATTTTCTAACGGGGTCCAAAATAAGACCTCTAAAATTTTTTTTTTTTTTTAGATACCGGCCAAATTATTCAAGAATGAAATGAATAAAAGAACCGGCGGAAGAAAGGTAGTTACAACTTATGCTTAAGCACAAGTATACTACCGATTAAAGGGTATAAAACACTGCTAAAGATGGAGAGAGGATTGATCCCCAGCGGAGTCGCCAGAAAAACCTTGGTGGGAAAAAAATTGTGTCACCACGCAGATTTTGATTTCTCCTATTTTGTAATCGAATACTGCATTGAGAATAAAGTACAGTCTCGAGAGGCCGACACAATATTCTACAATGGATTCAATATCAGAATAGGGTTTTGAAAATTGATATTTCTATAATCAAACATAGTTCAAAGAATAACATATCATCATAAAAGATGAACATGAAATTCTATAAAATATGTTCAAAGATAGAAATACGGTTTTTTTTAAAAAAAGTTTATTCATTCTTTTATTTAGATATGGCAAGAAGAATATTATATCATCTTAAAAGACGAACATAACATTCTTTAAGATATCCAAAAGCGAGAATGAGTTTTATAAAATTCATTATTTCTAAAGTTGAATATAACAAGTATAATATTATATTATCTGAAAAGATAATAATAATATTTTACAAGTCTATTCAAAATTAGAAATAAGGTTTTAAAAATATCTACGTTCCCAAGATTCTTCCCTTGTTTTATACGAATAAAACAAGGTTTATTTTAGTCTGGGGTTCTCAAATCCCTATAGGAGCAAGCTCCTATAGTTAATTACATCTTAGGAGGAATGCTCCTAAGAAAACTCTCGATTAAAGCATTGATTTCATACCCTTTGACTACAAAGTAAAAGACAAGGAACAGAAGTAGGAATTTTCCAAGGTGAAAGCTCAATGTTGAACATTTATTAGCGAGTCAAAGGATGAAAAGTAGGAGGTGTCGGATTCTGAGAAGCTCAGAGACAACCTCAATCTATCCTATGTTGGGCTTTACATTTTAGGAGAAAATTTTATGTTTAAGTTGACATTTTATTAGAAATTTGAGATTATATTCCCGGAGGGCGAGGACTTAAGATCTAAAAAGTATCTGCCTCAGAACCTAAATCTAATTTGGGTACTATAAAATAGTGACCCGAACCTAACTAATGAAGTGCAAATCTGGACTTACCCCGGCCTGGATTGGGGAGCCAGCTAACCACCTATGCGCTTTAAAATCATGTGTCCAGTCTCTTATGAAAGATGGGTAGGGATGTTGTTTAAGTTTTAAGGAATTGGGGGCCGACATCTAAGACAGTTCCTAATTGGCCCCTTAACTTATGTAGGGTGATAAATATCTAGAAATGCAATTAAAATTTTAGACTCTTTTTAGTTTGTATCTAATGCAATGCATGCTAATTGACTCGAATGCATAAAATGATAATGAAGCAGTTTAAAAATTAGGCTTAGAAAATAGGTTTTTCCCTAGAGATTGCACAACTTCCCCTTGACAGAACTGCACCCTCATAGGTCAAGTGGTCTGCCAGAACCCGCAGGCGGGGAGGTGCCTAACAAGGAAGAGAAAGTATTAATATGCTTATGCTGACTCTCGGCGGTCCCGAGCTTACTTCTTAGATCGTTAGAGTTACTATGTAAGACTAAAAATTTTTATTTTTTAATTACAAGTAGAAGAATTTTAAGCGTACCCTTACGAAAAAAATCTCTCCGTTTCGAATCCAGGCTAAAACAAAACACGGCATGCAAAGTCCTAAAAAAATCTACTGCACAAACAATGTAAACAATCAATTTTAATAATCCAAATATAATGTCCAATGTCCAATGTCCATATTACACCCAGAATTTGCAGAAAGTAAAGTGGCCGGGCACCACTGACAACAAACCCGGATTCTAATCCTAAGAATGACGCAAGTGATTTTTTGAAATGGGATATACTGTTCCTTAAATCTTCATTTCTTCATCTTCTTTCTTCAATCTTCTTGTTCAGTCTTTTCTTCTTCCACGAACTTCTCGGGTCCGTCGGGTTCTGGATATCCAAATGAAAAGAAACTCATCCCTAAGAGGGGTATTCTCTTTTCTATTTGGATATTGAATCATTCTAATTTGGCTTTCTAAATAAAAGAGAATAATCCTTTAAGGTATATTCTCTTTTCTTCAGATTCCAAATTGAATGTGATATCCCTCTTTCAAAAATCACTTTCACAATTTATAAACACATTTACATTACATCACATTTCACAAAAAAAGAAAGAAAATCTAGACCATCTGCAGGGTTATCCTAAGCAATTTACAACAAAAATCATCTCACGCAGTTATATATATATATATATATGCAATTGAATTTAAATTATTAAGCCACACTTGGCCACACTCTTCTTCATTTGGGGGCTAAGCAGCTGAAGCACCTGTAGCATTTATTTATTATTAATTAATTAGCCCCCTTTTTCTGCCCTGCATGAGTGTGGCTACCTGCAGAAAATCATGTTAACAATCCAGATCGCTCCTAGCCTATGGGTAATCTAATCGTCAATCAAACCAACACAGAGTGCAGAAAAATTAAATAAACAAACACACCAACATTTTACAACCAGCATGCAATAAAACTCGAGAAAAAGCCCGTCACAGTGCAGTAAAGAAATAAACACCGGCCTAACCTAAAACTAGAGTCGGTTGTCCTAACAAACAAATCTAAGTGTGTGCAGTAGGCTGTGAGGTTTTGAAATATCCTAAGTCAATTATTGGCTAAAGCTTTCTAGTTAATTGAATTCTAATTTAAAGATATTTACTAATTCTAAAGTGAGATGTCACTAAATTTTCTATGTTATAAGTTTCTATCCTAAAGTGTGCATGCTTCCTAAGTCTAGATTTTTTAAGACCCCGTCCTTAATTTTTGTCCTTAAGTGTCACTATTGTTGTATGGGATAAAAATTTGTTATTACTAACCCTTGGGACTTTGAACGTGTATAAAAGGGGTTTAAGGATCTAAAAGCAAATAAAAATAAACCTAATAAAATTGAAGTTACTACAGGGACCTAAAGGAAGGGTTTACGTATACCACATCAAGGGGCCCCTAAAGGTTTTCTAAGTTTAGAAATACTCACAATCACCGGGGGCTACGACCCGGTGGTTCCGCCCGTAGCACCTCTACCCGGTTGGATAGAGGCGACTGACGTCATTAGCTCCTTGTACTTTTGTCCACTCGATCAGTACCGTTCCTCGCAGTTTATGCAAATAAAACAGAAAAACAAGGATTAGAAAGCACATTTAATAAATCATATTGAAATAATTGAAATTTGCTAAAAGTAAAGACGTACCTTTCTTCGGGCTTGAACACCAGCACTGTTGACTTTACTTTTGAACGTTTCATTTCTCTACTTCTTTCAACACACAAGTCTTATTTCTCAAATTATATATATACTTTTCTATTATCAAACACTTTTGCTTCTTAAAAATCTAACTTTTAATTTTCATTCTTCCAAACACTTTGTTCTTCAACATAGACTCTTCCATACTCACCCATATCTTAATCTCACAATTCAACATTTCTTTTCATTTATCCTACTTTTCACACCGTTTCCCAAAAACTTACACAAACATCTTTCTCACACAATACCCTTCATATATTTCTTCGTTGAATGCAAAATACATTTCATTTTCAAATAAACACTCAACAAACTATTTTTCAATACATAACACTTTCTCTAGCACATATATATACATTTCCCTCAAAATCATATACTTTACCTTTCATATTTCCCAAGCATCACTCTTCAAAAATCTACACTTTTATCACAAATCACCCTTAAAAAAAACACATACAACTTCATCACATCACTCTTTCCAAGACACACGAATTCTACTTTTGCTTTTTCAAAATTCACACACTTCCAAAAATCTTTCTACATATGCGCTCCACTTTTACAATTCATACCTTTCACTTTTCTAAATATGCATACACTTCATTTTCACCATCCCTACACTTAACTATTCAATCACTCATACACTTTTCAGAATACACATATTTTTATACATTTTGTTTTCCAAAATACATACTTTGCTTCTCCAAAATATACACACATTTTCCTTTTTCAAAATTCATACACTTTATCACTCTACCAAATTCTCAATCTTCTTTAAATACTCAAAACCACCTTCAACAAAATTCTTATATTTATGTACATATATAAATAAAGAAAGAGAAATAATAAAATCACATAGATTATCTTGATGAAATATAAAAGATATAGCAACCCGAGCCTTTATCTGATTTATTTACTTCAAGAAAGAAAGAGAGTGACAAACCATTTTGATGATCATCATTTTAAGTCATGAAAGAATATATTACATTAATTTCAGCATCTCTTATAACTAACCACTGATTTATTTGTAACGGAACAATCCAGATAACTTGTACAGTTTCAAGAGAGGAAGGAAACCAAATATCATTCTAATTTTATTTCAAGAGAGAAACCTAAGCAATAATGTTTTGCAAGTTATAACGAAAGAAAAACCATCAACACTTTTTGTTTTGCATCTGAAGAATAACATCTCTTTCAAATTAAAAGAGAAATATAGACATTGTTCACTTTACTACCAAAATTTCATCAAAATCAAATTAAAGAAACCTTCTTAAAATTCTATTTTTTTTTTTTTTTTAATCAAGAAAGCTTAAAAAGAAAGCTCTAGAAAACTTGATCAATAAACAAATAAATCAATCATAGAGATATTAAGGAAGAGTAGCAAGAAGATGAAGCAGATAGTTAAAAGAAGAAGATTAAAGTGAAGAAGGTGAGGAATATGAAGAAATGCGGAGAGTTTACCTTTCAAACGAAATAGGGTCGGGGCTTGCTATGTCAGGATCGGAGTACAGCCTTGGTTTTCGCAAGAGCGGGCTGAAGGCGTCGTGTGAGAGCTGAGAGCCACCGAAGAGAGGGGCTTCGGGTAGGCTTTGCCGCGAGAGAATGAGGGACGGAGAGGAGAGGATTTCGTGAATGGGGCCTGGGTTTTCACGAACTGGGAGGAAGACCGAGCGTGCTGTGTGAATGAGAGAGAGAAACACATAGGGCTTTTTGGTTTCACGAAATGGGAGAGAGAGAGACGTGGGGGAGCAGTTGTGTTTGGGGTTTGGGTGGTTTAGTAAAGTGCAGGGAGAGGGAGAGTGGCTATGGGATAGAGAGGTTGGACCGGTTCAAATTCCACCTAAAAGTCATATTTTATTATTATTTGTTTTTTATTTAAATTTTATTTCATTAGGATAGAAAATTGAAATTTATTTTTATTTTAATTTATATATATAAAAAAAAAATCATATGTTAAATTTTCCTATTATTATTAAAAATATAAAGATAATCTGTTTTAATGGATTTAGTGTATGTAAATTTATATGAATTTTAATCAAAACTTTAATTTAGATTAATTAAAATTTATGTATCGAATTTAACTAGTGTAGTTTCAAATTTGATTTAGTTCGCGACGAGTCAAGTTGGGCCAATCGGGGTCATTGAAATCGAGTTCGACTTGAGTTAATTTGAGTTTATTTTGATTTGATTGGTGAGTTGTTTAAGTCCAATGATATATCAATTTGATCAAAATCAAATTAGATTATATTAAATTGAGTCGATTAACATCGACGAATCATAAAGAGGGCTTGATTTGAATTCGTTTGTAGTTGAATTAAAATAGGATTGAATTGATTTTGATTCAAGTTGAGTGATAGGTTCGAGTCGATGCTACGTCATTCGGTGTCCACCTAAGGGAAATCCTACAGGTGCGACATCTACACTAGGCTATGAAGACCTAGGTGCTAGAATTGAATCCGGGGAAATTGACCTCAAATAATGAGGTCAACAGGGGGTATTGCCTTTTCTCTTTGGATATCTAAAGCCATTTAGCTTAGTCTTCCAAATGGAAAAAGGCTCTCCCCTACGAGGATGCATTCTTCTTTTGGAACTCGAGTTGGATAAGGATATCCAAACTCAAAGTTGCATTTTCACAACTCTTTATAAATATTATAAATATTACATCAATTGGAAATAAAAAATTCTAGACTCCCTGCATGGTTATCCTAATAAAATCCCAAGCAGTTATAGTCTCAAGCAGTTATATATAAAAAATAAAATACATCCCATTGAAGTTGTGCTAAGCCATGCTCTTAATTATGAGAGCTAAGCAGTCCACTTGTAGCACCTGTAGTGGTTATAATTATTTTTATTTAGCCCTCCTTTATTTAGGGGGGGCTGAGCAAGCACCTACATAAAACATTATTAGAAATCATGACAGTGCCCCCTCTTTTATTAGCATGAGCATGGCCACCTGCACGGAAGAATAATATATATATATCGTTCCTAACCTAGGGGTACATCTAACGCTCATCACATCATATCCACAGTGCAGGAAAAGTAAGCACACACACCAATAATTTCAAACAGCAAGCAATGAAAACCACGGAAAGCTTCGTCACACAGTAGAAAAGGAAATAAACACCGACCTAGCCTAAGTATAGAAGTGGTGCCATAGCAAATAATTTTATGTGTGTGTATGGCTAGTGTGGCTTGGATAGATCCTAATTTGGGTAGTTAGTTAAAGTTGCCTACAGTTCAGGTTTGTTATAGGTCAGAAAAGAAAATTTTAGTTAAAGTCAAAGTTTTAATGGATTAAGGTCCATTTTAGTTAATTTAGTTTGTTGGTCAGTTTTAAAAGCTTAAGGTGATGATATTTAAAATTTAAATTGCATTAGCCAATTTTGGAAAGTCCCGGGTCCTCCTAGGTACTAGGTTAAGGGGGTCCAAAAGGTCACTATGGGAAATAGATTGGGCTTGTTTTCTAAAAGTATTAATTGGCGTAAGCCTCTTCCTACCTCTTTTAAGTTGAATGTGGATAGTGTTTATGTGGGGAACAATTTTGTGTTGGTGGCCATATTAGAGACCATAATGCTACTTTTATTTTGGGTTTTGCTGGCAATGTTAACGGTGGTGATAGAAATTGTGCCCTTTTAACTGCCATGCTTCATGGTTTAAATCTTTGTGCTAGTCTTTATCTTAATAATATTATTTTGGAGGTTAGCCCTTACTTTGACTTAAATTCTCTTCTTAATTTGTAGGATAGCATTTGTTCTTATTCCCTTTTCTATAATAAGAGAAGTATTAGGGAGATCTTGATCTCTCTTAACTGCTCTGTTCCGACCATTTTGGATAAGGGCAATGCTTGTGCTCAGGCCTTGGCTAAGTTAACTGTTCTAATGTGACTGAGTTCTCTCTTCTTCAATTGCCTATCCCAATTCAAGGTCTAGTTAAATTGGTTCAAATTGGGTTACCCTATGTTAAACATTAATTTTTTGGTTTTCCTGCTGTTCTGGTGGCTGTGCTCCTCTTTTTTCTGAGGTCCTCTTATTATTATGCTTAGTTTTTGGCTGGGGTTTCTCCTTTGCTGGTTTGGAGTGGCCTTGTGGTGTTTTGGCTTATTTTTCTTTTGTTTTGGGTTCGATCTAGGCATTTCTGCAATGTGGATTTTTTCATGTGCTTGGATTATCTAGTCTCTTGGTGGGCTAAGGTGAGTGTGGCGTTGCTTTTCCTGGGGGACTAGCTTTTCTTGGGTTTTTCTATTCGGGTTACTTTGATGTGCTTGGTTCCTGCTGTGTTGATTAGGGTGACTGTCTCTATTTCTTCTTTTACTGGCTGCTAGCCCAATTTTTCTCTCATGGAGTCCCAACTATTCTGGGTGTTAATGTTGAAGTTTGTGATGGGGTGTTTTCTTTGTCCATCTTTGCTCCTGCGGGTTTGCTGGAGTGAGTGGTTTACTGTTGGTTTGCTG
Organism: Dendrobium huoshanense; assembly: GCA_016618105.1. NCBI lineage: Eukaryota > Viridiplantae > Streptophyta > Magnoliopsida > Asparagales > Orchidaceae > Dendrobium > Dendrobium huoshanense. The sequence goes on from CM028359.1 coordinate 74,192,234, forward strand.
GAGGAGTATTTGTTAACTAGGGTGCTAGCTAATCTTTTGCAAGTTGGGTGGATTATTTGGTATTATTCCTGGTGTTTGTTTGATTCTCTGAACGTTGGGCATGATAATAATGTTGGGAGCTGCGGTATGTATCTCTTCTTGCTACAGCTCATTTCTGGTTTTGGTCTCTTTTGGATCTGAGGTGGTCTCCTTCCATTCGGTCGTATCCTTTTTGGGGATTTTCTAATATTATGTTTAGGAACCTTATATGCTATATATTATGCTCTATTTCTCTTGTCTATCAGTTGTTGTTAAAGGTTCATTTTTGGGCGATTGACTGGAAGATTTCCTCGGGGATCTGTTGTTGGGAGCATTTTGGCTGTTTTTTGTTAGCTCCCTTTTTTTGGGTGCTTTTTCTTAAGCACCGTAGCATGTTCTTAGGATTTTATGTATTGATTTCTAGCGGGGAACTCGAGCTTGTAGGTTTTATTTTTCTTTAGTTTTGTAGCTCTTTGAGCAGTAGTGAGATTGAGTACCCCTTAAGGACTTTGTCTTATTTTAACTTAATTAACGCATAGGCCCCTTTTGTGGGTTTCCCCTTAAAAAAAAAAAGTGTGAAAAAATAGATAAGATGAAATTAGAAAAAAAAATGCAATAAAAATAAAACTCTTATGATGGTATCAAACTTAATTAATATAATCATTATAACTTCTACAAATAGCCTTTCATTGTGATTGTAATCTTCTTTCCTTAAAAGTTCATCACCAAGAAATTTTAGGTTCATAAATTTAAAATTATGAAATATTAAATTAGTTTCAAAATGTTACTTAGATCTTCCTCCACACCTTTGAAGAATTTGACACCATTATACAAAGTTTAAGTAGACAAGGAGGAAGATAAGAACACACTAGTAAAGCTAATAATTAAGCCAACTTTAATTCTCAAGATAGATGAGATATCTCCTTTGAATAAAGAACTCTGAAGCTTTCCATCTTACATATGATTCTATTTTTTGACTAGATGATGGCAGCATCATCATTGATGAAGATATACCCATAGACACTACTCAAAAGATAGTAGGCAAACAACAAGAAGATGTAAGAATAATATTATTGGAAATATTTTTATGAAAGGTCAGGTTTATCACACTCAATATTAGAAAATATTTTCAATATCCATAGGAATATTATGTTCATTTGCATTAATGCTTCACTTCATTACAATATTATATAATTCAACTATCATAGCTTTTAACTATTGAAAATGTACTATAACAAAGTGCCCATATATTAATCTTAGTAACAATATATCTCTTTTAACAAATTTAGTAAATAATTTTATAAAAATAATAATAAATTCATGCTTTTCATAAAAATCTAGTTGTTGTTGAATTATTTGGTGACTATCATATAACTAAATATAATACAAACTCACTAAGAGAATGTCAATAGGCATATAAAATAGTGGAAGAGCTGAAAAAATAAATTTCGAATAAAAAAATCTATATTTAAGGTGCATATCTTGAAGTTTAGTCAATTGTTACTCTCTTCGGTTCAATGGAAAGAAGCACTCATCTATAGGTGGGCTCATTATGCTCATAACATTTAAAGATAAAGTTGATAAAGCTAGTATAATCAAACTCAATACATAATAAATTTGAGATGGAGAAATAAATCACATAACATTAACAGTCTAATTAAGATATCATTCAAATTTCATTTCTCAAAAAAAAAAAAAAAAAAAAAAAAAAAAAAAAAAAATCATGTAGAACAATCCAGCTTGTAGAAAATTCATACATCAAAGGAATAATTATGATTAGTAATAATTAATTGTGGTTATTAAAAAATAATTGTAATTAATTATAATAAACAATAATCAAATTATAATTAGTAATAATAATTATAATTAACTATAATTATTGATAAATAATTATAATTAATAGTAATTAATTGCACTTAATTAAAAATAAGATGTTTGGATATAGGATTTGCAGAAGATTCATGTAGGATTTAAACAAAATCCTAATAAACAGGATTTAAGTAACTGTTAAATCTCACACTTAGTTTCCCATCTTTTTTTGTAAAAAGGGTTGTTTGACGACAAGATTTAGTCTGGATTCAAATACAATTTATGTAGGATTTGAGCAAGTTTTGAAGAGGATTTACACTAAATCTCGTCAAACATGATTTAGTGAATGGTTAAATCTCACAAGCTAGTTAAATCATACATTTTCCCGTCATTTGAGGCTCGGCAGATTTATGGGATTTGGATAAAGAAGTGCATGAAAAGGAAGAAAGATGATTACCTTCATGGCAAGTGAGCTACCATCGTTGTATCTCATCTAAGAAAAGGGGGACATCGTCAGAGTGTTGTGACTTTCAATTTACAAGAAGCAATGTCGTCTAAGGAGGCATCAGCTAGGGTTTTCCATCCAGCTTGTATAAAATTTTATAAAATAAATAAATAAAAAAACACTTTTGCATGTCCCATTGGTTACAAAGGACAAACTACAGCAACTCTCATTGGCTAATTGCCAATAAGCTTGTAATTGAACTCTGACCTAAAATTAGGAATAATGTTGAGTAATATGATCCTTGTAATTTTAAAGATGCCTTACTTTGTTCTAATGATTAAGAAACAAAAGAAAGTGATCACATCTTTAAAGCTAAATTTTTTATCATACTCAACTTTCACATCTCATGCTCTGAGTAGATATGAGGAGTGTAAAGAAAGTAAGAACATGTAATTTTTTATTGATTTTTCTAGTATTTTAAAGGTATATGATTTATGAAAAAATCAAGTACACACACGAGAGAGTTAATAAAAAAAATTTATCATTTTATTTAATTAAACCTACTATAAATAAGTCATTTTTGTAAATTTAAATAATCAAGCTGTATTAATTAATTGGAATTTTAAAAATTAAATTTACAAAGCTAATCGTATAGTCAAAACAAATATAGATGATTTTTAGGATTTTGGGAAGTATTGTGCTAATTGTACTATACTTTTTGGCCATTATATTTAATAAATAATAGTTTTCAGTATTTATTATTAATTAATCATATAATGTATATATATAGAGAGAGAATACCCTAGGGAGACTTTTTGAGAAGTTTTGAGGAAGCCAAAAAAATTGAGTTGTTCTTATGAATTTTTTTTTTTAACAAACTCTCTCATTTGTTTCAAGCTTTCAAAAATTTTTAAGAGATTCTTTGTGTGAAGTTAAACTTTCTACTTGTTCTCAAATCCTATCATTTTGATCTTCTAATTTGAGAGTCAGGAGCTTTGAGTTTAAGAGCTTCTTGAGGTTGTGATTATAGAAATCTATATCTCAAGGTGTGCTTTTATTTTGTGGATCCATCCGGAGTGGTTAGGAATTAGTGCTCTTTTTGAGGAAAAAGTGGTGTAGGGTTTCTCCATCATTTGTTAAGGAGAAAGGCGTATCTCTTTTACTGGGGGCAAAAAGAGTGAGTGATAGTAGAATTCGAGAACTTATAGAGTGGATGTAGGTCCATAGGCGAAATCACTGTCTGCTGGTTTGTGCTTCTAGCTCTTTTCTTTTATATGTAATATATAATTTTTTTTTAAATAGCATCTTATTTATGCTAAGATTATTATTGACAAAGTCGATCAACAACAACAACAACAACAAGTCTTTATTATAATATATGGAGTTGGCTACATGAATCCTTTTTCTTCATTGTTTCTGGTTGATAAGGTTGGTCATTTTATTAAAATTATTAAAGGTTCAAATATTATTTTGTAACAACGTTACGACCAATACAATAAACCAAAGCGACGAATTGCTTCACTAGATTTATCTACATAATATATTGTTTCAAGGATTTGGGTCCTATCTATTCCAGTTACTATATTATTTGGAGATGTAAAGTGACCAAATCTCAGCCAACTAATCTATTTTTAAATGAATGAGATTAATCAATAATAATTTGTTCTGCTAAATCAAATTTTGAAAAGAAATTTTTATTTTCACACATTTAAAATAAATTGGATGCCTGAGATAGGCAAATTTAACTCCCTAATAATGATCATAAAATTTGACAATTATTTTTTATCAAAATATGCATGGAGATGTATAGTCTACAAAATTCAATAATTTGGAACTGATATTAAATGTTATATTATTCTATTTTAAAAGATAGTTAACACTTAAAGATAATTATCAATTTTTAATTTTAATAAGACAATATTAATTATCCAATATCTTCTAGATGTTTGAATCAAACTAATGCCGCATGCAAAGTTTACGTAGAAATTAAGAACCTAAACGAGAAGATAAGGAGATTACAGAGTGATTAATTGAGCACATGGAAAGAGTGGCTGGGAAGCAGCGACCCGGCCCAAATCCTCATAATCTTTTATGATTACCAATTATGTTTCTCTATCTTTGCTAAGTGCTTGAACTAATTTTAAAGATGGGTATCAAATAGGTTAACAACTTTCAACAATTATCTCTCTGACTAGTCGGATTCCACTATTCATCTCTATATAAGCAACAGGAAAGAAACAGTGAGAGAGAGCAAGAGCAAAGGAGAAGAAGAAGAAGAAGAAATGGGGAGAATCAATATTCTAAAATTTCTTCTTTGGTGCATTTTGCTGATCACAAGCTCACTAATGGTGAGCTCGGAGCCTCGTTTAGTAAAAGAGATGCAGCAAAAGGAACCTAATAAGCGCTACAGTACCCAACAGCTGAATAAGGTGGCTACGTTTAACGAGTCAAACCGACTTAGCCCAGGAGGTCCAGATCCTGAACACCATTAAAGTGCTTGCTGAGCTTGTTACAATCCTGATTTGAATTGCTGTCATGGTTTTTACTTTTTGAATAAGTCGCGTGAATGATTGGGTCTGGATAAGTACTATTTTATGCTGTCTGTTTGATTATCATTAAAATAGCCAAAATCATGGTATGGATTTCATATTTTTCATTCTGGTGTTATATAAGGCAAATATGTAGTTGAAATACTAATCTTGTATTGCATGTGTGGTGTGTGTTTATTTTTTAGAAGTGCTTTTTATAACAAAAGTGTTACAGTGTCTCTATATAACTATCTATTCAACTGGATATTATTTTCTTAGGCTTAATTTGGGACGAATTTTTCATTACTTATTAAAGCAATTTTTTATATAAAAATTTTAGTCTTTTTTATCCTCATGATATTGTTATTTCTAGTCAAGTGATATATAAAAAAAATAAAAAATAATGACTGCTACAGCTGGATTGACTGTTACAGCTCGTTAGATCTTCACAACATAGTGTTTGTACAGAACTTTCATCCTTCTATAATCTACGAGGTGTGGATTGTCCTCTTACTGCGATTAAAGGACATAACACAGACACTATTGGGTTACGCCATCCAATTAAGACCATTACTAGCAAAGAAATTAAGGCTTCATGGCTTCATTTGAGACATCTTTCTTGCTGCTTCTTAAGGCAGTTTTTTAATACAAAATTTAAAATTTTATACTAAAAAAATATTTTAAGAAACAATAAAAAAATCATCTCAAACGAGCCAAAAATCCAAAAATCTATATAATATCATCACCAATATTGAAATTGGAAGCCATCAATCCCTAATACTTGCTAACTTATAAAATATTGAAGCAAACTTCATGTACCATTTAAATTTTACATTAAGTAATATTAATTTTTGTTATGTAATAAGTTAATTAATCCTCTAATGTAATTTATAGCCAGCTTTTTAAGGGGAAGAGATTTTTGGCAACTCCATTGAAGGTATCTCTCTATCTTTGCACAAAGACGACTAATGAGTTCATGCACATTATATTTACATGATTCATAAATAATAAATCAGCTATTCAACGTTTTAATGAGCAATCATTTATCAAATGAAAAATTAATTACATTTACATGATTCTTATCTTATTATAGGTTATGTTCTTCATTTCAATATGCAAGTTTATTATCAAGATTATATATTATTCAATTTAAATATAATATTATTATATTAATACAATATAATTACCTAATAAATCAACAAAAAACATATATTTTTGTAGGTCTAGACATGATATGTATTTATGATAAGGGTATTCATTTTAAACAAATGATTGTACACTACAACAAATTTATCAGTTTACGGCGGACTTTATGGTGGAATTTTTTTGGTCAAAAATGATGATAGATTTGCGATAGAAACTTTAGACTACATTTTTATGGCAGATTTTTGGCGGATTTGTGGTAGAATTTCAATTGCAAATTTGCAATGGATTTTTCACTACATATCCTTTGCAATAAAATAATAAATAAATTTAAATTAATTCAATCAACTAATTAACTAACTAATTAATTCAATAACTAATGTAAATTAAATTAAATTAAATTAATTAATAATTTAAATTAACTAATTTACTTATTGAGTAAATTAACTTAACTAAGTAACAAATTAAAATTAACAAAAAAAATACTTTATATAAACTAATAAATATTAACTAATTATATTACAAGCCCATAAGTACTAAATTAAAATTAATTTTAAATTAATTCATTATTTTAAATTTAAATTAGCTTTTTAATTATGTTAAATTAACTAATTAATTAATTGTGAATTTCAAATTAACTAATTAACTAATTATATTATAGTCTCACGGTTAAATTAATTATATAGTTTAAATTTGTTAATTATATTAAATAAATTAAGTAATTAACTAAGTTAAATTTACTAAGAAATTAACTTAATTAAAATAAATATTACAAGCCAATGTTAGCTAGTCTGCCTACTTACCCCATATTGCCTATGCCGAGATGCGTTAAGCTTGTAAGCAAAGCATTAACCACTCATCCCTGGCTGCAGATGGGTCCAAGTGTGGTTGGGTGGTGATGTTGGGCTTGCTACTGAGAAAAAGCGGGTGGATCTTACCGCGTTCGCAGGCTTTCTGGTTATAGGGCCTCTTGGCTTGGAAGGCTACACTGGCGGGTTTTGTGGGGTTTCTCAGTTGATTAGCCAGTTTGATAAGATAATTAACTAATACTACAACAACAACATCAAACATTTATCCCACTACGTGGGGTCGGTTACATGAATCCTTTTTCACCATTGTCCTATTAAAAGTCAAATTCTCTTTTAAATTTAATAAACAAATATCATTTCTAATATTTTCTAACCAAGTCTTTTTAGGTATGTCTCTACCTTTCTTAACATAAGTCAAATCTAATACCTCTACTTTCCTTACCGCGTCATCGGAAGGCAGCCGTTTAATATAACCAAAACATCTAAGGCGACTCTTTATAATCTTATCTTCTACTAGAGCTATTCAAATCTTTTCACGTATATGCTCATTTCGTATCCAATCTCTAAGGGTAAAGCCACTCATCCACCTAAGCATCCTCATCACTACCACAATTAACTTAGAATTATGCTTCTCTTTTAATGGCCAACATTCAGCACCATAAAAGCATTGCAGGCCTCACCACCTTCTTATAGAATTTTTCCCTTTAGTTTGAGGGGTACTTTTTTATCACACAACAAGCCCAATGCATTCCTCCACTTCAACCATCCAACTTGAATTCTGCTGATAATTTCACCATCTATTTCACCATCACTCTGAATAGTAGATCCAAGATAACTAAAACTTGTATCTTATTAATGACTTGATCACTGAAAGTCACAATCCCCTCACTAGGTCTATTACTACTAAATGTCGCGTCGGAAAAGTATTTGTGATGGACATCAGGCGTTGTAAATATTTTGTGACCGATTTACAGCACAAAAATTTCTGTCAGAAAATTATAAAAAAAAAGTAAAAAAAATAATCATTTTAATTATCTATTATAAGATAATTAACAAATAAATTAATGATTCTAACCATAAGGATATCAAGATGTATGCAAACTAGATCATATCTAATGTGAGGAACAAAATTCTGCAGTTGATTTCTGTTAAACTTATTTCTATAAAAAAATTTACGAATTGTCATCTGTTAGCCAATCATTTTGGGATTCTTACTGAATCTAGTAATGTGGGAAAGCCGGACCATATTGTGAGGTGGCTCAAACCCAGTTTTCCTTATATTAAGCTTAACACTAAGGGGTCTGTCGGTGCTACTAATGCTAGTATGTGGGGCATTATCCGGAATCATATTGGTAATCCTATGGCTATTTTCTCTGGTCCCCTGAACTTTTGCTCTGTTTTGACTGCTGAGCTTTTGGGTTTACATCATGGTTTAGAGATATGTGCTCGAGATTAGGCATTCATAATGTAAACATTGAGGTTGACTCTAAACTGATTATTCATGTGATTTCTAATAATGAAGCTGGCTGTCCTCATGACTTTTACACTATCAGAAAAATTAAAATGATTCTTTCTATGCTTAATTTTACTATTTCTCATATCTATCGTGAAGGTAACGTGTGTGCAGATTGGTTGGCTAATTTTGGTTCTCAAAGTGAGGCTTTTTAGGAGCATCCTGTGCATAATCTACCTCTTCCTCTTAGAGGCATGATTACATTAGACAAGAATGGTCTCCCTTACATCCATCATGCTTGACTGCGCTGGTTTTGTGTCTGTGTTCTTTATTGGCTGTTTGTGTGAGCCTTTTTGTTTTTATTTCTGGGTGTTGAGTTTTGTCTCGTATTGTCTATTTTTACTGGTTTGGGGGTTTACTGGGTATATTGTTTTATTGCGGGTTTTTGTGGGAACTGATTTGGTGGTTTTTTTCTAAGAAGTAGATTATTGTTTATCTTATTCATCTGGTGATTTACTCGGATTTGACTCTCTATTCTAACAGTAAGGTTTATAATTCGGATTTGAATCTCATGGGGCTATCTTTGAGGATTATTTTTTATGTTATGTCTGTTATGATGGAGGATCTCATCCAGGTTATCATTTATGTTGTTTGGAGCAATTCATACATTAGATCCTTCTTGACTCATCTGAGGGGGTTATTTTTGGTTTCTTGGGGCATTCTGCTTAACGGTACTCATATTGTTTGGCTTAATTGCTGCATTAATCACTATCTTATTAACATTGCTTTTTGGAGTTATTCTTGCATGTATAACTTCTCTTTTGAGTTTTTTGAATTTCAATGATAGCAAGGTTCTCATGTCTTATAATCTTCAGAGCTTTTTGAGGTTAGCGTACTACTTTTGCAGGAAGAATGTGCTGAACGAGTTCAATCTGCTCTTCCTTTTTTGGGTGAGCCCTAACTTTTGCTTATATTTTTTTTTGTAATCGTAGAAAAAGGGACCATCGGCTCTTAGGTTTTATTTTGAATTTTCTTGTAGCTCTTTTGAGCAGTAGTGAGCTAGAGGTCCCTTCTAAGGACTTTGTAACCTTTTTTTTAGAATTAACGAGTACGCCCCTCAGTGGGTTTTAACCAAAAAAATTATTACAACAAAAAATCAACAACTAAAAGTGTAACTTCTTATAGTCAAAACATCTAGAATAAAGAGTAATATAATATATTAAAATTTGAATGGTGGAAATGTCAAAAAAATTAAGAAAAATACATTTTTATCTATATCTCATTATAAACTTATTGGAATTGAAATCAGAGACTGGAGTATAGAATTCTACATTGTGCTCGATTAAACCCTCCTCTCTCTCTCTCTCCCTCCCTCACTCTCTCTCTCTCTCCCTCTCTCTCTCACTCACTCACTCCTTCTCTTCTCCTCTTCATTAATAACTGAAAATTGGGGGGGGGGGGGGTTATTTTTTAGAGAAATGGATTTAGATATTTATATAGAAAAATATTTTTTTACTCTAGCAACGTGGTACTCACTTCCAAGTGCCATAGTGTTCCACAAAATTTCTTGTTTTCTCTAATGCGAGAGCTCGACACTAATGTGCCACCTAATACTTTAGTTCTCACTCAAATCTAGGACATGTTGTGGCACCAACATGGAGGCACTACGAAGAGCATTTTTGCTACTTGGATTTTCTCTTCCCTTTTCACCTCTTAAATTTATATAATGTTAATTACACATTTATGGGCTTAAAATTAATGATTAAATCAAAATTGGCAAGGATTCACACCAGATTAATTCAATTTGTTGTGCCCTAGGACAAAAAATTATACATCCTCCATTCCTTATAGAAAATGTTATCTTCAAATTTTCTATAAAAGTAAGTACATAAAGAGTACTCAGAATAAATTAGGATATAACTATCTCATCTCAGCTTCTTTCTCTTAAGTTGCCTCTTAATCAAACCTATTTTCCACTAAACTTTAACCTTAGCGGTCTACTTATTTTTCAATCACCTCACTTCATAAGGTAATATTTATTTTGGTTCCTCCCTATTGTTCTTATTAGGTTGCACTTCCACTTCATCTTCAGAAATTTTTTTGTAAAAACCTAACATCCATTTTCTTAATATTGATATGCATAATACATTATGGATGTGTAACATATGATCAGGTAAGGATATTCTATATGTTAATTTTCTAATTATATCAGTTATTTCAAAAGGTCTAGTATAGTTAAGACTCAATTTGATGTCCTTTCTAAATCTACTTGCTCCCTTCATTAGGCTAACCTTCATGAATACAAAATTATTATTCTAGAATTCCAAAGATTTATGCTTCAAATCATAATATCTCTTATGTATTTCTTTTGTTTATCCTGATCAGGTTCTTCTAGCCTTTTTTGGAATAAGAACTTATCAATTTTCTTTCTACCACTTCTATATAGGCCAACTATCTCCTGCACCTTCTTCCAAATAGAGCTTTATATGAAGTAATACCTATCTTACCTAAAAAATAATTATTATAATCAAACTCAATCAATGCAATGTGATCCTAGATCCTTTAATATCTAAATAACTCACTATGACAACTCATGCATCTAGAGATGAAAAGGGGTATTTGAAATTTAACTTTGATCGTAGATCCTATTGAGTACTCTTTCAGAGCTTGCAATTAAATCAACCTTCCATATCAAAGATTATGATTTTAGAGATTCCACATAGTCTAATAATCTCTTTCACAAGCCAGAATAAGAGTCATTGATGCATTTACCTACTTAGCCCATGAAGTTTGAGGTTTAGAAAATGTTGGATTCTCTAAGAGGGATACATATAACTGTATTTGAAAAAAAAAAGAGTGAAGATTGAGTATGGGGAGACGAATTCCCTAATTCAACTATTTAAAGATCAACAAGTTGATGTCAATATATTTGCATGTAACAAACAAACTGATGATGATCATAGATTGTTGATTTTTTTTTATTGATGGTTTGGATAGAATATATTATGACTGATTTAGAGATGTGATAATTTTTATACTAGCTATAAGTTCAATAAATATAATTTATTTTTACACCATTTATTTGAGTTAATAATAATTAGTATAATGTTCTATTAGGGGTGGTCTTTCTATCAGAGGAGACAATTGAATCATTTATATGATTGTTTATAATATTTACATAAATAATGGATGATAAAAAATATTTAATGATCAAAATAAGGCAACGGCTAGGATAATAGAAATTGTATTACCTTAAACATGTCATTGGTTGTGTCAATGGCACAACACCAATCAGGCTCTGTCCAAGGTGTGGTGATTCAATAGCAACATCAAAGTTAGAGGCCCTTTTTATAGGTGTTTAAGCAAGTTTGATTTTGAGGAGTAGTTCAAGAGAACTTGGTCTAAAATGATCACTAAAGGAGGGGGGGGGGGGGGGGGGGGGTCCATAATTATTTTTGGTTGAAGAGCTTCATAGGATCAAAAATAAGTGATTGGTATCATTCAATAAGAATTATTTTAACATTGGCTTTCTTTCAACACAGCATAGCAATCGAGTCCACTAATAATGTGTGTCATGGCATTTCAAAGACAATAAGTTTTATAACTGAATATTTTTTGGGCTTAGAGAAGGTGATGATGACTTGGCATCAAAATGAATAGGATAAAGATTTCAGATGTAAGAAGTCAAAAATAGTACTTATAAAATAAAGTAGTTCAATACTAAAGCAAGGTGCCCAATTTTATTCAATAAAATTATAATCATTTTTGTAAGAAAAACTTTTACAAGGTGTGGGTGAAATGTGTATAGATTATAACTCAAGTGACTCATCAAAAATTTTCATCAAAAGCATCGAGAAGATTGGTCAGTTAATCCATTAAACTATTCATTTTGATGTAAAAGAGGGTGTCATTCAATGCAGTTTTGAAAAGTTTGACATGATGGGTTTACTATGTTCTTACTGCATGAGAGTTATAAGGCAGTTAGATATAGTTAAAATTTTTACAAAGTACTTACTGTTGAGATTGTCAGCAAGAGCTACGAAAGATATTAATGCTGGCCATATGTTCACAGGTACGAGAAAGAAATACATCACATCTCAAAAGGATGTAGTCGTATGTTATTCAAAAATCTTCTTAGCATATTTTCATATCAAATTAGCACACAAGCACAATGGAATGAGGAGGTAGAATATTATATGTTGGATATAATGAATGACATGGCTAGAAATATAGACTTGATCTTAGATAAAAAGAAAAAGAACCACAAGTTTATAGGTAACACATAAGGTGTATTTAAAAAAATTGAAAGACCCACTAAACTGCATACCTAACGACATCTATAATGCAAGATTGAAGCGTTATTGGGAGAAGAGAAAATATATAAAAGAGAATCCTTGCGACCAGGTTACTACAACATAATAGTGTTCATCAATGAGTTAGGTGAAGTTCTCAAACATACCCAAAAGTTTCACAAAGGAATACATCTTAGACCATCAAAAGCCAATTGACACCTAAATATGTAAGAAAAATGACAGGAATAATTAAATTAGAGTAATATAGATGATGTGTAATTATTTCATTATAAATTTATAATGTATGTTGTAAAATTTCATTCTATATTTGATAAATTCATTATAAAATTACAATGTGTGTTGTAAAATTCATTATAAAAACGCATTATTACTATGTATTATAAAATGGCATTGATTACTATTGTGCATTATTACTATTACTTTAATTATGTATCATTATTGTGTGCCACTATGTATTATTACTGTCTGCCATTGTCATGTACCATTTTTATATACCACTGTGTATCGATGTGTACTTATCTATTTTGTTGTGTATGTTGAAACTTGTTCAATATGAATTAGGTTGTTAGACCTAAGCTTATATCCCATTGGCTAACTAAGAGGGGGGGTGAATTGGTAATTAAAAAAAAATATTCCTCTTTAATTTTTAAACCAATAAAAACATTAATAAATTTTTATAAAAAGATTTTTCAACCACAGATCAACGGAAAAAATAAAGTAAAAAAGAAAGCAGCAGAAAATAAAAAGACACAAGATTTATAGTGGTTCCGTCAAACCCGACTTATATCCACTCCCCGGAGCCTTCCTCCGAGTATTGCACCAATGCCAATAGTGTCTCTCCTTTTGCCCCCACAGTAAGGCGGAGAAGCCTTCACGAAATTCTCTTCCACCACTACCCGGTGTGGCAGAGAACTGTCGTCCTTTTACACCCTCAAAATATAGGAAGAGTACCTCCCGCTGTTTATACTCTCCAAGTGTAGGAAGAGAACCTTCCCGTTATTCATACTCTCCAAGTATAGGCAGAGAACCTACTTGCTATTCACACTCTCCAAGTGTAGGAAGAGAACCTTTCGCTGTTCACACTCTCCAAGTATAGGCAGAGAACCTTTCATCCTTTCACACTCTTCAAGTGTCGGCAGAGAACCAAATCTCCTTAAAAGATCTTCTCAAAAGAAATTTAGAAGGACAAGAGAAAAGAGTGAAATAATCACAATTCACAAAGTTTAGATCCTTACCTTTGAGTACCAAGTGAATCATTCACACTCCAATGGTAAGAACACTCCTTCGAACATTCTCTCTCACTCTCTCCTTCACACTTCTTTTAGTAAGCACGAAGAGAAAAGACCAAGAAGATTATAAGAAAGTTTTAAGTGGACCTTATATAGGAAAGACACGAAAAACCATCCAAAAACTACTAATTTTCAATTATGTAAGCACTCGATCATCCCGTATGATCATGATTTCATCCTGTACGAATAATGTAAAAACTATTGCGTATGAACCCAATGTATATTAGTATGAATAACTTTGTACCCAATCATCATCCCGTACAAACTAAGTTCATCTGGTACAAATAGTTATATCAAGGGTTTATTTGGATGAAACTACAAGACGATCTAAATTTTGAAGGAATAGAGGACTTCGTCCTGGGATGAACATAGGAGTTCGTCTGGACGATTAGTTCAAGTCATGTGTCTAGAGGACATCATCCTGGGATGAATGGGGTGAATCGTTTGGACGATCCGTTCAATTCAAGGATCCAGGGGACATTGTCCTAGGACGAATGGGGTGAATCGTCTAGATGATCTGTTCAATTCAAGGATCCAGTGGACATTATCCTAAGACGAATGGTATACTTCGTCTAGACGAATAGTTGAAAGTGAGAATCCAGAGGACATCATTCAGGGATGAATAGGGAAATTTGTCTGGACAATCAGGACTTAGAAAAATTTTCTCACTTTTTGTTCGTTCCATTTTTCTCCATAATTATTTTTGGTTGAAGAGCTTCATAGAATCAAAAATAAGTGATTGGTATCATTCAATAAGAATTATTTTAACATTGGCTTTCTTTCAACACAGCATAGCAATCGAGTCCACTAATAATGTGTGTCATGGCATTTCAAAGACAATAAGTTTTATAACTGAATATTTTTTGGGCTTAGAGAAGGTGATGATGACTTGGCATCAAAATGAATAGGATAAAGATTTCAGATGTAAGAAGTCAAAAATAGTACTTATAAAATAAAGTAGTTCAATACTAAAGCAAGGTGCCCAATTTTATTCAATAAAATTATAATCATTTTTGTAAGAAAAACTTTTACAAGGTGTGGGTGAAATGTGTATAGATTATAACTCAAGTGACTCATCAAAAATTTTCATCAAAAGCATCGAGAAGATTGGTCAGTTAATCCATTAAACTATTCATTTTGATGTAAAAGAGGGTGTCATTCAATGCAGTTTTGAAAAGTTTGACATGATGGGTTTACTATGTTCTTACTGCATGAGAGTTATAAGGCAGTTAGATATAGTTAAAATTTTTACAAAGTACTTACTGTTGAGATTGTCAGCAAGAGCTACGAAAGATATTAATGCTGGCCATATGTTCACAGGTACGAGAAAGAAATACATCACATCTCAAAAGGATGTAGTCGTATGTTATTCAAAAATCTTCTTAGCATATTTTCATATCAAATTAGCACACAAGCACAATGGAATGAGGAGGTAGAATATTATATGTTGGATATAATGAATGACATGGCTAGAAATATAGACTTGATCTTAGATAAAAAGAAAAAGAACCACAAGTTTATAGGTAACACATAAGGTGTATTTAAAAAAATTGAAAGACCCACTAAACTGCATACCTAACGACATCTATAATGCAAGATTGAAGCGTTATTGGGAGAAGAGAAAATATATAAAAGAGAATCCTTGCGACCAGGTTACTACAACATAATAGTGTTCATCAATGAGTTAGGTGAAGTTCTCACTTTTTGTTCGTTCCATTTTTCTCCGAGGGGTATAACTGACCTGATCGTCCCGTACGAACATGGTTCGTCCTGTACGATCAGTATAAGAAATTTTGATTTTTAAAGATCTCCCCAAGTGTGTGTGTGCTAAGTTACTCAATTACAATCACACTCTCTCTAACTCAATAAATTGAAAAATACAGACATCAATTTACAAACTATCATATGCTGAATTTGATTTGAAGTCTTCATTAGTCTGTAATTTGATTATCCTGAAATATTAGTCCACAGAAGAGCAAAAACAATTCTTCCAAAAAAATGTTAGGAGAAAATAATAATTAGAACAATAATATTTTGAATCATCAAAACTATATGAGTTACAAGAAATGTAAAACATGTAAAAGCTAAGTAGCAACTCCCTTATCTTCCCCTTTTTGATAATGACAAAATAATTAATGTTTGTATAATTTTCAAATTCAAAGTAGCTCCTAAACTCCCCCTGAATTGATAAATATATGAGAATAAGGAGGCATTTGCACAACATTCTCTCTTTTTTTTTTTAAATACGAATAGAACATATACGACAGAACAGATATGCTACGAACAAAAATGATACGAATAATATTTCTCCCCCTTTTGATAACAACAAAAAGAGAAGAAGAAAAAGAACTAAAATAGAAATGTAAGAAGTCATATGATAATCCTTTGATAATTGATCCTTAAAAGAGATTGTGATATTTTTGCAAATATAATTGACTATCATTAGAGAAATATAAGAATTCATATGATTTAAGAAGAGACATAATATAGACAAAGAAAAAATATCAAAATATATGAATCAATTTAGACTTTGAGATAAACAAAATCATTGCAAAGTAGATGAATGTAAAATTTGTATATTTCAAATTTCAATACTAAATAAAATTATACAGAAAATTAATTTGAATTAAGAGATTGAAAGACTGAGGAAATAATTAACTGCCACATGTGGCGCTTTGCGCATCTTTTTTAATAGTTGTGGCCCATTTTTGTGCATCTTTTTACTTGTGGGCTTATTTTGTATCTATTTTTTAAATTGCCAACCATTGCACATTCTTTTTTATTTTTGTACATTTGTACATTTTTCAAAAGTAATCTTGATCTTTCCAAAATCAATAATAAAAAATTTCAAATTTCTCAAAGTATAGCAATATTTATTGATAAGTGAAATACAAAAATAAGAAAACATCATAATTGCAATATTAGTATAAAAATTATATTAGTCTAATAAGAGAAATGAGATTGACATTCTTAACTATATCAAGTTATAATCACAACTTAAATTTTTGAAAAATTAGATTTTCTAATGATTCAATTCTATGTTACAATTCAGGATATAGCATTTTCAAGATCAAAAATTTGAAGAATGTTTATATAAGCTAACAAACATTTTTGAAATGAAATCAAATACAGTAAAGCAAGACAAGATAACTTTTATTGATATCATTTGTAGAAGATAATACATTTTGTATGAATGATATCAATACATTGACTATTGAAAAACACATAAAATATGAGATTTTACTAAAACACAACATAAAAACATAAAAATCATCATTGATCACATCACATCACATCTAATGCAGTAGAGAAAAAACACATAAAATAAATACATTCATCACTCAGATGGGCCCTGATCTGGAGGAGGTGGTTGGTTGTAGATATTAAAATAACTGATCATCATAATCATATTTGAGTTTATACCATCTATTTTCTCTCGCATCCAACTCATATCCTGATGGTACTGAGCATCCTGCATTTGTAGATGAGTTTCAATTTGATTAAAGCGTTGATCAAAATGAGTCTCTAGACGATCAAATTTGTGAACCAAATCTTGATAATTTGGTTCACCAGTAGGTGCAGGTGGAGGTGCTCCCATTTCCTCCTCTGAGTCACTAATGATATGTTGTTCATCTTTATTAAAGATCGCTCAAAAAGATCCATCATTTAGTAGAGAGGCTCTTCTAGATCTTGATCTGGATGGACTAGATCATATTTCTTCTCCAAAATGTAAGTCACAAGATGTCTTAAGGTAATATTTTTCTTTCTTTTATGGGAGACATGACCAATCTCAGAAAGTCCATAAATGTAGTCAATTATTAGTTGGGCTTCATCTATAGGTTGGCTAGTCATGATCAGATAAGTCACAGTAGAAAGACGAGGTGTGATATTTACTCGATCACCAGTTTTAGGTATGATGGAGGTGCGAAGAATATGGTGGATGATACGGGCATTGAGATTAAGAGTGGTTACCTTAGGTAAATGACCTACTCCTCTACATCCTCTAATTACTTGATTTATTACTATCCAGTCAAAGGCAGAGGAAGAGGTCAAAGTATGGGCTCTAATCCCTTGAGTCCTTACGTTTAAAAATATTTTCAAATCCTCTTTTGTTATCTCTGCTTTCTTCTTAAAAATATAAGACCTAATCACATAATGGTCAGAGTTAAAGGATATATTGGCAAGAAAGTAATGGAAGGTCTCCTTATTGTAGAAATGGATAAGAGTGAGAATGAGGCCAAACTGGGTGGAAGCAAAGAGGTTCATTACCTTAAAGTTGAGTTATTGTTTAAGAAGAACTCGCGAAGGAGTGATTTTGGCTGAAGCAAACCTAGGGAAGGACTCCTCATTTGCTTTGGACATGAAATTTTCACTTGTTTTTAGGAGGACCCTTTGCGAGTACCTTTGCTTGCCTAACTCTCTTGCTCGAACTAGCCATGGATGAGATCTAAGGGAATAGAAGTTTGAAAGGGATTTTAGAAGTGATGAAATTTGAGTTCAAAACCCTTCAATTTAAAGAAAAAACTAGTTTTCGTACATATGAAAATAATTTTGTCCCGTACGAATTTGGGTTCATACGTACGAAAAATATTTCATTTGGATGAACTAAAGAGTCCAAAAATGAAACGACTTTTCATAAGCACACAAGTTTTGAGGCATCCTTTCATACGAACTTTTGACCAAATGATCGTACAGACGAATAGGTATTCATCCGGGGAAATCATACATTTATGATCATTTTTATGGCAGTTTGAACCGTCCCCCACATTTAATCGCCATGTGCTCATATGTATGAACCAAAAGTTCGTATGTATGATCATCAATAATGAAACTGAACTTATCCATTTAACTGTCTACATTCGTACATACGATTGAATATACATCATCCGGATGATCGTACAGACGAACAATAAAATGAAAACTAAAAAACTGTATGCACATCGTTCAAATGTGACAGTTATAAACTACACAATTCATCCCGTACGAAATGAATTTCATACAGATGATTATCACTCAATTTTAAAATAAACATTCAAAAATCTTGATGTGAGAATTTAAAAAAAAAAACAAATACAAACACAAACAAAAATGATTGAAAATTATAAAAAATCACAAAATAAAAAAGACACACAATACGCTTACCAAAAAAACACACATCAATGTTACATAATCACTTTAATTAAGTATTCAAATCGATCACACCAAGCCTTGCTCTTAATGTACTGAAAGTATCAAAGGCTAGTAGTTTTGTAAAAATGTCTGCAAGTTGATTTTCTGTTGAAACATTAATGAGTTTAATTTCTCATTTAGATACATGATCCCTTATGAAATGATGCCTGATGTCTATATGTTTGGTTCTTGAATGTTTAATAGGATTTTTAGAAATATAAATAGCACTAGTGTTATCACAATAAATGGGAATAGTGCCTATAGTTAATCCTAAATCAATCAACTATTGTTTCAACCAAAGTACTTGTGCCACATAACTTCCTAATGCAATGTATTTAGCTTCAATAGTAGATAGGGCTACTAAATTTTCTTTTCTACTAGACCAAGAGACTAAAGAATTTCCAATAAACTGGCATGTTCTAGAAGTGCTCTTTCTATCAATCTTACAATCTACAAAGTCAAAATCTGAATAACCAATTATTTTAAATGAAGAGCTAAACTTAGGATACCAAATTTCTAAGTTCTAAGTTCCCAATAGATATCTTAAAATTCTTTTCACTGTTGTCAAATGTGATTATTTTGGATCTGATTAAAATCTAGCACATAAATAAACACTAAACATAATATCGGGCCGGCTAGCTATCAAGTAAAGCAAAGATCCAATTATCCCTTTAAATTTCTTTTGATCAACAGATTTTCCCCTAGGGTCCTTATCCAATTGAACTGAGGAACTCATAGGTGTACTAACAAGTTTAACATTATCCATTTCATACTTTTTGAGGATGTCCTTAACATATTTTAACTGACTAAGAAATGTACCCTCATCAATTGCTTAATATTAAAGCCTAGAAAGTAACTTAAATCTCCCATTAGACTCATCTCAAATTCACTACTCATTATTTTAGAAAAATCATGATAAAAATTTTTATTTGAAGATTCAAAGATGTTGTCATCAACATAAATTTGTACAATGAGTATATCCTCTCCAAATGTCTTCAAAAAGAGGATTGTATCAACACTTCCTTTTTCAAATGATCTTTCAAGTAGAAAGATGCTCAATCTCTCACACTAAGCCCTAGGTGCCTGTTTCAATCCATATAATGCCTTTTTCAGTTTGAAAATATGATTTGGGTGTTTAGAATTTTTTTTTTTTGAAGATTGCAAAGATGCATTAAAGACTAAAGGAAAAAATTACAAAAAATTTGTTTAGAATTTTCAAAGCCTGGAGGTTGTTCTACAAAAACATCCTCTTGAATTATCCTATTTAAAAAGGCACTTTTAACATCTATTTGGTACAATTTAAATCCTCTAAAATAGGCATAGGCTAACAAAATCCTAATTACTTCAAGTCTATCTATAGGGGCAAAAGTTTCCTCAAAATTAATTCCTTCAATCTGATTATACCCCTTAGCTACTAATCTAGCCTTATTTCTAATGACTACTCCTGAGTTATTCATTTTATTTTTGAACACCCATTTAGTTCCAACTACACTTTGATCCTTTGGCCTTTCAATTAATTCCCAAACTTTGTTTCTTACAAATTGATTTAACTCTTCTTGCATAGCCAAAATCCAAAATTCATGTGTAAGTGTTTGATCAATATTTGTGGGTTCTATGGTTGAAATAAAGGCCGAGTGATTAACTTCTTTTTTTAATCCATGCCTAGTCCTAACACCCTCACGAGGTTCACCTATAATCAATTCCTTTGGATGATTATTATAAAATCTTAAATCTCTAGGCAACGGGTTTTCTATCTCCAATTTTTCTTCCAATTTTATTTTCTCAATCTTTTGGGAGTTAATTTCTATCTCATCTTCTTCAATATTTAGCTCTTCCAAAATTTCAGATTCATCATATACAACATGTGTGGTCTCCTCAATTATCAAAGTTCTTTTATTGAATACTCTATAAGATTTTTCAACACTAGAGTATCCTATAAAAATACCATCATCTGATTTTGGATCACATTTTCCTAAGACAGATTTTCCATTGTTATGAATAAACACCTTACATCTAAAAATATGCAAATGTGATAAATTAGGTGTTCTTCCTTTTAGCACTTCATAGGATATTTTATTTAATTTTTATCTAACATTCACCCTATTCAGAATATAACATGCAGTACTAATTGCCTCAGCCCAAAAATATTTAGGAAGTGAGTATTCTTCCAACATGGCTCGTGCAGCTTCTATTAATTTTCTATTTTTCCTTTCGACTATCCCATTATGTTGAGGGATTCTAGGTGCAGAAAATTTATGATCAATTCCTTTCTTCTTACAAAAATCCTCAAAATTTTCATTCTCAAACTCTCCTCCATGATCACTTTGAATAGTCATAATTTCACATCCTAGCTTCCTTTGAATCCAAGTCAAAAAGTTTTTAAATTTCTCAAATATTTCACTCTTATGATATAAAAATCTAACCCATGTGAATCCAGAGTAATCATCCATAATCACAAATTCATATACCTGGCCTCCTAGACTTATAATTCTAACTGGTCCAAAAAGATTCATATGTAAAATCTCCAATGGTTTACTAGTTCTAAGATCCTTACTAGGCGGAATAGAGGACTTCACCTGTTTTCATAATTGACATGCATCATAAAGGTGGTTCTTAGTAAAGTCTAGTTTTGGTATACCTCTCACTAAGTTTTTTTGGATAATTCTCCTAAAGTTTTTCAGGCTAGAGTGACAAAGTCTCCTATGCCAAAGCTATAATTCATCAAAAATAGTTTTTAAACAAAAAGCAGTAGGAGTTTTAATACAATTCAAGTATAGCATATACACGTTGTTTACCCTTATACCATTCAAAATATCATTACCATTCAGGCTTAATATGCAGCTAGTAGGAAAAAATTTTACACAATATCTTTTATCACATAGCTGGCTAATACTTAACAAATTATGCTTTAAGCCTTCTACTAATAACACATTTTCAATAAAAAAATTCTTAAGTTTTCCAATCATACCTGACCCAACCACCTTCCTTGTGGTGTTATCTCCAAGTGTAACCTTGCATCCACTCCTAGCTTCCAGTGATATGACTTATGTAGTATCTCCAATCATATGCTTTCAGCATCTGCTATCCAGGTATCATATGCTCTCATGAGGTCTTGTGTGAAGCAACCCTTCAAAATTATCAAACGTTAGACCTGGGAACCCAAACAAATTTGGGTTTTCCTTTTGATAATTTATAATTAGATGTATGTATGATATGTCTAGGTTTATGCATCTTATGTCTCAACACCAAATAAGTTTTCTTATTTAAAGTACAGGTGTGAGCTATATGTCCAAACAATCCATAATTATGATAATTGACTCCTGAAAATGGGTTTCTTAATCTGCTAAAATTTATCTGTCTATTTAAGGATTGCATAAATTTATGATACAAAATAAGATTCATAAAATCTTCAAGTTTTGGGGTATCCTATTTTCCTCGAGAGCTTTTATCGTTAATTTATTAAATGAATTCACTTCTTCCAATATATGATTCGTATAATTAATCCTATAGATTTTGCTCTCAAATTCATCCTTAAAATTTTTAAATTCTTTTTCAAGTTCTGCATATATTGATTTTAAACTTTCATGGTTGTTATTCAAATCATCAATCATCAAACTCATCAAGCAATTTTATATGGTTGTCATCAATTAAAGCATGATCCTTTCTAAGGATTTCCTATTCTTTTTATAATTCCTAAAATTCTAAATTCAGACTAATATGCATTTTCCTTATCTTTCTATATACAACATGTATGTGTTCAGAAACTTCAAAAAATTCATTATAAGTCATGCCACATAACTCTTCTTGATCAAGATTATCAGCCATTAAGCATAGATTAGTGACTTTCTCTTCCTTTTTAGTCTCTGACGAGTCTAAAGCTGAGTCCGCCCAGAAAGCTCTTTGGAATTTCTTCTTGCCCTTCTTCACAATTGGTTTCTCCTCGACCTTCTTCTTGTTAGGAGTGGCTTTGAGTTTTGTGCAGTCTGACTTAATATGTCTAGGTTTCCTGCACTCATAGCAAATAACATCATTTAAAATCTTGACATTTTTATTAAATTTACCTCGATTTCATTACTGGCATCTCTTTTGCTTCCTCTTTAAAAAGCTTCTGAACTATCTAGTCATCAGTGCAATGTCGTCTTCATCCTCAGGTTGTGAGAGTTCACTTTCAGACTCCTCCACTTTCAGTGCAATGTTCTTCTCCTTTCGTGATTCACCTGCATCAATGTTTCTTTAACTCACACCTTGTTCATAAGCAATTAGTGATCCAAAAAAATTGTCAATAGAGAAAATATTTAAATCATTAGACTCTATAATTGCAGTTATTTTAGCATCACAAGAAGTAAGCAAATAATGAAGTATCTTATTAACCATTTCAGCATTCGTTAGTTCCCTACCCAATGCATGTAAAGAGGTGACTATTAGCGTGAATCTTGTGTACATGTCAGAAATGGATTCTTTTGGTTTCATGCGAAACAATACATAATCATGCAATAAGATATTAAGTCTAGATTGTTTAACTTCATTAGTCCCCTCATAAGTTATATAAAGTTTATTCCATATGTCCTTTCCACTCTTGCAAGTAGAAACCCGTATGTAATCTTTTGATTTAAGAGCACAAAAGAAACTATTCAAGCATTTGGCATTTAGTTGTGCTAAGTCATGTTCTTCTACTGTCCAATCCACAAAAGGGGTTTCAACTCTAACTCTGTCAACTAGTCTAGTTGGTTTTATATACCCTTCTTGAACTAAGATCCACATACGATAATCAACTTATTGTAAAAATGTAGACATTCATGTTTTTCAAAAATTAAAAGGAATATTATCGAACAATGGATGTCTATTTATAGAGTAACCCTCAGGTGTATTTTGATTTTCAAATGTAATCATGTACATTAATAAAAAGTAATCTAAACTTATGAATTTGAAACAAAGCTCTGATACCACTTGTTGAAACGTATTCAATATGAATTAGATTGTTAGACCTAAGTTTATATCTCAATGGATAACCAAGACGGGAGGTGCATTGGTAATTAAAAAAAAATTCCCTCTTTAATTTTTAAACCGATATAAACTTTAATGAATTTTTATAAAAAGATTTTTCAACTACAGATCAATAGAAAAAATAAAGTAATAAAGAAAAGCAGCAGAAAATAAAAAGATATAAGATTTATAGTGGTTCGATCAAACACGACCTACATCTATTCCCCGGAGCCACCCTCCGAATATTGCTCTAATAACAATAGTGTCTCTCCTTTTCCCCCATAGCAAGGCGCAGAAGCCTTTACAAAACTCTCTTCCATCATTACTCGGTGCGGCAGAGAACCGTCATCTTTTTACACCCTCCAAGTATAGGCAGAGTACCTCCCGTTGTTCACACTCTCCAAGTGTAGGTAGAGAACCTTCCCTCTGTTCACACTCTCCAAGTGTAGGCAGAGAACCTTCCCACTATTCACACTCTCCAAGTGTAGGCAGAGAACCTTTCCGCTGTTCACACTCTCCAAGTGTAAGCAGAAAACCCTCCTGCTGTTCACACTCTCCAAGTGTAGGGAGAGAACCTTTCGTCCTTTCACACTCTCCAAGTGTCAGCAGAGAACCGTATCTCCTTGAAAGATCTTCTCAAAAGAAATCTAGAAGGTCAACAGAAAAGAGTGAAATAATTACAATTCATAAAGTTGAGATCCTTACCTTTGAGTACCAAGTGAATCCTTCACGCTACAATGGTAAGAACTCTCCTTCAAACACTCTCTCTCACTCTCTCCTTCACACTTCTTTTAATAAGCATGAAGACCAAATACCAAAAAGATTATAAGACAGTTTTAAGTGGACCTTATATAGGAAAGACATGCAAAATCGTCCAAAAACTATTAATTTTCAATTCTGTAAGCACTTGATCATCCAGTACGATCGTGATTTCATCTTGTACAAATAATTTAAAAACTATTACATACGAACCCAATGTATATTGGTACGAATAACTTCATACACGATCATCGTCCTGTATAAACTAAGTTTGTCTGGTATGAACAGTTATATCAATGGTTCGTTTGGATGAAACTGCAAGACGATCCAAATTTTCAAGGAATAGAGGACTTCATCCTGGGACGAACATAGGAGTTTGTCTGGATGATTAGTTCAAGTCATGTGTCCAGAGGAAATCATCTTGGGACAAATGGGGTGAATCGTCTGGACGATCCATTCAATTCAAGGATCCAGAGGACATTGTCTTGGGATGAATGGGGTGAATCGTATGGACGATCTCTTCAATTCAAGGATCAAGAGGACATCATCCTGGGACGAATGGTATACTTCGTCTGGATGAATAGATCAAAGTGAGAATCTAGAGGACATCATTCAGGGATGAATAGGGAAATTCGTCTGGACAATCAGGACTTAGAAAATTTTTCTCACTTCCTATTTGTTCCATTTTTCTCCGATGGGTATAACTAACTTGATCGTCCCGTAAGAACATGGTTCGTCCTGTATGATCAGTATAAGAAATTTTGATTTTTAAATATCTCCCCAAGTGTGTGTGTGATAAGTTACTCAATTACAATAACACTCTCTCAAACTCAATAAATTGAAAAATACAAACTTCAATTTACAAACTATCTTTGCTAAATTTGATTTGAAGTCTTCATTAGTCTGGAGTTCGATTATCCTAAAATGTTAGTCCACACAAGAGTAAAAATAATTCTCCAAAAAACTGGTAGAAGAAAATAATAATTAGAACAATAATATTTTGAATAATTAAAACTATACAAGTTGCAAGAAATGTATAACATACAAAAGCTAAGTAGCAACTCTCTTAACAGTGTACTGGTTTTTATGGTGGGTAGTAGTCTCAAGATATACCAATGAAATACATCATTGACATCACCAACAATAAGATCTATGAATATTTGTCAAGATGTTCTAATGATTCGCTTGAGAAATTAGTAAGGGAAAATAAAATATACAGACGTTGCACACATACATGGCATAAACGTTGTGATTGTATACTCTAGATTTTGTATGGAGAAGCGATGGAAATAGAAGGAAACAAAATTGAAAATTTCAAAAATGCTAGAGGCTGGAGGTTTGTGGAAAGTACATTTTTTTGTGAAATATCACCACTTAGCAAGTGCTCGTTTCTTCAAAAACATTTTTATGAGTTATGATTTAATAGAGAAGATATTAATTCCAATATTGTTGATAGGACACCTTATGATGTAGGCAATACCATTCTTTTTCACCCATGGGATTTAACTAATGATACCCTCATTGTGGACTTGTTTAAACAAACATTAAAGAAGTTGCTGAATGAAGGTAAGAGAAAGAAGTTTCTAAACATGGCTGGTTAGCAATATTTATAGTATCAGTTGATGTAATGGTTTGGATGTTGTCCACCATAAACTCAGCTGCAGGTGTGTGTACGCTAGCTACTTAAGGAGAAGTAATCATCGTTTCTTTGTGATTTGGACACTGTCAACTAATATGCATTATTATTATGTACCACTATGTACTGTTGTGTACCGCTATTTATAGCCATATACTACTATGTACCATTTCTATGTAATGATGTTGTACACCGTTGATGTGTATCGATGTACACCATTGTGTGCCACTATTGTGTACCATTGCTATGTATAGATATATATTACTGTGTACCACTATTGTGTACCAATTATGTGCACCACTATGTACCGTTTTGATGTATTGTGAAGTTCCCATAGATAGGAATAAAAATAATTATCTCAAGAACTTTGTTACTTAAAAATTGTGTTACTTTTTTATTTATATATTATTCTTTTATAAATACAACTATAAGAAAATAATATTTATACAAAATGACAACTACAAATTAAGAAGGTCTGTACAAAATGATGACTGCAAATAAAGAATGTGTCTGCAACTTATGTAAAGCTATTTTTTATTTGTATAAAGAAAAATATATGCCATTTTTGCCCTAAATTAAGGCATTTTATCTTGACCAACTTTTTGTTCAACCCAATTAGCACATTGATGTTGGATAGCAGCCTCCATATATTTTTAAACAAATATACCTCAATTAATATTGTTTGTCAAGGTTAGCACACTAGTGATAGTTTGGAATGGCCATTGCCGTATGTCAGCATCAAAAGAATCCTTTATTTCTTAATAAAATTAATTTATCCAAACAAAATATTGAGACCATATTAACTTGAATCTAGTGGAATAAAAAATTTAAGATGAACATGTAGTAAGAAATCAAATTTTGACTCATACTTTCAAGAAGCATGATAGAATGAGCCTTGTTGGGCAACTGATTAAAAAATTGTCAAACATGGTTCTTCAAGTTTGCTACCAAAAGGGTCCAATGTATATTGTTGATAAAAAAAAAACAACAACAGATTTGAAACCCTTAAGAAATCTCTATTAATATGGTTGACATAAATTTTGGTGTCCACAACATATTTTAAGTATGCTGGCAGGAATCAAACAAAACAATAAACTACTTGACCAAAAAATCATACAGAGATATATACAAAATGTGAAATAAGTGACAATATACCCAATGCGAGCAAGAAACACATAGGAATTGTTGGTAAAGGCATGGGCAAAGCTTATTCTTCTTAGCTAGCAATACAATATAAGCATCAACATGGATGTTATT
This sequence comes from Dendrobium huoshanense, assembly GCA_016618105.1. Lineage (NCBI taxonomy): Eukaryota > Viridiplantae > Streptophyta > Magnoliopsida > Asparagales > Orchidaceae > Dendrobium > Dendrobium huoshanense. The sequence continues at coordinate 74,219,845 of CM028359.1, forward strand.
AAAGTACTTGTTTATTATTAGTTCATCAATTTGACTTCTATAAATAATAATATTCCTTGTAGTGAAAACCGTATCAGACCTAAAAAATATATATATGCTAGCAATATACAAAAGCGGTACACTACGATACACAACGGTGCACAACAGTAAAAAAAATAACTTTAAGATAATTAAAACTGCCTGGTTAGTATATTTTTCTAAACAACTTTCTATGAGCATCCTTATTTCTTATCATCTCACTCCCAGGAAATTCTATCTTTTTTGGTGATGGTTTAGAAGTGGCGGTTATTCCCTCATCCACCTCAAAAATCGCAAGCGATGCAGCAATTTTTCCATAGGCTATTTAACTATTTTTATGGCCCTTTCTCTCTTCTAACCAGTGGTATATTGGGTCTTTATCAAATTTTTCTTTTGGTCAGTCTTTGCTTCCACATGACATGATATACATAGGCTGTAGGTTGAGGCAAAGCTATCATCTTCCTAAACATTCACTTGTTGACCTCATTTTTATATGAGGTCACTAGGACCAATCCAGATATTAGATCGATCTAACTTAAATCTAGATATTCAAACCAAAAAATCCAAGGCTATAGGCTTAGGTCTTAAAAGCCAATTTAGTTATTTTCAAACATTTCAAACCCAAGTCAAATGAGCTCTAATTAATGATTTGTTAATTTCATATTGATTAAGCATGTATCTAGGGTCTACCTTTCAAATTTGAGCTCAATCTGAGATATTTAACCCTAGAAACTAGATTGAAATCCAAATATTATAAAACCTTTAAATATTTACGACCTATGCCATTGGACCTGCTACCCAATGTATTTTGACCTTAGAACCTTCTTCAAACCCTCTGATTACATCCAAACCCTTGATTATCATATATTGAATATTAAACTATAATTTGGGGGACTCCTTAGTTGACTAGGAGTCAAAATGACCAAAATACCCTTATGGGTATGAACAACAATTTTGAATTAAATGACCCTATCTTTGTATGGAACCACTTCCATTCAACTCCAAATACTAAAACAAACCTGTTGGACCTAATCTCAACCCATGGGTCAAACTGGTTGACCAAGTCAACTAGGGTTGACCAAGTCAACTAGGGTTGACCCAAATGCCCTTTAAAGGGCCCAAATAATCATTTTTGACTGAAATGACTTCCCCAGACCATGGGACTACTTCCACTGGTCTCCAAATATCAAATCAAACCTTTTGAACCCAAATCTTGGCCATAGGTCAACTTGGTTGATGAAGTCAACCTAAGTTGACCAATTAACCCTTTAAGGTTTAGATGAGCCAAATCAACCCCTATGACCAAATCAAATTAATTGAACCCTCAAATTCATTTCAAAAGCTATCCCAATAATGGTCCAAACATTTCCATTTTTTTTTGGATTAAATCCTAGCTAGCATGACTAAATCACCAGGTCAACTCAACTAGATTTGGTCAAACTTCCTTTCATACATGTGTGTATATCCAAACTTGTATTCTATAGCCTTCAGTCTCCTCCCATCAATTAACATGAATATTTGGCTACTTCCTCATCAGTCAAAGGCATGGTTGACTAGTCAATATAGTCAACCAAGTCAAATTACATGCTTATGTGCCTTTGCCACCTTGGCAAGCCAAATCATCCTAATAAATCCAAGCTTTCATGCATTTTTGTGGCTGGAATAGATACTTGGTAATACCCTAAGCTTTCTCTTTCTCTCTCAATCAAGAGCTTGCAATCATTAGAATGGGAAGATAATTCCCACTTAACTCAAGATCTAGAAGCTTGGCTTTATTCTCACTTTCAAAAATCTTTAATCCCAACAAAATCTATCCCACTCCATTTCTCCCTCATCTTCTCTATCTATAAATAAAGCCCTCCCAACCATTTAAATGGTTGTTGCAAGCCTAAGGATCCAAATTTGAGAAGAGAGAGAGAGAGAGAGAGAGAGAAGGAGAGAGAAAAGATAATTATGTAGAAAAATATGATCCAGCCACTAATAACTCTTGGACCCTTGAAAGAAGTTGTAGAGGAGTCAAATACCTTTCCAACAAGCCGAATAACACAAAAATCCATCCACAGGATTGTATGATATCTCAACTTTTCTATAAAGTTTTAATTTGAAACTGTAGAAAATCTACGAAACTTGAAGACTTCAAAATTCAGGTGTTAGAAGATTAGGTTATCGTAAACCTATGTTTCAAATTTCATCATATTTGGATTAGTATTTTGTAAGTTATGGAGCTTTAAAAATTTTAGTTCATTTTGAACTATCCTGATTCTAGCTCAATCAGAGCTATTTGATTACGCCTTCTGCGTGATCAAACTGTCCTCAATCGGCCATGTCAGCCAACACAAAACGCACGACATACATGGGGTTCAAACCTGTATCTGTTTGATAACCGCACGTCATTTTTGAGTGGCCAATTTCATGTTGCCACATGTCGATACATCATGCACCGCCACTAATTCAGGTCACCAATCATTGCTAATCATTGTCAATGATTGGCACCAACCATTTATTAATTAAACAAATTTTCAAAAATAGTCAGAAACTTCATAATAAATCCATTTCTTGACCAATTTGAGTTTCTTAGGCTCATTAGAAAGGGCTTGAAAACTGCTATTTATTAAAATTAAAATCAAAGTATTTTGATGACTTGATTGTGAGTTATTTAAGATTATTTAAAATCTATTTTTAGTAATTTGCTCATAATCCTGTGAACATATTGTGCCCAAATTTTGGCGAAATATTTTTAAGCATCTTAGGCATTCCATGCATTTTTCTTATCTTCAAATGCTCAAAGGATTGTTGTGGTGTGAATTTTTAAGGTAATGGGTCCATTTTGGACCCAAAATTTTAAAAATTCTTAACTCTCCAACTATTTAGAACCAAGTTATCTAATTGTTTTGTTGTGCTTGCATATGCCCAGGGATAGGTGGCAAAAATTTTAAACCCATTTGAACATTAGAGACATCTAGGAAAAATAATTAAGAAATTGGTACACACATTCAATAGGGATGGCACTTCCAAAAATTGAACTTTGTGAAAATTTATACCTTAGGTCCAAATTTAACTTGATTTGGAGGTCATTAAGTCAGAAAATTATGCAAGTTATAATTCAGTAATTTTTAGAAATAAAAAACTTTAAAAATGTAATAAATTAAAACTAAATCCAAAATTTACAAATAATATCTCAAATTGACCATAATTTGATCCTATAACTAGGAAAAATAAAAACCCCATCACTCTTTATTTAGTTTAATTTTAATTTAACTTTTAGTGAAATTAATAATTATTTAAATAAAATAATTAAAAAATATTAAAAATGCCAAATCAAATATAAACTCTTAAAACACTCCTATGGGTCATTCTTAACCTTTGGAAGTGATTCCATACAGTTTAGAATAAATTTGGATCAAAACAATCAAAATCTCCATAATTAAGTAATTTAAAAAACCCATTAATTAACCAAACTTTGAAAATTCATAATTAATTTAAATTTTAAAAAAAAATTCAAATAATATATCAAATTAACCAAAAAACAATCCTTAATCAAATAAAATTAAAATCATTTTAATTTGACTTCAATTTTGAGTATAATTTAATTTTTTTAAGTAAAAAATAAATATTTAATTAATTTAAATAATTAAAAACAATTAAAAATTCCATAAAATTCCCATACACTTGAGAATTTCTCCTTAGGTGATTCTTGACCTTTGGATTTGATTTCATGAAGTAGGAAGTTCATTTGGAACAAATTCATTAAAAGGCTCTTAATTAAGAAAATTAAATAATTCAAATAAATACAAAATTTTTGAAAAATCACAACTAATTGTAGAAAACTCCTAATTGAGCAAACTCAAAGGCATAGTACTCCATATAAGATCTAATATTTATTAAAAATATTATATCATCAAACATACTTAAAATTAAAAAAGTTAACTTTTGGTCAACTTTAATTTAAATTTCAATTAAAACTTCAAAAATTCATAAGTTTATATAGAAAAACTCCAAATCCAACAAAATCAATGCCTGATTACTCATTGAAAGGTCTAATATTAAAAAAAAAATGAAAATTTTATAAATCTCTTAGAATATAAAAGTTTATTTTTGACCCCTTAATTAATATATTAAAATAATCCAAAAATTCTAAAATTTTGATAATGAATTTTAAATTTCTGAAGAAGTTAAGACAATGTTAAAATTACTCAAAAAACCCCTTAATATATAACAACCACTCCAAATATGAAGGTTTTAGGATGGATTACTCCAGACTGTGGGGTTTTGTGTCCTAAGGAGGCTTTATTCTTCGAGCCTAGTGGCAGAATGCCATGAATGGATTCAATGGAGTGTAAAACCTTAAAATCAATTGATTAATAATAATTAAACAAAATAAAAATTCTTAATTTAACTACATCAATTAGTTTTTTAGGATTGACTACTTTGGGCTGCGCGGCTACATGTCTTTAGGAGGCTTTGTTCCTAAAGCCAGGTGGCACAACGCCACGAATCAATTGATGGAAAACATAAATTAAATTAATATCTAAAATTAGAAACCAATTAAATTAATTCTTTAACTTTTAATTAATTAAATCTATTTAATCAATCAACATAAAAAAATTTAATGGTAAAATAAACCTTAACACATTAACATTTGAAATGTAACTAAATTTACCCTTCAACCTTCAACAAACATGAACATTAGACAACATAAACCAATTATCTGATATATACATCCTATTATACATACTCAAATGATTTATAAGAGCACTACTTCTAGATCTAGGCTAGGCCGGTGTTTACTTTTCTGCTGTGTGTTGGTTTTCCTAGCTTTCACAATATGTTAGTTGTTAGAATTATATGACTTCTGTGATTATTTATTTAATTTTTGCACTCTATAATATGATTGATTGTGCATTAGATTTACTCTTAGGATAGGGGCAATTTAAATGCTAATACAATCTAATGCAAGTGGCTATACTCATGCAAGGCATTGAAATTAAAGGGGGCAAAGTTAAATTTAAATTAATCAAATTTTTACAGGCGCTCGAGAATTTTATGTCCCCCATTAAAAATAAAAAGAGCATAGCCAAGTGTGGCTGGTTTGAGCATTTTAAATTTTATTATATTAACTCCTTAGGATGATTTAAATATAATTATTTATGAAATCCTTGCAGGTTGTTGATCAAGTCTAGATTTTAATTTTCATTAAATGTAATTCAAATTTATTGAGTTTTAAATCAAAGTTACAATTGAGAGGGGATATATAAGTATCCAACTTAGATTTCAAAGAGGAGAGATCATCCCTTAGGGGAGAGTTCTCCTCCATTTGGAAGACTAAGTTAGGATAATTTTAAATATCCAAAGGGAAAAGAAAGTACCCCTTTCAAGGGAAAGTTTCTTTTCATTTGGATTTTTGAACCTGAAGGATCCAAGAAGTTCATAGAAGGATGAAGAAGTGGAGATCAAGAAGAATCCCATTCTCAAATTCACTTGAGTTTTAGGAATAAATATGGGGTGTTTTCAATGGTACCCATCCATTTTACATTTTACAGACCCTACATTATAATTTTAAGTGGGACTTGCCACGTGGACTTCTAATTTGAATATTAATTGATTTGATAGATAATTGATGTGTTGATTTGCAAGATAGAATTACATGCTTTTAGTAGTTTTTTAGCAATTTTGCATGTCATTTTATTTTAGCCTGGAACAATCGGAGGCTCGTTAGGGTACAAACAAACTATTTTTAATTTAATTAAAATTAAAATATTTTAAGATAACATAGCAACTCTGATGTTTTAAGAAGTAAGACTAGGACCGCTGAGAGTTCTCATAGCAAATTTGTTGCACCTTCTCTCCTTTTGTTAGGCACATCCTCGCCTACGAGTTTTGACGGACCACCTGACCTATAAGGGTACATATCTATCTAGGGGAATCTACACAATCTAGGATAAAATCTATTTTTAAGGCTTTTTTAAAATTACTTCATATTTTATTTGAGAATTCATTGAGTTAACTAGCATATACAGCACTAGAAACAGACAAAAAATTAGTCAACAACTTAATTGCATTTGCTTTAAGCTTCATATTACCCAACATAAGTTAAGGGGTAAAATTAAGGATTGCTCTAGATGTGGACCCTATTCTAAAAAAAAACTTATCACAAGTAATGTCCCTACCACTCTCACAAGTAATGTCGCCTCTATTCATAGAGGTTCTAAAATTTTGGATGCACTCACAATTAGCATATGTACAAATCCATTCGTATATCCTAGTGTTCTGCCTTTGGCAAACTTCCTGGCAATCACATCAAACTCATCCACTAAGAAATCCCTAATCGAAGATGGCTAGGTGTAAGATGTAAATTGATCTACATTATGTGCTACACTAACGATCCTAGTCGGGTTCTAACGAAAATGAGGCATGAACGAAAATTGATTTATGTGAAGTTTGTTTAATCTATCCACAAAATCTTGTCCAGAACATTCAATCAAAAAATTGTATATATCTCTGACAGTTGAAGTTCTACAACAAAATGTGATATTTGGAACATGCCCTTACAATATTATGTGCAATGGTTAAGAACAATTCACTATACATAGCAGTACACAACAAAGGCCCGCAATATTGCAGAGCATAACATTATAGAAAATGAACATAAACTTCAATGAAAAATTTCTATAAACTTGTCTCATAAAAAGTGAAACAAATTTCAGCACTATAAAACAACGATATATAGTGGAAAACAAAATAGAAATTAAACAAAAAGACTAAAAAATTTTTATGAACTTGATCATAAATGGAGAACAAATCACAAGAGTAGACAACAATACATAATAATACAACAGCAACGGTACATAACTGTACAAAGTAGTATATATTGGTACAAAGTAGTGGTACACAACAGTAACAAGTATAGAAAATGAATCAAAAATAACCAAAAATATTCTATTAACTTGATCATGTGAATGAAAAATAGTACACAGCAGAGCCCTACATTGGGTACCCATACCCTCACCCACCCACGTACCCACCTATACCCAATGGGCAAGGGTGGGTATGGGTAGGCTCATGACCTTATGGATGGGTACTCAACATTAGGGGATAAATCAATTTACATTGTTAATCACCGTATGCAATATATTATTGTAATCCTCATGACGTAGTGTACAACACTAAATTGTGCTGCGCCCACGATAAATTCTGATATACGGCTTGAAAGTTTGCAGAAAGAGTAAAGGGCAACAAGCCCCACGGCCATCAGTCCGTGGAGGACAGCATTCAAAAAGCATGGAAAGTGGATGGGTATGGGTGGGTACGACATTTCGAAAGTCACTATGGGTGGGCATGGGTGGGCAAAGCACACTCGCACAGAGCATGGGTACCCATTGTGTACCAAACCAAGACCCTATGTAGGGCTTTGGTACACAGTGGTATATAATAGTACACAACAACGATACACAACAGTAATAAGTATAAAAATTGAATAAAAAGATAAATTAAAATGTTTTATTAACTTGATCATTCGTATGGAAAACAAATCACAGGAGTACACAACAATGCAAAGAAACTATATACATGAGTATAAAGTATATAAAACCTACACTACAAGAAAACACGCGAATACCATCGGATGTTCCGACGGAATTTTTTGCGTCAGTGAATACAGCGTTTGTACCGGCACATAATGCAACGGCATTTTAACGGCGTTTATTCCGACGCAATTTGCGATGGAAAATTGCCGGCGTCCATTGCGCCGGTAGTGACGTCGTTAATTAGCAGCTTCTCATTATTACCGGCAGAGTTTATGGCGGATAATGTTCGGCACATTTACCGATGGAAAATACATCTTCTATTTTAAACACAACAACTTGGAACCGATAAAATCTTACGGCATCTTATATGCCGCGTTTCCGGCACATAAACTGCGCCGGAAACAAGACATAGCTTTCGTTACGGCGAACTTACGGCATTTTTGCCTCCAGTATTTCCGGCGAATCTGTACATCATAAATTCCGGAGTATAGAACGCCGGAATAATCTGTTAAGAAACAACGTTTTGGCTAACACATTTTGCGCCAGTAATGCGTCGGAGAGTGCGCCGGAAAGGTTTCTGACGTCTTATAAACGTCGGAAGATATTTTACAACGCGCACCAAACTGGCGTACCAAATTCCAACGGAAATGCGCTGGAAACCAAGGATTTCCGTCATATTTTGCAGATTACCGGCGGATATGTTCCGCTGGTAATACCAGATTTTTATGTAGTGCTATTTCTTATATTGATTTTGTAATACGAATTTGTGAGAAAATTGAGAAATCACATTTTACATAAATGTAAACTCTAACAACTCTACTAGATTTACAAAACAAATAGAATCAACATATTGGTGATAAAATACAACTTTTTTTCATGGGAACATAAATCTGACCATGGCCATAGCTTCCTCGAAGAAAATCTCCTCCAAAAAAGGTCGATCATTCAGTCTAAAATGAAGAGCACCTGAAACAACAACCAAGTTAAAGTGAAATACCTCGATTTTAAATTTTACACTAAAATGCCACAATTTTAATTTTTTCATCAAGTCGGATCGTCGGGTCACCATGTAGCGGCATTGTATTGGAGTCCATATGTAGAGCTACATCAAGAGTCCACACAGAATAATTTCTCATAATATTGAGAGCTTGCCAATTGTTAGTTTTAAAATCAAGAAAGCAAAGAGGCTACATATTTATGGATGCAAAAGGATAGAGGATGTTATTGGCTTACTCGTCTAATCTAGCATCAATTGTCTATGCATTTCTGCTTGGGTGTACTACAACTAATAATTTTATTTACGGGCATAATATTTTCTTACTTTACTTGGATACCGTCATTGTTTTTGCACAGACTTAATATTATTTTGTATATTTAAACATTTATTATGAATTTATAATATTTACAAATTATATAATACAAATGTCAATGATTTTATATTGGAAAATTTATATATACTACTTTTACAAATATTATTATTATTATTTTTTTTTTGGAAAATTGTGGGCTTGGCCCTTTCTATTAATAAAAAAAAATCAGTTTGGATATAAGCTATTTTTTCTCTAATTTCTCTATTGAATTTTAGAGTTAAAATTCTAACAACATGCATTTGTTCAATAAAACTAATACAATAAAAATTCTTGCAAGAAGTTGGAACTTTACTAATAGTCTGTCTTTGGTTTTTTTAGGGATAAATTTTTTACTGCTTCTTAAAACAGCTTTTTAGTACAAAATTTGAAATATTTATACTTGAAAGCTGCTTTAAGAAGTAGCAAAAAAGTCCTCCCAAACCAAATTTTTATGTCTTGCTGTAACGATAAGGAAAATTGAGCCATTATTCATTCCTTTTTTACTGCAAATATTTACAGAATATCTACTCATTTATGTTATATCTTTAGTGATCATATTTTAAGAAGTAATAGGATTAATATTTTAATTAGTCATGTTTTTTGCAGTTTAGAATGATAAAGACTTTTTAAATCCTATATTTATTTTAAGGCAAAAACGAGAAGGAATGAAGTTGAGTTTCTAAGCATTCGTTTGGAACAGCGTTCTTACTGTTTCTTAAAGCGGTTTTTTAATATAAAAAATTTAAATTTTATACTAAAAAATTGTTTTAAGAAGCAGGAAGAAAACCGTCCCAAATGAAGCCCAAGTCTCGGCGGTGAGAATGTCTGGGCTCAGTTTAATATTTGAAGTTTCTAAACTATTTAAAGTTTCCATCTTTATTATGCATAATTTCTTTATTTTGAACTTAATATATGGTGAAAAAAAAAATTGTGTCACCACGCAGATTTTGATTTCTCCTATTTTGTAATCGAATACTACATTGAGAATAAAGTACAATCTCGAGAGATTGACACAATATTCTATAATGGATTCAATATCAAAATAAGGTTTTGAAAATTGATATTTCTATAATCAAACATAATTCAAAGAATAGCATATCATCTCAAAAGATGAACATGAAATTCTATAGAATATGTTTAAAGATAGAAATACGTTTTTGAAAAAGCTTATTCAATCTTTTGTTTAGATATGACAAGAATAATATTATATCATCTTAAAAGACGAACATAACATTATTCAAAATATCCAAAAGCGAGAATGAGTTTTATAAAATTCATCATTTCTAAAGTTGAATATAACAAGTATAATATTATATTATCTGAAAAGGTAATAATAACATTATACAAGTCTATTCAAAATTAGAAATGAGGTTTTTTAAAAAAAATATCTACATTCTCAAAGATTTTTCCCTTGTTTTATACGAATAAAATAAGGTTTATTTTAGTCTGGGGTTCTCAAATCCCTATAAGAGCAAGCTTCTATAGTTAATTACATCCTAGGAGGAATGCTCCTAAGAAAACTCTCGATTAAAATAGTGATTTCATACCCTTTTGACTACAAAGTAGAAGACAAGAAAATAGAAGTAAAGATTTTCCAAGGTGAAAGCTCAATGTTGAACATTTATTAATTAGTCGAAGGAGGAAAAGTAGAAGGTGCCGGATTCTGAGAAACTCAGAGGCAACCTCAGTCTATCTTATGTTGGGCTTTACATTTTAAGAGAAAATTTTATGTTTAAGTTGACATTTTATTAAAAATTTTGGATTATATTCCCGAAGGGCGAGGACTTAAGATCTAAAAAGAATCTACCTCAGAACCTAAATCTAATTTTGGGTACTACAAAGTAGCGACCCGAACCTAACTAATGAAGTGCAAATCTGGACTTACCCCGGCCTGGAATGAGGAGCCAGCTAACCACCTAGGCGCTTTAAAACCATGTTTCCAGTCTCTTATGAAAGATGGGTAGGAATGTTGTTTAGGTTTTAATGAATTGGGGGGCCGACATCTAAGACTGTTCCTAATTAGCCCCCTCAACTTATGTAGGGTGAAAAATGTCTAGGAATGCAATTAATATTTTAGACTCTTTTTTTTTTAATTTGTATCTAATGCAATGCATGCTAATTAACTCGAATGCATAAAATGAATATGAAGCAGTTTAAAAATTAGGCTTAGAAAATAGGTTTTTCCCTAGAGATTGTACAACTTCCCCTTGTCAGAACTGCACCCTCATAGGTCAAGTGGTCTGCCAGAACCAGCAGGCGGGGAGGTGCCTAACAAGGAAGAGAAAGTATTAATATGCTTATGCTGACTCTCGGCGGTCCCGAGCTTACTTCTTAGGCCGTTAAAGTTACTATGTGAGCCTAAAATTTTTTTATTTTTAATTACAAGTAAAAGAATTTTAAGCGTACCCTTACGAAAAAAATCTCTCCGATTCGAATCCAGGCTAAAACAAAACACGACATGCAAGGGCCCTAAAAAACGCTACTGCATAAACAATGTAAACAATCAATTTTAATAATCCAAATATAATGTCCAATGTCCAATATCCATATTACACCCAGAATTTGCAGAAAAGTAAAGTGGCTGGGCACCACTGACAACAAACCCGGATTCTAATCCTAAGAATGACGCAAGTGATTTTTGAAATGGGATATACTATTCCTTAAATCTTCATTTCTTCATCTTCTTTCTTCAATCTTCTTGTTCTGTCTTTTCTTCTTCTACGAACTTCTCGGGTCCGGCGGGTTCTGGATATCCAAATGAAAAGAAACTCATCCCTAAGAAGGGTATTTTCTTTTCTATTTGGATATTGAATCATCCTAATTTGGCTTTCCAAATAAAAGAGAATAATCCTTTAAGGTATATTCTCCTTTCTTTGGATTCCAAATTGGATGTAATATCCCACTTTCGAAATCACTTTCATAATTTATAATATTTTTCAAACGCATTTACATTTACATTACATTTCACAGAAAGAAAAGAAAAATCTAAACCACCTGCAGGGTTATCCTAAGCAATTTATAATAAAAATCATCCCACGCAGTTATATATATATGCAATTGAATTTAAATTATTAAGCCACACTTGGCCACACTCTTCTTCATTTGGGGGCTAAGCAGTTGAAGCACCTGTAGCATTTATTTATTATTAATTAATTAGCCCCCTTTTTCTGCCCTGCATGAGTGTGGCCACCTACAGAAAATCATATTAACAATCCAGATCGCTCCTAGCCTATGGGTAATCTAATCATCAATCAAACCAACATAGAGTGCAGTAGAAATAAATAAACAAACACACCAACATTTTACAACCAGCATGCAATAAAACTCGAGAAAAAGCCAGTCACAGTGCAGTAAGGAAATAAACACCGGCCTAACCTAAAACTAGAGTCGGTTGTCCTAACAGACAAATCTAAGTGTGTGCAGTAGGCTGTGAGGTTTTGAAATGTCCTAAGTCAATTATTGGCTAAAGTTTTCTAATTGATTGAATTCTAATTTAAAGATATTTACTAATTCTAAAGTGAGATGTCACTAAATTTTCTATGTTATAAGTTTCTATCCTAAAGTGTGCATGCATCCTAAGTCTAGATTTTCTAAGACTCAGTCCTTAATTTGTATCCTTAAGTGTCACTACTGTTATATGGGATAAAAAAATTTGTTATTACTAACCCTTAGAACTTTGCGTATATGTAAAAGGGGTTTAGGGATCTAAGAGCAAATAAAAATAAACCTAATAAAATTGAAGTTACTACAGGGACCTAAAAGGGAAAGGTTAACGCACACCACATCAAGGGGCCCCTAAAGATTTTCTAAGTTTAGAAATACTTACAGTAACCGGGGGTTACGACCTGGTGGTTTCGCCCGTAGCACCTCTACCCGGTTGGATAGAGGCGACTGACGCCTTTAGCTCCTTGTACTTTTGTTCCCTCGACCCGTACCATTCCTCGCAGTTTATGCAAATAAAATAGAAAAAACAAGGATTAGAAAGCATTTTTAATAAATAATAATGAAATAATTAAAATTTACTGAAAATAAAGACGTACCTTTCTTCGGGCTTAAACACTGACTTTGTTGAATATTCTTTTAGAACCTTTACTTTTGGAATTACACTTTGTAATTTCTCAACATGTATCTCGAGGCAGGAGAAAAAGGGAGTAGAAGGGGGAGAAAGATCAAGAGGAAGAGAATTAGAGCTTTTACTTTCTAACAATTTCACCCAAATAATTTATTTCCAACAACTTAGACCTTCACTTTATTTTCTTCTCTAAAACTCACTCACTTGCCACTTTCAATATATATAATTCTTATCTTCTAAAATCACACTCATACAATTTACTTTTCAATACACTTTCAAGCTTTAATTTGAATACAAACACATTTTCACCATTTTTTTATTGTTCCAACATACACCTTCACTTTCCAAAACACCTCAACCTTTAACAAACACATACTTTAAATACCATTTAACATAGCACATTATTTTTCACGATCCAACTCTTACTTTTCTTTTTCACACATGTTACCATTCTAACATATACTTCATCTTTCATAAAACACATTATTTGGTTTTCCAAAGCACATACAAGTAACTTTTCAAACACATCATCCCACTTTCTAAAAGACACACACACACACACTTTACTTCTAAGCCATCACATATATCTTTTATTGCAATACAAAACACTTTATCATTCATCTTTCATAAGCACCACACTTTCAAACATATACCGTTTACCTTTACAAATCACATAATTTCCATTTTTTACCTTTTTAAAACTCAAACACTTCCTTTTTCAAGACATACACTTTGACTTTTCAAAACCACAAAATTTACTTATTTAAAGTTTATACATTTCACTATTCAACATTTAGTCTTTTCAAAACATCTTTCCTTTCAAAAACATACGTTTCATTTGAGCATTACAAAGCAAAGTTACTTTTCCAACCCATAAACAATTCACTTTTCAAAACTTCCATGACTCAATTTTAACATACACACTTTTTCATTTTTCTAATATTCATATAATTCTCACTTTTCAACACATAAAACCCTCTAACATGAAGCAGACAACTTTTTATTGGAACTACAACTTACTTATGAGTGAGATTATAAAGCAAGTGAGATTATAAGCCAAATATGTAACACAAATCGTTTGAGACTACTCATGAAACAAGATATCTTGAAACGATAATCAACACTATATTAGGAGCCATTGATTTCTTGAAGAAACATGCATGTAACAATTACCGAACAAATTAATGTAGTGTATTATCCATATATTAATCAACAAGCTATACATTTGGAGCAATGAACTATATCAAGCATTTCACTTTTTATTCTCTCTAAGTATAATCGTCATCTTGATACAAAAGAAAACTACAAAGAAACTTTCTTGATTAAAAAAAAATCCAAACAAAACATGCTATCATTATTTCCTCTCAAAAATAGAAGTAATTCCCAAGAGCTCTTTCGAAATTTCTATTACATATAATTCAAACACATTTTCTATGAAAAGATAAATTAAGATTTCAAATAAGAGGTTATTGCTTTAGAAGAGAAGGGATTTAATCATACATTTAATACCTTCGAACTTTTTATTTACAATTAAAGAAACCGACAAAAAAAAACCTTGACCATGAAAGATGCAGGTGATGAATCATTCCACATCTTTTCTATACATGTTCAAGAAAACTTCTCAAAAGAGAAAATAAATTCTTAAACTTAACAGAAAATAAATGAAAAGGGCATCGCCGATCTAACAACTCAAAACATTCAAGAATCGTTGAAAATCCGAACAAGATTCAGTTTAAAAAAAAATGATAGAGAATCCTTCTCTTTGCAATAATGAAAAACAGGGGAAAGAAAATACACACATTTTCAATTTAGCAAACTTTCTTCTCCTTCTAAAACTATAGCACTTAAACTTTAATAAATCATTTTTTTTTTATCATCAAGATTGCTTAAAGGCAGAGAAAGGAGATGCGAATGTAGAAGATATACCTATAATAAAAATGACTGGTGGCTAGAGCAAATCGGACAGTGGCTGCTGCTGTAGTAGGGCTCGACAGACTCCTTAAGGACGAAATCGACGAGAGATATGGAGCAGGCCGGAGAAGGAGAATGGCTCCAGACGATGTCAGCTAGGACAGAGAAGTTAAATATTTCAGCCAAGGCTGCTGTCAACACGAGCAGTGAAGGCAGACGGGAGTGGAGTTCTACCTGGAGGCGTCGCGAGAGAGTGAGGCGCAAGGGCTAGGATTTCTTATGCGTGCATATGGAGAGGAAACGCAGGAACTGGGGCTTTTTGCAATCTGTAGAGATGAAGAGAGCCAGGGAATTTCGGTTTCACGAACTGAAAGGGAGCTCTCGTGCGAACTGTTGTGTGTGATTGAAATTTTTAGAACTGCCAGAGAGACGTGAGATGGGCTGTGCGAACTGGGTGTTTGATTCTTGCGAACTGAGAGACGACGAGGCTCGGAGGTTTCACAAACTAGGAAGAGGCGAAGCCAAGGGAGTTCGGTTGTGCAAAAAACTGCTGAGAGTGGGATAGAGAGGCTTGGTCTCCACGGTTTGAAGGGGAAAGGGGCGGGCTGTTCGGTTAGATCGGAGGGTGGAGGAGAGAATAGTTTTCAAAATGAAAGAGTGAGGGAGAAGGATCGTGAGTGAGGGCATGAGGGGGCTGGGTAGTTTGCGAATCAGGAGATGGGGTTGGGTGGTTTTCCAAAAAAATGAGAGAGAGTGGGGCTGGTGGTTATATTGCCTAAGCAAATCCAACAGCATCTCTTAATTCAAATCAAATGGCTAAGATTAATTCATGCTTTAAAAAGGATTTAAATGGCTGATCTTAAAAAATGAAATTTTTATTAAAGATAGATTTAGTATACAATGGATGGGTTGATTCCGATTTAATAAAAAAAATGAACGAGTCTTTATTAGATGGAAACCGGGGTTTGATTGATAGTTGATTTGAGACTAATAATGTATCAATTTGATCGAAAATAAATTAGATCAAATTAAATGAGTTGATTGACATTGATGAATCATAAATTGAATTTGATTTGAGCTTGTTTGGAGTTGAATTGAAATTGGATTGAATTGATTTTGGTTCGAATTGAGTGATAGGTTCGAGTCGATGCTACGTCAGTGGGTGTCCACCTAAGGGAAATCCTATGGGCGACGTCTACACTAGGCTACGAAGACTTAGGTGCTAGAGTTGATTCTGGGGAAATTGACCTCAAATAATGAGGTCAACAAATGGACCCCCAATAGGCATGATAAACTTGCCAAAGTTTATCGTGCGTATTGGCGTTGACCGAAACGATCAATTTGATCCAAAATTGAACTTGAAAGTCTGAGCATATGAATTGAAGAAATTTTTGGAATTGATAGAAAATTTAGATAAAGTTGATAGAGTTTTGAGTTGATTGTTTGAAGGATTTGGATCGATTATTTGATTTAAAATTCGATATTGACAATAATGACTTTAGCAAATAATTACTAATGAAATTAGCATTATTAAATAAAGCCAAGATATAGAAAAGTTGAATGCAATGATTAGAATATAGTTTGGACGGAATGGAGAGTTTGATTTTGATTTTGATAAAAGTCAGAAATCAATAGGATGCCGTAAGAGCGGGCTTAGACCTAAAGATGGATTTAAGATTTAACATTTAACGAAGAGAAGATGCCGCTAGGGATGCTTATACTTCTCCTCGGAACGAAGATTAGGATGCCACTAGGGATGCTTATACCTAACTTTAAAAATGTCAATAGGATGCCGTAGGAGGACTTATACCTAGAGACGGATTTAATCAGGATTGGCTGCCGTAAGAGCGGACTTAAGCCAGAATGTCGATAGGATGCCGTAAAAGAGGACTTAGACCTAAAGACGGATTTAAACAGGATTGACTGCCGTAAGAGCGGAATTAAGCCAGAAAGCCAATAGGATGCCGTAAAAGCGGAATTAGACCTAAAGACTGATTTAAACTGGATTGGCTGCCGTAAGAGCGGACTTAAACCAGAAAGCCAATAGGATGTCGTAAAAGTGGACTTAAACCTAAAGACTGATTTAAACTGGATTGGCTGCCGTAAGAGCGGACTTAAGCCAGAAAGCCAATAGGATGCCGTAAAAGCGGACTTAGACCTAAAGACTGATTTAAACTGAATTGGCTGCCGTAAGAGCGAACTTAAGCCAGAAAGTCAGTAAGATGCCGTAAAAGCGGACTTAGACCTAAAGACGGATTTACTCAGGTTTGGCTGCCGTAAGAGCGGACTTAAGCCAGAAAGTCAATAGGATGCCGTAAAAGTGGACTTAGATCTAAAGATAGATTTAAACTGGATTGGCTGTCGTAAGAGCGGACTTAAGCCAGAAAGCCAATAGGACCTAAAGACTGATTTAAACTGGATTGGCTGCCGTAAGAGCGGACTTAAGCCAGAAAGCCAATAGGATGCCGTAAAAGAGGACTTAGACCTAAAGACTGATTTAAACTGGATTGGCTGCCATAAGAGCGGACTTAAGCTAGAAAGCCAATAGGATGCCATAAAAGCGGACTTAGACCTAAAGACTGATTTAAACTGGATTGGCTGCCGTAAGAGCAGACTTAAGCCAGAAAGCTAATAGGATGTCGTAAAAGCAGACTTAGACCTAAAGACTGATTTAAACTGGATTGGCTGCCGTAAGAGCGGACTTAAGCCAGAAAGCCAATATGATGCCGTAAAAGCGGACTTAGACCTAAAGACTGATTTAAACTGGATTGGCTGCCATAAGAGCGGACTTAAGCTAGAAAGCCAATAGGATGCCGTAAAAGCGAACTTAGACCTAAAGACTGATTTAAACTGGATTGGCTGCCGTAAGAGCGGACTTAAGCCTGAAAGCCAATAGGATGCCGTAAAAGCGGACTTAGACCTAAAGACTGATTTAAACATGATTTTTTTAGAATTTAGAAGTATAGTTGATTTCTTCAAAGTTTTAAATCATTTCCCTTCGTCACAAATGACATTGACAAAATGTAAATATTCTATTAAAGATTAAAACATTTGTATATGTCATTTTCTAGAAGAGAATGAAAAATATTTGGAAGAATAAATTTTTTTTTTTTGAAAATTCATTGAATTGAAAATTTGTTCTCTTTTTTAACATAATTGATCCTTATAACTTACAAATATTCCACTGGGGATTTTGTTTTTATATTGGATCATTATATGTGAAAAAAGGAAAATAATAAAAGGACAATTCTACAGTAGTATTATAGAACATCTCAATTATTTCAAATCTTGCAACTTTTCAAATTTTGATTTTCAAAAGTATACAAATCACTTGGACCCAGTACAATATGTGACATTCAAAAATTTGAGAACAACGTATATTCTAAGAAATTTATAATTTTATTGCAAAATCATCATAACAACGTCATTACACATAGTATTTTTTAAGAAAACGCCCATTGATGGGTAACATAGGACGATCACCCTTACAATCCACCAATTGGTAAGATCCTCCTTGGTAGAATTTCTCCACCATAAAAGGACCTTCCCAGGTAGGCTCAAATTTACCCCCAAACCTTCGATGAGTCAAGATAGGTCTACGTAAGACCAACACAAGTTCTCCTACTCGAAAGGTTCTAGGGCGGACTAATTTATCATGTGCTTGAGCCATACGGGATTTATATAACTCGAAGTTCTGTTGAGCCTGCAATCGCTTCTCTTCTAAACCTTCGAGTTCTTCTAGTCAAAGTCGGACGTTCTGTTCAGATATGATACTATTATTAACTACAATTCTTAGAGAGGGAAGCTGTACCTCTAAAGGGAGAACAGCCTCTGCTCCAAAGACTAAAGCAAACGGTGTAGACTGAGTTAGGGTTCTATATGTGGTTCGATAAGCCCACAAAGCCTCACCCAACTTTTCATGCCACTGTCGCTTATTGTCCTCTAAGCTTTTCTTTAAAATTCCTACCAACGTCTTATTGAAGGCCTCTGCTAAACCATTTGCCTGTGGGTAATAGCTTGTGGAGTATCTCCAATCAATATTGTGACGTTTAACAAAGTTGTTCAGTTTGGTACTTTTGAAAGAAGGACCATTATCGGATATAATTCGACGAGGAATGGCGAATCGATATACGATATGGTCTCTAAAGAACTGGAGCACGTTATGAGTCTTGACTTCTCGTAGTGGAACAGCTTCCGCCCATTTTGAAAAGTAATCTGTTGCTGCTAGGATGAACCGGTGACCTTTAGAAGAGGGAGGATCGATAGGGCCAATGATATCCGTACCCCAACTTTCAAAAGGCCATGAAGCAATTGTTGGATGTAGGACATAGGGAGGTTGGTGTAGGACTACACCATGTACTTGGCACTGATGACAACGACGTGCAATAGACATACAGTCGTCAATCATTGAGGGCCAATAATATCCTAACCTTTTAATTTTCATCTTCATTTTAGGACCAGATTGGTGAGCACCACACAATCCGGCATGTACCTCGGTCACAATCTTTTGGGCTTCTTGTTTGTTAAGACAACGTAACCACAATTGATCAAAAGACCGACGGTACAAAGTGTTGTTTATCAGTGTATAAGAGAGAGCCCTTCTCTTAATCTGATCTGCGGTAGATTTCTCTTGAGGGAGTTTGTTTTCTTGCAAGTAGTCAATGAAAGGTTTTCTCCAGTCAACCGTCTCATCATTAACAGCAAGAACAACCTCACCCTCAGAAGGAAAAATTTTATTAATGTATTCCAAGTCTATAGGAGATAAGATTTTGCGACCTTGAACCTCTATAGAGATTGACTCTTCTTCTATGCAAGCTAACTCTTTTGCAAGTTTTGCAAGGGCATCCGCCATAGAATTTCTTCCACGGGGTATCCTATACAAAGTTACATTTGGAATTTGTTCGAGAAGCTTCATAGTGTATTGATAGTACGGAAGAAGTTTAGGTTTCAAGACTTTGTAAATACCAGCAACTTGATTGATAATAAGTTGTGAATCTCCAAAGATTTTGATTTCCCTAATTTCCATTGATATTGCTAATTCTAAACCAGTTATTAGAGCTTCATATTCAGCTTCGTTATTAGAACAAGGCTCTAATAAATGATAAGAATAACGCAACAAACCTTTTTCAGGGGTTATGAAAACCAACCCGATACCGGCCTTCCCTGGGATTATTTCCTGAGATTCCTCAATCTTTTGTGAAGATGCGGCACCATCAAAATATTACTCCCAGGTATTTCCTTCCTGCTCCTCTAAACTCATAATTTGTTCATCAGGGAGATCATCATTTAGAGGGGACTCAGCAGGGATCGGGTGTGCTGCTAAAAAGTCAGCTACGGCTTGAACTTTGATAGCACGTAAGGGTATAAACGTGATATCAAACTGGAGTAAGAACATTGACCATTTTGCTAAACGTCCTGACAACGTTGGATGAGTCATCAGGTATTGGAGTGGATTGACTCTAGAAATGAGATTGATTTTATGAGCTAATATGTAATGCCTTAATTTCTGGGCAGCAAAAATTAAGGCTAAACAATGTTTCTCAATAGGTGGGTAATTAGCTTCAGTTGGTAAGAGTCGTCTACTTAAGTAGTAAAGTGCGTTCTCTTTTCCTTCCTCGTTAGTTTGGGCTAACAAGGCGCCAAGGGAACTGTCTAAAGTGTTTGAATAGTTGCTATTTGAATGATTTATATTTGTGCAACTTATGTAGTTTTGATGATTCTAAACATTATTGTTCAGATGTATAGTTATCTCCTAACAAATTTAGAAGATTTGCACTTGCTCTTGTGTGTACTAACATTTCAGGAAAATCAGACTCCAGACTATGAAAACTTCAAATCAAATTCAACATATGATATTTTGTTTATTTGAAGTTTGTCTTTTCTTTAATTAATTTTGAAAGGGAGTGATTGTAATTGAGTGAATAAAATCTCACACACACAAATTAGGAGATCATGAAATTCTATACTGATCGTACAGGACGATATTTATCGTACTGGACGATCTGTCAGTTATCTCCTATAGAGCACTTGGAACGAATAGGAACTTGCTTTGAAAATTTGTCTAAGTCCTATTCGTCCAGGACGAATTTTAATATCGTCCCGGACGATGGGTTCTCTGTAAACATTTCGTCCAGACGAATTTTACCATCGTACTGGGCGACCAGTCCTCTGGAAAATTTTCGTCCAGACGAAAATAAATATCGTACCGGACGAACAGCTCTCTGGAAAATTTTCGTCCAGACGAACATATTTTCGTCCAAACGATAAACCGACTTAGGACAGTTTTCAGCAGTTTCTAGAACCGACCTTGTAATAACCGTTCGTACTGGACGAACCTAGTTCGTACAGGACGATCAGCTGTACAAAGTCATTTCGTACACATATACAAATTGGGTCGTTTCAGATCGTTTAAGTAAAATCGTCCAGGACGATCCATGATCGTACGGGACGATCCACTGCGTACAGAATTGAAAACTTGCAGTTTTTGGGAGGTTTTTCATGTCTTTTGTATAAATACTCCAAATTAGACTGCCACCCAATCTTTTTGTCATTTGATCTTCGTGCCTATTGAGAGAATAGCCAAGGGGAGAGTGGAAGAGAGCATTCAAAGGAGGATTCCTACCATTGGAGCAAGAAGGCTTCACTTGGATTGCTAAGGTAAGAATCTCTACTTGTGAAATTGGATTTCTTCACTCTTTTCTTTCTTCCTTCTAGATTCTTGTGAGAAGATCATTCAAGAAGGTCCGGTTCACTGCCGACACTTGGAGAGTGTGAACAGACGTGGGTTCTCTGCCTACACTAGGAGAGTGTAAAAGGAAGGAGGTTCTCTGCCTACACTTGGAAAGTGTGAACAGCCGTAGGGTTCTCTGCCCACACTAGGAGAGTGTGAAAGGACGACGGTTCTCTGCCAGCACTGTGGATTGTGTAAAAGGACGACGGTTCTCTGCCGCACCGGGGAGTGGTGAAAAGAGTGTTTTGTACAGGCTTCTCCGCCTTGCTGTGGGTGCTAAAGGAGAGTCACTTTGTGGTATTAGTGCAATACTCAGAGGGTGCCTCTGAGGAGTGGATGTAGGTCTGGTTATAGACCGAACCACTATAAATCTGGTGTCATTTACTTTATTGCTTTTACGTTTCCGCATTTTAAATTTCAGTTTTAACAACTCTGTGGTTGAAAAACATTTTTCTACAAACTTTAAAAGAAAATTTTATTTCGGTTCAACTTTAATTTTAAGAGGGTTTAAAATTTTTAAAACTACCAATTCACCCCCCTCTTGGTAGACGTGGGACATTTACTTAGGCTTAACAACCTAATTACTAGACTCAACAAGTGGTATCAGAGCATTGTTTCAAAATCATAAGTTTGAACTACTTTTTGATTAACGTAGATGGCTACATTTGGAAACCGAAACACACCTGAGGGTTACTCTATCACTAGACCTCCACTGTTTGACAATATTCCTTTTGATTTTTGGAAAACACGCATGTCTACTTTCTTACAGTCACTTGATTATCGCATGTGGATGTTAGTCCAGGAAGGTTACACAAAACCAACTAGATTAGTTGATGGAAATAGGGTAGATACACCCTATGCAGATTGGACTATAGAAGAACGTGACTTAGCACAATTAAATGCAAAATGTTTAAATAGTTTCTTTTGTGCTTTAAAATCTGAAGACTACATGCGAGTTTCTACTTGTAAAAGCGGAAAAGACATATGGGATAGACTTTGTATTACTTATGAAGGGACAAATGAAGTTAAGCAATCAAGACTCAATATCTTGTTACATGACTACGAATTATTTCGCATGAAACCTAATGAATCAATATCTGACATGTACACAAGATTCACTCAAATTGTCACCTCTTTGCATGCACTTGGTAGGGAATTAACTAATGCTGAAATGGTTAATAAGATTCTTCGTTGTTTACCTACTGCATACGATGCTAAAATTACTGCAATTACAGAGTCAAAAGATCTGAACATTTATTCTATTGACAATCTTCTTGGTTCACTCATTGCTTACGAGCAAGGAGTAAGTCAAAGAAAGATTGATGCAGGTGAACCAAGAAAGGACAAGAATATTGCACTAAATGTGGAAGAGTCAGAAAGTGAACACTCACAACCTGAGGATGAAGATGATATAGCACTGATGACTAGACAATTCAAAAGCTTTTTAAAGAGGAAGCAGAAGAGACACCAGCAATGGAATAGAGGTAAGTATAACAGAAATGGCAAGGTTTCTAATGAAGTGATTTGTTATGAATGCAGGAAACCAGGTCATATAAAGACTGATTGTCCAAAACTCAAAGCCTCTCCTAGCAAGGAGAAGGTAGAGGAGAAACCAATGGTAAAGAAGGGCAAGAAGAAGTTTCAAAAGGCTTTTTGGGCGGACTCAGCTTCAGACTCATCTGAGACTGAAAAAGAAGAAGAAGTCACCAACCTTTGCTTGATGGCAGATAAAGCTGAACAATCAGATCAAGAAGAGGTATGTGATTTAACTTATAATGAATTGTTTGAAGTTTCTGAACACATGCATGATGCATATAGAAAAACTAAAAAGATGCATGCTAGTTTAGTTTTAAAATTGGAAGAGCTTAATAAGGAACACGAAATTCTTAGGAAAGATCATGCTTTAATTGATAGCAACCACATGAAACTACTTGATGAATATGATGACTTGAATAAAAATTTTGAAAATTTAAAATCATCCTATGCTGAACTTGAAAAAGAATTTGAGAAATTTAAGGATGAATCTGAGCACAAGACATATAGAGTCAATTATACAAATCGAATCTTGGAGGAAATGAATTCATTTTACAAACTTACTATAAGAGCTCTTGAGGATAATAGGAACCCCCCTAAACATGAAGATTTTACAAATCCTAAATATTATCCAAAATTCATGAAATCCCTTAGAAGACAATCATATGAGAGAAAACATAGGAATATTTTTCCTAATGTTAAATGTAACAATTGTGGATTTTTGGGACATATATCTCACACCTGCACTTTAAAGATGAAACCTAATTTGGTGTGGAGAACTAAGATGCATAAACCTAGACATATCATACATGCATCTGATTATAAATTTCATAAAGGTGAACCCAAACTAGTTTGGGTTCCCAGGTCTAACATTTGAGAATTTTGCAGGTATACTCTCACACAAGACCTCGTGAGAGTATATGGTACCTGGACAGCGGATGTTCTAAGCACATGACTGGAGATACTGCTCAATTCATAACGCTGGAAGCCAGGAGTGGAGGCAAGGTTACACTTGGAGATAATACCACAAAGAAAGTGGTTGGATCAGGTATGATTGGAAATTTGAAAAACTTTTTCATAGATAATGTTTTATTAGTTGAAGGCTTGAAACATAATTTGCTTAGCATAAGTCAGCTATGTGATAAGGGCTATAATGTAAAATTTTTACCTACTAGCTGCATAATTAGCCTAAATGGAAAAATTGTTTTAAATGGAAAAAGGGTGAACAATGTTTACATGCTAGATTTAAATTGTATTCAATCTCCTACTGCTTTTTGTTTGAAAACTGTTTCTGATGAATCGTGGCTTTGGCATAGGAGACTTTGTCATTCTAGTATGAAAAATCTTAGAAAAATTACCCAAAAGAATTTGGTGAGAGGAATACCTAAACTAGACTTTACTAAGGACCATCTGTGTGATGCATGTCAATTAGGAAAACAAGTGAGGTCCTCATTTAAGTCCATTAAAGATCTTAGGACAAGTAAACCTTTAGAAATTCTACACATGGATCTTTTTGGACCAGTAAGCACTGTTAGTCTAGAAGGAAAGGTATATGGATTTGTTATAGTAGATGATTTTTCAAGATTCACCTGGGTTAAATTTCTTTTTCATAAGAGTGAATCATTTGAGGAATTCAGAAATTTTTCAACTTGGATACAAAGAAAACTAGGATGTGAAATAATTTCTATACAAAGTGATCATGGAGGAGAATTTGAAAATGAAAGATTTGAAGATTTCTGTAAAGAAAAAGGGATTGATCACAATTTTTCTGCACCTAGAACTCCTCAACAAAATGGAGTAGTTGAAAGAAAGAACAGAACATTAATAGAAGCCGCCCGAGCAATGTTAGCAGAATACTCTCTTCCTAGGTATTTTTGGGCTGAGGCGGTTAACACTGCATGCTATGTTCTGAATAGGGTGAATGTGAGATCTAATTTGAATAAAACACCCTATGAGTTGCTAAAAGGAAGAACACCAAATTTGTCTCATTTGCATGTATTTGGTTGCAAGGTGTTCATACATAATAATGGAAAATCTGCCTTAGGAAAATTTGATCCAAAATCAGATGAAGGAATTTTTGTTGGATATTCAAGTGTTGGAAAATCTTATAGAGTATTTAACAAAAGAACTTTAGTCATTGAAGAAACCACACATGTTGTTTTTGATGAAAATGGAAACATGGAAGAGCCAAAAGTTGTTGAAGAAGAAATTGAAGAAAACTCCCAAAATATTGATAGATTAAATTTGGAAGAAAATGTGGAAGAAAATTTAGAAAGAGAAGACCCTTTGCCTAGAGATTTGAGATTTTCTAAAAACCACCCAAAGGAATTAATCATAGGTGAACCAAGTGAGGGTGTTAGAACTAGGCGTGGATTAAACAAGGAAGTCAATCATTCAGCCTTTATTTCAACTGTTGAACCCACTAACATTGATCAAGCACTTTCAGATGAATTTTGGATATTGGTCATGCAAGAAGAGTTGAATCAATTTGTAAGAAATAAAGTTTGGGAACTAACTACAAGGCCAAAAGATCAAAGTGTTGTTGGAACCAAGTGGGTGTTCAAGAATAAAATGAATGACTCAGGAGTAGTCATTAGAAATAAGGCTAGATTAGTAGCTAAGGGGTATAACCAAATTGAAGGAATTGATTTTGAGGAAACTTTTGCCCCTGTAGCTAGACTTGAAGCAATTAGGGTTTTACTAGCCTTTGCCTGTTTTAAAGGTTTTAAATTGTTTCAAATGGATGTCAAAAGTGCCTTTTTAAATGGAGTAATTGAAGAAGATGTTTTTGTAGAACAACCTCCAGGTTTTGAAAACTCTAAATTTCCAAATCATGTTTTCAAATTAAAAAAGGCATTATATGGATTGAAACAGGCACCTAGGGCTTGGTATGAGAGGTTAAGCACCTTCCTACTTGAAAGATCTTTTGAAAAAGGAAGTGTGGATACAACTCTCTTTTTAAGGAAAATTGGAAAGGATATACTTATTGTTCAAATTTATGTGGATGACATCATCTTTGGATCTTCAAATAAACATCTTTGTGATGATTTTTCTAAAACAATGAGTAGTGAATTTGAAATGAGTCTAATGGGAGATTTAAATTACTTTCTAGGATTTAGCATTAAGCAACTTGAGGAAGGTACTTTTCTTAGTCAAACCAAATATATTAAGGACGTCCTCAAAAAATATGAAATGGACAATGCTAAACCTGTTAGTACACCAATGAGTTCTTCAGTTCAGTTAGATAAAGACCTTAAGGAAAAATCTGTTGATCAAAAGAAATTTAGAGGGATAATTGGATCTTTACTTTACTTGACTGCTAGCCGACCAGATATTATGTTTAGTGTTTGCTTATGTGCTAGATTTCAATCAGATCCAAAAGAATCACATTTGACAGCAGTGAAAAGGATTTTAAGATATCTACTAGGAACTCAAAACTTAGGAATTTGGTATCCTAAGTTTAGCTCTTCATTTGAAATTATTGGTTACTCAGATTCTGACTTTGCAGGCTGTAGAGTGGATAGGAAAAGCACTTCTGGAACATATCAATTCATTGGAAATTCATTAGTTTCATGGTCTAGTAGAAAACAAAATTCAGTGGCACTATCTACTGCAGAAGCAGAATACATTGCATTAGGAAGTTGTGTGGCACAAGTACTTTGGTTAAAACAACAGTTGATTGACTTAGGATTAACTATAGGCACTATTCCAATTTATTGTGACAATACTAGTGCTATTTGCATTTCCAAAAATCCTATTCAACATTCTAGAACCAAACACATTGATATAAGGCATCATTTCATAAGGGATCATGTATCCAAAGGAGAAATTGAACTCATACATGTTTCAACTGAAAATCAACTTGCAGACATTTTTACAAAACCTTTAGCCTTTGATACCTTCAGTACTTTAAGAACAAGGCTTGGTGTTATTGATTTGAATGCTTAACCAAAATGTCTTTGCAACATTGATACTTGTTGTGTTTTGTTTTTGTGATTTTGTGAATTTTGTGTTTTTGTATGAATTGTTTTTGAATTTATGTTTTTTGTCTTATGTTTTCTGTGTTGTTGATTATTTTTGTTGATTTTGTTAAATTAAAAAATTTAAAAATCAAAAATTTTTTTTTGGAGGAAATCGTCCAGGACGAAATTTTTCGTACGGGACGATGTTTTAAGAAACAGTTTGCGCGAATTTAAACCGTTTTGAGAGCAGTTTTTTTTTATTTATTTATGTGTGTCTGTTGTATTTTTTTGTTGTTTTGTTTGTTGTGTTGTTATGTTTTTGTTTAAGTTCAATGTTTTGATGTAATTTTTTTAATCAATGAAAGTTTGTTTGTTTTAGATTTGTTTTGAAATGTGGCTAATTTTTATGAATTTCATTAATATTGTTTTTAATCTACATTGTGCTTAAATTTGATTGTAATATGAGATTATCTATATTAGAAAATCTAGACTTTCTAAATTTATAATTTGTTTATAACTTGTTGTATTTAGAATTTTTTTTAAATTCATGTCTATTCATTTAGACTACATAAAAGTTAATATTGTTATTGTAATTTTGATGTTTTCTTATTTTATATTTCTATGCTCAAATGATATTTATGCACCTAGAAATATTTGAAATCTTAGATTATAGATTTTGGAAAGAATTGGTCAAATTACTCTTGAACATTGTACAAATGTACAAAAATCAAAAGGGATTCGCAAAAATTTGCAAAGTGAAAAAGAGGCACAAAATAAGCCCAACCAAAGAAAAATGCACAAAAATGTGCTCCAAAACTTTGAAAAGATGTGCAAAGCACCACATGAGGTAATTCTCTTCTTTCCAAATTCGTTTAATCTCTTAATTCAAGTTGATCTACTGTTCATTTATATTCTATTGAATTTTGAAATATAGAATTTTTTTTTACATCTCACTTGTAATGATTTTCAATAATCAAAATGTCTAAATCGAATCATGTCTTTGATAAATTCTTCTTACTTACATGTTATATCATTTCATAAATTCTATGAATTTCTATGATTGACCTAATATCTTTAGTTTAAAATTGCATACCCTATGTCAAATCATAATTTAGATTAAATTTTAACAATGAATTTCATATTATTATTTACATTTCTTGTCTTTTTCTTCTTCACTTTTTGTTGCTGTCAAAAAGGGGGAGAAATTATTATGTTTGTGTTTGTGTTTTTGTTTTTGTGATTTGTGTTTTCTGTTAAAATTTTTTAAAAACAAAAATATTGTTCTTTAATGCCTCCTTTTTTAATGTACTCATAAATTCAGGGGGAGTTTAGGAGATAAGAGATTTATATTTTAACTTGAAACCATACTAATAATAATTGTTTTGCCATCATCAAAAAGGGGGAGATTGTTTGAATAGTTGCTATTTGAATGATTTATATTTGTGCAACTTATGTAGTTTTGATGATTCCAAACATTATTGTTCAGATGTATAGTTATCTCCTAACAAATTTAGAAGATTTGCACTTGCTCTTGTGTGTACTAACATTTCAGGAAAATCAGACTCCAGACTACGAAAACTTCAAATCAAATTCAACATATGATATTTTGTTTATTTGAAGTTTGTCTTTTCTTTAATTAATTTTGAAAGGGAGTGATTGTAATTGAGTGAATAAAATCTCACACACACAAATTAGGAGATCATGAAATTCTATACTGATCGTACAGGACGATATTTATCGTACTGGACGATCTGTCAGTTATCTCCTATAGAGCACTTGGAACGAATAGGAACTTGCTTTGAAAATTTTTCTAAGTCCTATTCGTCCAGGACGAATTTTAATATCGTCCCGGACGATGGGTTCTCTGTAAACATTTCGTCCAGACGAATTTTACCATCGTACTGGGCGACCAGTCCTCTGGAAAATTTTCGTCCAGACGAAAATAAATATCGTACCGGACGAACAGCTCTCTGGAAAATTTTCGTCCAGACGAAACCAAATTATCGTCCCAGGCGATGGGTGCTCTGGAAAATTTTCGTCCAGACGAAATAAATAATCGTCCAGGACGATCAGCTCTCTGGAAAATTTTCGTCCAGACGAACATATTTTCGTCCAAACGATAAACCGACTTACGACAGTTTTCAGCAGTTTCTAGAACCAACCTTGTAATAACCGTTCGTACTGGACGAACCTAGTTCGTACAGGACGATCAGCTGTACGAAGTCATTTCGTACACATATACAAATTGGGTCGTTTCAGATCGTTTAAGTAAAATCGTCCAGGACGATCCATGATCGTACGGGACGATCCACTGCGTACAGAATTGAAAACTTGCAGTTTTTGGGCGGTTTTTCATGTCTTTTGTATAAATACTCCAAATTAGACTGCCACCCAATCTTTTTGTCATTTGATCTTCGTGCCTATTGAGAGAATAGCCAAGGGGAGAGTGGAAGAGAGCATTCAAAGGAGGATTCCTACCATTGGAGCAAGAAGGCTTCACTTGGATTGCTAAGGTAAGAATCTCTACTTGTGAAATTGGATTTCTTCACTCTTTTCTTTCTTCCTTCTAGATTCTTGTGAGAAGATCATTCAAGAAGGTCCGGTTCACTGCCGACACTTGGAGAGTGTGAACAGACGTGGGTTCTCTGCATACACTAGGAGAGTGTAAAAGGAAGGAGGTTCTCTGCCTACACTTGGAAAGTTTGAACAGCCGTAGGGTTCTCTGCCCACACTAGGAGAGTGTGAAAGGACGACGGTTCTCTGCCAGCACTGTGGATTGTGTAAAAGGACGACGGTTCTCTGCCGCACTGGGGAGTGGTGAAAAGAGTGTTTTGTACAGGCTTCTCCGCCTTGCTGTGGGTGCTAAAGGAGAGTCACTTTGTGGTATTAGTGCAATACTCAGAGGGTGCCTCTGAGGAGTGGATGTAGGTCTGGTTATAGACCGAACCACTATAAATCTGGTGTCATTTACTTTATTGCTTTTACGTTTCCGCATTTTAAATTTCAGTTTTAACAACTCTGTGGTTGAAAAACATTTTTCTACAAACTTTAAAAGAAAATTTTATTTCGGTTCAACTTTAATTTTAAGAGGGTTTAAAATTTTTAAAACTACCAATTCACCCCCCTCTTGGTAGCCGTGGGACATTTACTTAGGCTTAACAACCTAATTACTAGACTCAACATAAAGCTGCGGTGTAAAGTATTAAGGGTTTTCCCGGAATAGGAGCCGCTAAGACTGGAGGTTTAACAAATACTATTTTATGTTTTCAAAAGCGTTTTGACACTTTTTATCCCAATGAAATCGGGCATCTTTCTTACATAAAGAAGCAAATGGTTGACACCTACCAGACAAGTTAGAAATGAATCTCCGTAGATATGCCAACCTACCTTGAAGAGATCTTAATTGGGTTAGACATTTAGGAGGTGGCATATCTAAGATGACTTTTATTTTGGAAGGATCAATTTCTACACCTCGGTGTCTCACTACGAACCCTAAGAATTTCCCTGAAGTAACTCTGAAAGCACATTTCAAGGGGTTCATCTTTAGGTTATAGTGGCGCAACCTTTCAAAAACAATTCTCAGATCATGAAGGTGGTCTTCCCTTTGACAACTTTTGACAACCAAATCATCGATGTAACATTCCACTTGTTGGTGGATTAAATCATCGAAGATTCGGGTCATAGCTCGCTGGTAAGTTGCACCAGCATTTTTAAGTCCAAAGGGTATGACTTTGTAACAGAAGACCCCTATAGGTGTTCTGAATGCAGTAAATTTTTTATCTTCAGGAGCCATCTTGATTTGGTTATATCCGGATGAACCGTCCATAAAAGAGAAAATTTCATGCTCAGAGGCAATGTCTACCATGAGTTCTGGTATGGGTAATGGGAACTCATCTTTCGGACATGACTTATTCAGATCCCTATAATCGATGCATACGCAAATTTGACCACTTTTCTTCTTTACTGGGACAACACTAGCCAACCAAGAGGGATATTTCTCCTCTCGAATAAAGCCTGCATCGATCAGTTTCTTAACTTCAGTTATTACTTGTTGTTCAATTTCTAAACGCATGCGTCATGGGGCTTGTTTGACAGGGATTATATCAGGTTGAATTTCAAGTTTGTGAACTGCTATTTCTGGAGATAATCCGGGCATTTCGTCATAACTCCAAGTGAAGCAATCCTTAAACTCTGAAAGTAACTTGACTAAGTTATTTGACTCATCCTCGTTCAATATGGCACTTATGAACGTCGGACGTTGATTTTCTTCATTACCAAGGTTAATTTCTTTTAGTTCGTCAATAGTTGATTGGATTTCCTCCTCGAGTTCAGGAGGTGCCTCCTTAACTTGAAAGTCATCCGAATCATCTAAAATTTCTAAGCAAAATTCATTAAGATTTTCAATGTCCTCTACAAAAAGATGATCAAATCCTACATTGTTAGTAATTACTAAGCAATAATCATCATCATCAAATGGACAAACAGTATTAAAGCCTAGTCCTGCTTTTGACTTTGGTTTATGGAATTCCGTATTCCAAAGACTTTCAAAGGACTGAGCTTGGCGTTTAGTCCAAGTAGATCGGGTAAGACCTTGCTCAATTAAATTTTTAACACAATAAGGATACCAATCAAAAGGGAGTTCCACTATTTCATTCATAAAAGTATCATCAACATGTACATCAGTTTCAATATTTTTGCTAGAAGAAGGAATAAACTTAGCAGTTTTACAATCATCGCTCAAAGCAGGTGAAACTTTAACTGCCAACCCGGCTATACTATCTTGCGATAGTGGGGTTAAAGCTAAAGTCTTCACATATCCTTTAAGTCTTTCATAGGTAGACAAATCTGAATCATCCTCTATATTTGCCTGAATTTTATCTTCATCACTGTCATTTTCCAAAGAGATCTCAAATTTTGGCCTTTTGTTACTATTTTCATCCTTCATTACACATGATTCATCATCTGAACCAGATTCTAAATCGATGTGTATCGTAGGGTTTTGCTTTTGTATGTTTTCATACATTACACTTTCATGATTTTGCCATCCTCTGCCTCTACCTCGCCCTTGTTGGGTTATCCTACCACCTCTTTGTGAGGGAGGAGCAGGATGCCAACGAATGCTATCTTCAAGGCAGGGATATTCTTCATTTCTTTTTTCTTCTTTTTCTTTTTCATTTTTCTTTTCAAGTGCAATTTCATTTTTGGCCAATTTAAGATCTTTGGAAACAACTGTTTGTTTTTTAGGCAAATAATAGGCGGCATCTTCATAAATTCCTACTTCATGAACCGAGAATGGTTGCAAATCTCCCTTAATACAGTGCTCAGTACCATCTCTGATATACTTGATACACTGATGCAGGGATGAAGGAACCATCCTATATTCATGAAGCCAGGGTCTACCTAAAAGAGCGTTAAAAGATGTTGGAGCGTCTATAATATGAAACTTTGCTTCAGTTCTAAAATCCTCAATCTCTAACAACAAAGTAATTGAACCCAAAGCCCTCTCGCCATTTTCATTAAAACCCCGTAATATCATCTTGTCTGAGCTGAGCTTACGGACGTCTATTCTCAAATAGGCAAGAGTTCTTAGAGTCATAATATTAACTCATGCACCATGATCTACAAGGATACGTGACAATCTGAAGTTATCTATGTTCACTGTTATGTATAGTGGACGGTTGTGATCAGCTGTCCCTAAACACAGATCTTCATAAGAAAAAGAAATTTCAGGAACTCCTCTGGAACAAAAAGCTTTATCCGGCTGTGCAGCTGCTAACTGGGCCAAGCAAATATCCGGATTTAACAAAGCTTTGATTAACGCTTCCCTCATTTCTTTGGAAAGGATCAAGGCATCGTAAATACTCAGTTTGGCAGGCAGCTTCCTGAGATGAGCTAGGACATTGTAATCGACCTTGGGCATTCCACTCTTAATTGGACTCTGAAAAGGTACGGGTTGAGGTGGAAGAGAAGACTCTGGTTCGTCAACAACTTGCTTTCCTTTGTCTTCAGAAGAAGCGTGAGGTGGTAATACTTTGCCACTACGAAGCTTGATTTCCACTATCTCTTCAGAAGAAGCGACAGGCAGGTTATCTTCTTCGACCTCAGCTAATTTTGATTTTACTTATGTTAAATTTTCAGAATCAGACATCTCGGCTTCAATACAGATAGGCATACCCTGCAAATCAAGAACAGGGACATCACTATCTGAATAATAACCAAGAGAATGTTTTAATTCTTCAAAATTAAATTGATCATGCAGAGAATCATTTTCAGGTGTAGTTTTTAAGTCATCCGTAACATCATTATCAGAAATAGACAAGATATAAGCAGAATCCTTTTTCATTGATTTGACATCATCACACTTAACAAAACAAAAGTCATCTAAGATAAGAGGATTGAGGATAATAGTCTCCCCATCCGAAGAAAACACAACTCTACTAGATACATCACAATCAACACTACTAAAAGCAATAAAATGATCTCTAGTGTCGTCCTTCTCCTGAACTATAGGACCCTGGCTGACTCGGGCTTCCTTAAGCTTTGAAGGTGGAGTCATCTCTACATCATCTTCTGGAACTATCAGATCAACCTGGAGAGGCTTCTGAGCTCCCAAAGACTCCTGAAGAGAAGAAAAGTAAAGTTTGTTAAGAAATTTCTTTGAAGAGCGGGATAAAACTATATCCCAAGTAGAATCAGAATTTGAAAAAGAAGTAGGAACGATAGGTTCACCAGTCACATATTTAGCTGATCCCTGCCCTGGATCCACTAAGTATTCCTTGGGAATCACTACAGCTCCAAATTTCTTGTTTCTGTCAAGCCATTCTTTAAAAGTGACACATTCTTCAAGTTGATGACCCAACATCTGATGGTAAGGGCAATAATTGGGGTGATCTGACCTACCCACTTCTTCTGGCCTTCTAGGTGCAGGTAACTTGAAGTCTGGCTTTTTAAGAAGACTTTTCAATATCTTCTTTAAAGCCTCCTTCTTAAAAGGGGTAAGTCTTACCAATTAATGCATTAAATTTATCCCAATTTTCCCTTCTTTCTTCTGGAGTAAGGTAAGGTCGCTGTTGGTTGAATTCTGGTTGAATCCGAAGTGGAAGATTTTGTGGTGGCGAATACTGCGGTCTCTGATACTGTTGATTATAAAACTGAGGGGACCTTTCTGCCTGCACTTTCATTGGCTGATTTCCCTTATCCACAGCTGACACCGTCCCAGATTTCTTTTCAAAGACCTTCTGGGGTTTCAGCTTCTTAGGGTCTGAAGAGGACTGATCAACAAGGAAGGAGAGCTGTGAAGCATCTTCTTGGAGACTGAAGGCCTTATTAAGCAATTTTTCAAATGTCTTAATGGTAAAACCCTTCAAAAGAAAGGCTACCAGTCCATGAATGTTTTTAAGCAGGATCTCAATTGCATGTTGTTCTTGCAATTGAGGTTCACATTTCATGCTCAAATTCCTCCATCTAAGTATGTATTCAACTAATTTTTCTCCAGGTTTCTGTTTTTCTATTACAAGATCCCCAACTGTAACATGGTGCTGACTGCTTGCAAATCTCTTAACAAACATGTTCTCTAACTCTGTGAAACTGTGTACTGAACCATTTGGAAGATCTGTATACCAATCGAACGCTACCCCTGACAGACTACTGACAAACTGTCTGAAAAGCAAAGCATCGCTTCCTCCAGCATTGCAACAACTAGCTCTAAAGTAGGCTATGTGCTGCCTTGGGTTTCCAGTACCATCAAAGATCTTGAAGGAGGGAGGCACAAATCCCT
Organism: Dendrobium huoshanense; assembly: GCA_016618105.1. Classification (NCBI taxonomy): domain Eukaryota; kingdom Viridiplantae; phylum Streptophyta; class Magnoliopsida; order Asparagales; family Orchidaceae; genus Dendrobium; species Dendrobium huoshanense. Next base: position 74,254,720 of record CM028359.1, read on the forward strand.
TTGGGTAAGGAACTGCATCAAACTCCTATGGGTAAGGTCTACCTTTTGGAGTATAGGACGCACTTTGAGATTCTGCTAATGCCTCCCTTACTTGCTTTTCTACCATTTGCTTTAACTCTTTGGATTGAGAAGCCTTTATTTCTGGATTTTATTGGTGTTCTTCTATAGTCTCAATCACTTGTTTCTTTCCTACCACCTGAACAGGCTCGGGTTGAGAAGACTCAACCTGTGCTCGTGGTGGTAAAGGACCTTGACTTTGGAAAGAAGCCATAGTGGCCATCATTTCTTCTATCTTCTTTTCCATACTTGAAATCTGCTCATCTTTTTGTTTTAATTTCTGTACAAGACGTTGAGTTAAGTCCGACGCTATGCCTTCCTCAACTGCAACATCTTGTAATACAGCATCCTCAATCTGTTCATTATAAGATGTTGTTCTTGTTTCAACCATAAAGACATCAACCACTGTATCATCTAACATATCATCTCCATCTAAGTCAAAGTTCAAAGCTTCTTCTTCATCCAGATTTCTAATACTGTCTTTTAGTTCACCTATCATCTCCTCTATAGATCTTCCAGAAACATAGTTGAAATCAATAGGAACATAATTTTCATAATCCATGGGATCTGGAGTAGTATTCTCAACCCTCTTCTTCTCTTCAAGTTCACTTTCTATAGGCTTCTCAGGTGAAGCTACTACAGGAGAAGTAGCTTTTTCCTTGGGTTTCCAAACCTTCTTCTCATGAGATGTCGAAGAGGGTTGGTTTGAGGATTCCAACCGCTCTACATCAGGATAAGAAGATGGAGTAGGACCCGTAGAGTGGTGCCTATCTATCCGGGGAGAAGAATGGGTATGAGAACTACGTTGAATCTTACTAGGACTCTATGGTGGTGCAGAAGAAGGGGACAACTGACAGTTGACTTTCTGTGGAATATGCTGGGTAGCTTTAAATTTCACTGAAGCATCAGTCAACACAATATTGTCTGTCTTTCTACTGGATCTCCTTGGTTCCCTAGGGTATCCATCAGTGAGAGCAGAGATGGCAGTTGGTTTGAATTTTCTTTTACTATCTCTTGTTCTCAACTGACCTCCTACCCTAGTTTTAATAAGTTTTTGCCTTAAGGTTTCTTCTTCAATCCTATCACTGATCAATCTTCTCATTTTCCTTAAAAATTCTTCTCTAGTCTGTGGAGGACCATCAGTACAATCTTGTACTATAGCCTTTACCAAATTCTGAACATGTGTTTCCTTACTTTTTGTTGGCTCAGTGACAGACTTTTTAATAGTAGTAGGGGCTGATCGAGCAATCAACCTCGCATCTTCCTCTCCATCAGCAGCGGAGAGGAGATGGAACCTACTACCACTAAGATGTGGCGAGGTTGGAGGGATAAGCTCATTTTTCTTTGGCATTCCTAGTTTTTCCATTCTTCTCTTTATACGATGATTCTTATTCCTTCTCTGAGTCTTAGTCATAATCGTCGATAAATTAGAAGAAGATCCATTCTCAAATTGACTGGATGCACTGAAAGGGACTGAACTGTTTTCTACTACAACTGACTTGAGTATCTGGTCTTGATTAAGTTGCTCAATCCGAGTAAACATAGAGGGCCTAGGGTCTACAGGAGCAGTTTGAGACCCGTATCCCAAAGTGAATTCTAGGATAGGTTTCTGATTTGCAACCTCACTAGTTGGAACAATAGTGAACTCAGGTCCACTAACAGACAACTGCAAATCCTCAAATCCTTTTCCAAACTTGATTACACTACCATCAGCAAACGGATTGTAGGACAAGTTCATGTTATCAGACAGGGAAAAGATTAATTTACCCATCATTTTTCCTGAAATTTAAAAGGAAATTTTTAATTAGACTCTGAAAATTTATTTAAATTGTAAAAGTTTAATTAATCCAACTAAATAAACTAAATCCTATCTCATTTCATATATATTGAGTTATATGGAAATATAACTACTATACATAATATTGAGATAAGGATGAATTTTATTTAGTGTTTTAATTTTAACTTTTGAAATTTTGGACCCAGTGCTAATTCAAACATCAAGCTACAAGAATAATGTAACTACAACGTTCGAATTAACACGAGGATTTACTTTACAAATAGGTCATTATAAAGGAGCTCCTCGTTAATTTTCTAACGGGGTCCAAAATAAGACCTCTAAAAATTTTTTAGATACCGGCCAAATTATTCAATAATGAAATGAATAAAAGAACCGGCGGAAGAAAGGTAGTTACAACTTATGCTAAGCACAAGTATACTACCAATTAAAGGGTATAAAACACTGCTAAAGATGGAGAGAGGATTGATCCCCAGCGGAGTCGCCAGAAAAACCTTGGTGAAAAAAAAATTGTTTCACCACGCAGATTTTGATTTCTCCTATTTTGTAATCGAATACTACATTGAGAATAAAGTACAATCTCGAGAGATTGACACAATATTCTATAATGGATTTAATATCAAAATAAGGTTTTAAAAATTGTTATTTCTATAATCAAACATAATTCAAAGAATAGCATATCATCTCAAAAGATGAACATGAAATTCTATAGAATATGTTTAAAGATAGAAATACATTTTTGAAAAAGTTTATTCATTCTTTTGTTTAGATATGACAAGAATAATATTATATCATCTTAAAAGACGAACATAACATTATTCAAAATATCCAAAAGTGAGAATGAGTTTTATAAAATTCATCATTTCTAAAGTTGAATATAACAAGTATAATATTATATTATCTGAAAAGGTAATAATAACATTATACAAGTCTATTCAAAATTAGAAATGAGGTTTTTTTAAAAAAATATCTACGTTCCCAAAGATTCTTCCCTTGTTTTATACAAATAAAATAAGGTTTATTTTAGTCTGGGGTTCTCAAATCCCTATAAGAGCAAGCTCCTATAGTTAATTACATCCTAGGAGGAATGCTCCTAAGAAAACTCTCGATTAAAGCAGTGATTTCATACCCTTTTGACTACAAAGTAGAAGATAAGGAAATATAAGTAAAGATTTTCCAAGGTGAAAGCTCAATGTTGAACATTTATTAATGAGTCGAAGGAGGAAAAGTAGAAGGTGCCGGATTCTGAGAAACGCAGAGGCAACCTCAGTCTATCCTATGTTGGGCTTTACATTTTAAGAGAAAATTTTATGTTTAAGTTGATATTTTATTAGAAATTTGAGATTATATTCCCGGAGCGCGAGGACTTAAGATCTAAAAAGAATCTGCCTCAGAACCTAAATCTAATTTTGGGTACTACAAAGTAGCGACCCGAACCTAACTAATGAAGTGCAAATCTGGACTTACCCCGGCCTGGATTGGGGAGCCAGCTAACCACCTAGGCGCTTTAAAACCATGTTTCCAGTCTCTTATGAAAGATGGGTAGGAACGTTGTTTAGGTTTTAATGAATTGGGGGGCCGACATCTAAGACAGTTCCTAATTAGCCCCCTCAACTTATGTAGGGTGAAAAATGTCTAGGAATGCAATTAATATTTTAGACTCTATTTTTTTAATTTGTATCTAATGCAATGCATGCTAATTGACTCGAATGCATAAAATGAATATGAAGCAGTTTAAAAATTAGGCTTAGAAAATAGGTTTTTCCCTAGAGATTGCACAACTTCCCCTTGACAGAACTGCACCCTCATAAGTCAGGTGGTCTACCAGAACCCGTAGGAGGGGAGGTGCCTAACATGGAAGACAAAGTATTAATATGCTTATGCTGACTCTCGGCGGTCCCGAGCTTACTTCTTAGGTCGTTAGAGTTACTATGTGAGCCTAAATTTTTTTTATTTTTAATTACAAGTAAAAGAATTTTAAGCGTACCCTTACTAAAAAAATCTCTCCGATTCGAATCCAGGCTAAAACAAAACACGACATGCAAGGGCCCTAAAAAAGCTACTGCATAAACAATGTAAACAATCAATTTTAATAATCCAAATATAATGTCCAATGTCCAATGTTCATATTACACCCAGAATTTGCAGAAAAGTAAAGTGGCCGGGCACCACTGACAACAAACCCGGATTCTAATCCTAAGAATGACGCAAGTGATTTTTGAAATGGGATATACTGTTCCTTAAATCTTCATTTCTTCATCTTCTTTCTTTAATCTTCTTGTTCTGTCTTTTCTTCTTCTACGAACTTCTCGAGTCTGTCGGGTTCTAGATATCCAAATGAAAAGAAACTCATCCCTAAGAGGGGTATTTTCTTTTCTATTTGGATATTGAATCATCCTAATTTGGCTTTCCAAATAAAAGAGAATAATCCTTTAAGGTATATTCTCCTTTCTTTGGATTCCAAATTGGATGTAATATCTCACTTTCGAAATCACTTTCACAATTTATAATATTTTTCAAACGCATTTACATTTACATTACATTTCACAGAAAGAAAAGAAAAATCTAAACCACCTACAGGGTTATCATAAGCAATTTATAATAAAAATCATCCCACGCAGTTATATATATATATATGCAATTGAATTTAAATTATTAAGCCACACTTGGCCACACTCTTCTTCATTTGGGGGATAAGCAGCTGAAGCACCTGTAGCATTTATTTATTATTAATTAATTAGCCCCCTTTTTCTACCCTGCATGAGTGTGGCCACCTGCAGAAAATCATATTAACAATCCAGATCGCTCCTAGCCTATGGGTAATCTAATCGTCAATCAAACCAACATAGAGTGCAGTAGAAATAAATAAACAAACACACCAACATTTTACAACCAGCATACAATAAAACTCGAGAAAAAGCCCATCACAGTGCAGTAAGGAAATAAACACCGGCCTAACCTAAAACTAGAGTCGGTTGTCCTAACAGACAAATCTAAGTGTGTGCAGTAGGCTGTGAGGTTTTGAAATGTCCTAAGTCAATTATTGGCTAAAGTTTTCTAATTGATTCAATTCTAATTTAAAGATATTTACAAATTCTAAAGTGAGATCACTAAATTTTCTATGTTATAAGTTTCTATCCTAAAGTGTGCATGCATCCTAAGTCTAGATTTTTTAAGACTCAGTCCTTAATTTTTATCCTTAAGTGTCACTACTGTTATATGGGATAAAAAAATTTGTTATTACTAACCCTTAGAACTTTGCGTATATGTAAAAGGGGTTTAGGGATCTAAGAGCAAATAAAAATAAACCTAATAAAATTGAAGTTACTACAGGGACCTAAAAGGGAAAGGTTAACGCACACCACATCAAGGGGCCCCTAAAGGTTTTCTAAGTTTAGAAATACTTACAGTCACCGGGGGCTACGACCCGGTGGTTTCGCCCGTAGCACCTCTACCCGGTTGGATAGAGGCGACTAACGCCTTTAGCTCCCTGTACTTTTGTTCCCTCGACCCGTACCATTTCTCGCAGTTTATGCAAATAAAATAGAAAAAACAAGGATTAGAAAGCATTTTTAATAAATAATAATGAAATAATTAAAATTTACTTAAAATAAAGATGTACCTTTCTTCGGGCTTGAACACTGACTTCGTTGAATATCCTTTTAGAACTTTTACTTTTGGAATTACACTTTGTAATTTCTCAACATGTATCTCGAGGCATGAGAAAAAGGGAGTAGAAGGGGGAGAAAGATCAAGAGGAAGAGAATTAGAGCTTTTACTTTCTAACAATTTCACCCAAATAATTTATTTCCAACAACTTAGACCTTCACTTTATTTTCTTCCCTAAAACTCACTCACTTTCCACTTTCAATATATATAATTCTTATCTTCTAAAATCACACTCATACGATTTACTTTTCAATACACTTTCAAGCTTTAATTTGAATACAAACACATTTTCACCATTTTTTTAGTGTTCCAACATACACCTTCACTTTCCAAAACACCTCAACCTTTAACAAACACATACTTTAAATACCATTTAACATAGCACATTATTTTTCACGATCCAACTCTTACTTTTCTTTTTCACACATGTTACCATTCTAACATATACTTCATCTTTCATAAAACACATTATTTGGTTTTCCAAAGCACATACAAGTAACTTTTCAAACACATCATCCCACTTTCTAAAAGACACACACACACACTTTACTTCTAAGCCATCACATATATCTTTTATTGCAATACAAAACACTTTATCATTCATCTTTCATAAGCACCACACTTTCAAACATATACCGTTTACCTTTACAAATCACATAATTTCCATTTTTTACCTTTTTAAAACTCAAACACTTCCTTTTTCAAGATATACACATTGACTTTTCAAAACCACAAAATTTACTTATTTAAAGTTTATACATTTCACTATTCAACATTTAGTCTTTTCAAAACATCTTTCCTTTCAAAAACATACGTTTCATTTGAGCATTACAAAGCAAAGTTACTTTTCCAACCCATAAACAATTCACTTTTCAAAACTTCCATGACTCAATTTTAACATACACACTTTTTCATTTTTCTAATATTCATATAATTCTCACTTTTCAACACATAAAACCCTCTAACATGAAGCATATAACTTTTTATTGGAACTACAACTTACTTATGAGTGAGATTATAAAGCAAGTGAGATTATAAGCCAAATATGTAGCACAAATCATTTGAGACTACTCATGAAACAAGATATCTTGAAACGATAATCAACACTATATTAGGAGCCATTGATTTCTTGAAGAAACATGCATGTAACAATTACAGAACAAATTAATGTAGTGTATTATCCATATATTAATCAACAAGCTATACATTTGGATCAATGAACTATATCAAGAATTTCACTTTTTATTCTCTCTAAGTATAATCGTCATCTTGATACAAAAGAAAACTACAAACAAACTTTCTTGATTAAAAAAAAAAACCAAACAAAACATGCTATCATTATTTCCTCTAAAAAATAGAAGTAATTCCCAAGAGCTCTTTCGAAATTTCTATTACATATAATTCAAACACATTTTCTATGAAAAGATAAATTAAGATTTCAAATAAGAGGTTATTGCTTTAGAAGAGAAGGGATTTAATCATACATTTAATACCTTCGAACTTTTTATTTACAATTAAAGAAACCGACAAAAAAAAAAAACCTTGACCATGAAAGATGCAGGTGATGAATCATTCCACATCTTTTCTATACATGTTCAAGAAAACTTCTCAAAAGAGAAAATAAATTCTTAAACTTAACATAAAAGAAATGAAAAGGGCATCGCCGATCTAACAACTCAAAACATTCAAGAATCGTTGAAAATCCGAACAAAATTCAGTTTAAAAAAAAATGATAGGGAATCCTTCTCTTTGCAATAAGGAAAAACAGGGGAAAGAAAATACCCACATTTTCAATTTGAAAGTTCGATGGGGATGTTAAGCCCTATGAACTTAGTCCCAAACTAACCAAGAGGGGGGGTGAATTGGTATTTTAAAAACTTCGTTTTTAAACAAAGAAATAAAGTCACATAAAACCAAATCACACCACGAAAATAATGCGGAATTAAACGTGCGGAAGCAAGAAAAGAAACACAGAGATTTATAGTGGTTCGGTCGACTCGACCTACGTCCACTCCTTGGAGGCACCCTCCAAGTATTGCACTAAACAAAAAGTGACTCTCCTTTAGCCCCCCACGGCTAGGTGGAGAAACCCTCACAAGAACCTCCTTTTTGCCACCCCGGCAAGGCAGAGAACCTATCTCCTTTTGCTTCCTCCTGAAGCCGGCAGAGAACCAGAACCAACGGCACAACTCCTTACCTCTACCGACCCTTCCACGGACGAGAAACTCTAGACGAAGACGACGCAGAGAGATCCTTGAAGCAACCCTTGTGAAACCTCTCACAAGCTCCCCCTCACAAGATCCTCTCTCTCTCTTCTCTCTCTCTTTCTCTCCTCAAGGTCTTCTCAGGTCAAGGCAGCAGCCAAAGGTTTTTAAAAACGTTGAACAAGAGCTCTTTAAATAGAAGAGCTTCAAAAGAGCTCATTAATTGCAAGTTGCCGACAATATCGTCCAGGCCGATCTGGACATCAGCCTGGCCGATCAGTACAAATTAATGAAGATCGGCCAGAGCATAGCCCTGAATGGAAAACAGGACGATTGAAAATTAGCTTGATCGTCCAGGCCGATCTCACGATCGTCCTGGCCGATCAGTTCAAATCAGACGAAAATCGTCCTGACAATAGCCCTGAATACGGGCTGGCCGATACTGATCGTCCTGAAGTAACTTAAGGTTTTTGACTATATCGGCCTGGCCGATCCTGCGATCGTCCAGGACGATATGATCGTATCAATCATCCTTAATTACTTCCTTAATTTCCTGAACAATTATGGTATAATTTGTTAATATCGTCCAGGCCGATCCGAGGATCGTCCTGGCCGATAATTTAAAGATACACTATACCATACTTGTCTATGGCGGCTACTTCTTTCTGTTTTAAGCTTATCGTCCTGGCCGATACACGTATCGTCCAGGACGATCGGTTAACGTTGGCTGCCTTAATCAAGAATCCTTAATTAGACTTTCTGTTTTAAGCTGATCGTCCAGGCCGATCAAAGATATCGTCCTGGCCGATATGAGTAAAAACAGAATTTCTAATTCTCTCAAGTGTGTGTGTGAAGGGTTACAAAGTATCAGTCTTTTTGATTATTACAAGTGGACTCAAAAGGTAAAAATAAAAGTACAGACTGACTCAACCCTAACCCTACGCATTCCTGAACTTGGCTCCTTTTTGATTGTCCGATCGTCGATTCCTGAAAAGTTAGAAGCAACAAGCTGTCCAAGAAAAGCAGTGTTTGTCAATCATCAAAACATAAGACATGAAAAATAGATTTGCAACAATCTCCCCCTTTTTGATGATGACAAAACATATTAAAGGGATTTAATCACAACCATGAAAGAATAACCTCATAAACTTCTCCCCCTTTTGACATATCAAAAAGGAGGGTACATGAAAGCATAGTAAAAGAAATTCCTTTTTTTTTTTTTTTTTTTTTTTTTTAAACAAGGCACATCAATGATATAGTATTTCATGTGATTGATTTAAAAATTTGTGAGTTAACGTATTACCAATCTCATTTAATCCATAGAATAGGAGAATATCCGTTCATGGTTTACCCTTAGCCAAAACGTTGTCTTAGGGTAGAATCGTCTTTTGAAATCAATAACCTAACTCAAATAATTAATTGGATATGAAAAAAGAATCTACCCACCACTTGGCATAAGGAAAATATCTCCATAAAACAATGAGGTAGATTTGTCATAATCGAATGATAATCGAGATCAAGCCTTTGAGAATCAAAACTTCTAAGTTCTAAAAGATATAAAAAGAGAGAATAGCTTGCTTTTGAGTGGGCTCATTTTATGCCTCTTGTCAATGTTGTGGTGCTTTGCGCATCCTTTTATAGATTTTTCAATTTTTTGGCGTCTTTGCGCTTCTTTTGTTGGCATCATTGGCCAAATTTTTTATTTTTGCAAGCTAGATTCCCTTTTAGACTCTTTTAAAAAACTTAGTTGTGAATATATCTTCTCAGATATTAGAGAATAGGAGCTCTCTCTCTAACATAGGGAAGAATTACCACAAGCAGGATTAATAATTGAAGACAAGAGTAACGAGTGATCATGAGGTGACAAAAAAACTTTTAATCATTGTAAATATAAGATAGATTTGCTTAAGCAAGCTTTAGAAAGAATCTTAGTTTCATAAGCAATCTTTTATTTTGAGATAGACTTTTGATTAGAAAAGAAAATTATGCCACTAATACTAAGTTAGGTAAAGAGACACAATCACAAGATATTCATACTATTTAGGGATTAAGTGGATGAAAACATATTAACTACAAATTGTTAAAGACAAGACAAGAGATATCATATCAGTGAAGATCTAAAACTAAGGTACATGAAAAGAAAAAGAAGACTACAAAAAGAATAAAAGAAAGAAAAAGAAAATTTTCATGCATTTATGTCAATCACACCCAATCTGGTCCTTAAAGAGCTGAAAGTGTCGAAGGCCAGTGGTTTAGTAAAGATGTCTGCCAGTTGGTTTTCAGTTGTCACATGGTGTAACTCAATGTCTCCCTTAGTCACATGATCTCTAATAAAGTGATGCCTAATGTCAATGTGTTTAGTTCTTGAATGTTGGATAGGATTTTTAGAGATGCATATGGCACTAGTGTTGTCACAAAAAATTGAGATGGTGCTTACATGTACTCCTAGATCCAATACCTGTTGTTTCAACCAAAGAACTTGGGCCACACAACTTCCAAGAGCAATGTATTCAGCTTCAGCAGTGGAAAGTGCAACAGAATTTTGCTTTCTACTAGACTAAGAGACCAAGGATTGTCCAATGAATTGACAAGTTCCAGAGGTGCTCTTTCTATCCACCTTGCATCCTGCAAAATCAGAGTCAGAAAAACCAATAATCTCAAAAGAAGTGCTATGTCTAGGGTACCAAATCCCTAATCCTTGTGTCCCCAAAAGGTATCTAAAAATCCTTTTAATAGCAGTCATGTGGGATTCCTTAGGGTCGGCTTGAAACCTAGCACAAAGACAAACACTAAACATAATGTCAGGTCGGCTTGCAGTCAAGTAAAGTAAAGATCCAATCATGCCTCTATACTTCTTCTGATCAACAGACTTACCACTTGGGTCCTTATCCAACGGAGCACTAGAAGTCATGGGAGTGTTAATTGGCTTGGCTTTGTCCATCTCATATTTCTTCAAAATGTCTTTTATGTATTTTGTTTGATTTAGAAAAGTGCCATCTTCCAATTGTTTTATGCTAAACCCCAAAAAGTAAGACAATTCTCCCATTAAACTCATTTCAAACTCTCTACTCATTGTTTTAGAAAAGTCATCACACAAATTTTTATTTGAAGATCCAAAGAGTATATCATCAACATAAATCTGAACAATGAGTAAATCATCTCCAACTTTTTTAAGAAAAAGGGTGGTGTCTACGCTCCCCTTGACAAACTCCCTCTCTAGTAAGAATGTGCTAAGCCTCTCATACCAAGCTCTAGGTGCTTGTTTTAAACCATACAAAGCCTTTTTTAATTTAAACACATGATTTGGAAATTGAGAACTCTCAAAACCTGGAGGTTGTTCTACAAACACATCTTCTTTTATCTCCCCATTTAAAAAGGCACTCTTGACATCCATTTGAAAAAGCTTAAATCCTTTATAACAAGCAAAGGCTAATAGCACTCTAATGGCTTCCAATCTAGCTACAGGGGCAAAAGTCTCCTCAAAGTCTATCCCTTCTATTTGATTGTACCCCTTAGCCACTAATCTTGCTTTATTCCTCACCACCACTCCTGAATCATTCACTTTGTTCTTAAATACCCACTTTGTTCCAACTACACTTTGTTCCTTAGGTCTTTCCACAAGTTCCCAAACATCATTCCTTACAAATTGATTCAACTCTTCTTGCATTGCTAACATCCAAAACTCATCAGATAGGGCTTGGTTAATGGTGGTGGGTTCAGTCATAGAGATAAAGGCAGAGTGGTTCACCTCCTTCCTAAGTCCATGTCTAGTCTTAACTCCACTAGAAAGGTCTCCTAAGATCAAATCCTTGGGGTGAGTAGTAGAGTATCTCCAATCTTTAGGCAAAGTGTGTGAAGTTTCTCCCCTTTCATTAAAAGTTTCTATTCCTTGGGTGACTCCTTCTACTCCTTCATTGCTTAGGTGCTCATTTCCCTTCCCCAAATTTTCTACTCCACTTGTAATCTCTCCAACATCATCATCATCTACTCCATGCTTCTTATGATCAGATTCATCAAAAACTACATGGGTTGTCTCTTCCACCATCAAGGTTCTCTTGTTAAACACTCTAAAAGATTTCCCAACACTAGAATATCCTAAGAAAACTCCTTCATCAGATTTAGGATCAAATTTTCCCAAGTGAGACTTTCCATTATTGTGAATGAAAACTTTACAACCAAAGACATGAAGGTGGGAAAGATTAGGTGTTCTACCCTTAAGGATCTCATAGGGTGTCTTTTCTAACTTGACTCTAACATTCACCCTATTCAACACATAACAAGCTGTGTTAACCGCTTCAGCCCAAAAGTATTTTGGAAGTGAATACTCAGCAAGCATGGCTCTAGCGGCTTCCACCAAGGTCCGGTTCTTCCTTTCAGCTACTCCATTCTGCTGAGGAGTCCTAGGAGCTGAAAAATTGTGGCTAATCCCCTTCTCCTCACAAAAATCTCCAAATCTTTCATTTTCAAACTCTCCCCCATGATCACTATGGATGGTCAAAATCTCACATCCTAGCTTCTTCTGAATCCAAGTAGAAAAAGTTTTAAACTCCTCAAAAGACTCATTTTTATGAGAAAGAAATCTAGTCCAAGTGAACCTCGAGTAGTCATCAACAATCACAAAACCATAGACTTTCCCTCCCAAACTTGCTATGCTAATGGGTCCAAACAAATCCATGTGAAGGACTTCTAAAGGTCTAGAGGTGCTAATGTCCTTTATGGGGTGAAAAGAGGAGTGAATTTGCTTTCCTAGTTGACAGGCATCACAAAGGTGGTCTTTTGTAAACTTAAGTTTGGGGACACCTCTAACTAGGTCCTTTTGGGTCACTTTCCTAAGGGTTTTCATATTTGCATGACAAAGCCTCCTGTGCCACAACCAAGAATCATCAATGACAGTTTTTAAGCAAAAAGAAGCAGCACATTCAATGCTATTTAAATCAAGCATATAGACGTTGTTTACCCTCTTTCCCTGCAAAATGGTGTTATTGCTTAAACTTACAATGCATGAATTTGTGAAGAATTGTACGATGAAGCCTTTGTCACAGAATTGACTGATGCTGAGCAAGTTGTGCTTTAATCCATCTACAAGCAAAACATTTTCAATCATAAGGTTCTTGGAATTACCGATTATACCTGCTCCTACCACCTTCCTAGTGGTGTTGTCTCCAAGAGTAACCTTGCCTCCAGTCCTGGATTCTAGTACAACAAACTGGCTAGCATCACCAGTCATATGTCGAGAGCATCCACTGTCCAGGTACCACATACTCTCACGAGGTCTTTTGTGAGAGGCTTCCTGCAAAATTATCAAATGTTAGTTTTAGGAACCCAAGCAGGTTTGGGTTCCTTCTTATGAAGAGAAGAATGCAATGCATGTGTGGTATGCTGTGGATCTTGTACCTTAGGTCTCCATACCCAATGTGAACTATGATGAATTGTACAAGTATGTGAGATATGTCCTAGCATGCCACAAGAAAAACATCTAACTCCAGGAAAGGGATTTCTTAAGTGATTTGAGTTATAATGCCTCTCTCTAGGTTTTGGCAATTGATTAATAGTAGAATTCATCCTAGATTTCTTACATGCTTCTAAATCACTTTGAATCTTCAAGTTTGTGTTTTCTAAAATTTCATTTTCAATCCTCAAATTTTTTTCTATTTCTTTTGACTTCTTAAAATCAGATTCAAGAGATATGTGTGATAGTTTCAATGCATCATGCTCTTCAACTAACTTACCATGATTTTTATTTAATTCATCAAATTCATCAAGTAAAGTCATGTGATTTGAATCAATTGTTTGATGGTCCTTAATCAAAATTTCATGCTCTTTTTGTAGATTTAAAAGTTCTAATTTCAAGCTAGCATGAGTTTTCTTTAATTTTCTATATGATGCATGAATTTTTTCTGAAACTTCAAGAAGTTGATCATATGAAAGTTCACATACCTCTTCTTGATCACTTTGATCTTTTCCCATGAAACACAAGTTTGTAGTTTCTTCCTCTGGTTCAGTCTCAGAAGAATCAGTACCAGATTCTGCCCAAAAGCTCCTTTGGTTTTTCTTTTTGTCCTTCCTAGACTTTGCTTTCTCATCACCTTTTCCTTTGCTCGATTGATCTTGAAGTGTAGGACAATCAGATCTTACATGTCCAGGTTTCCTACATTCAAAACAAACAACATCAGAAGATCCTTTAGTATGTTTATGATCTTTACCTTTTCTCCAATTTTGATGATGCTTTTGTTTCTTCCTTAGAAAGCTTTTGAATTGCCTTGTGATGAAGGCAACTCCATCGCTTTCAGACCCGGAAGATTCAGAATCCGATTTGTGTGCCTTCAATGCAATGGTTTTCTCCTTTTTCTTTTCACCTGCATCAAGATTTCTTTGATTCACCCCTTGCTCGTAAGCAATGAGTGAGCCAAGCAAGTTATCAATAGAATAGGTGTTTAAATCTTTAGATTCAGTAATTGCAGTAATTTTTGCATCATAGGACGAAGGCAAGCATCTCAAAATCTTGTTAACTTTTTCATAGTTTGAAAGTTCTTTTCCTAGTGCATGCAATGAGGTAGCAATCTGAGTAAACCTAGTGTACATGTCAGAAATCGATTCATGAGGTTTCATACGAAAAAGTTCGTAGTCATGCAAGAGAATGTTTAAACGGGATTGTTTAACTTCATTAGTGCCTTCATAAGTAATGCACAATTTATCCCAAATTTCTTTACCAGTCTTGCAAGTTGAAACACGCATGTAGTCCTCAGATTTTAAAGCACAGAAAAAGCAATTCAAACATTTCGCATTCAATTGAGCTAAATCTCGTTCGTCAAAAGTCCATTCGGTAAAAGCAACTTCAGTTTTAAAACCGTTAATTTCACGAGAAGGTGGAGAATAACCTTCTTGAATAAGCATCCACATGCGATAATCAGTAGATTGTAAAAAAGTTGACATGCGAGTTTTCCAGAAATCAAAAGGTAGGTTATCGAACAGAGGAGGTCGGGTAATAGAATACCCTTCCGTAGTGTTGCGATTCCCAAAGTTAGACATGGATCAAATTCAAAAAGTTTTTAAACTTTAATTTTCGAAACAAGCTCTGATACCACTTGAAAGTTCGATGGGGATGTTAAGCCCTATGAACTTAGTCCCAAACTAACCAAGAGGGGGGGTGAATTGGTATTTTAAAAACTTCGTTTTTAAACAAAGAAATAAAGTCACATAAAACCAAATCACACCACGAAAATAATGCGGAATTAAACGTGCGGAAGCAAGAAAAGAAACACAGAGATTTATAGTGGTTCGGTCGACTCGACCTACGTCCACTCCTTGGAGGCACCCTCCAAGTATTGCACTAAACAAAAAGTGACTCTCCTTTAGCCCCCCACGGCTAGGTGGAGAAACCCTCACAAGAACCTCCTTTTTGCCACCCCGGCAAGGCAGAGAACCTATCTCCTTTTGCTTCCTCCTGAAGCCGGCAGAGAACCAGAACCAACGGCACAACTCCTTACCTCTACCGACCCTTCCACGGACGAGAAACTCTAGACGAAGACGACGCAGAGAGATCCTTGAAGCAACCCTTGTGAAACCTCTCACAAGCTCCCCCTCACAAGATCCTCTCTCTCTCTTCTCTCTCTCTTTCTCTCCTCAAGGTCTTCTCAGGTCAAGGCAGCAGCCAAAGGTTTTTAAAAACGTTGAACAAGAGCTCTTTAAATAGAAGAGCTTCAAAAGAGCTCATTAATTGCAAGTTGCCGACAATATCGTCCAGGCCGATCTGGACATCGGCCTGGCCGATCAGTACAAATTAATGAAGATCGGCCAGAGCATAGCCCTGAATGGAAAACAGGACGATTGAAAATTAGCTTGATCGTCCAGGCCGATCTCACGATCGTCCTGGCCGATCAGTTCAAATCAGACGAAAATCGTCCTGACAATAGCCCTGAATACGGGCTGGCCGATACTGATCGTCCTGAAGTAACTTAAGGTTTTTGACTATATCGGCCTGGCCGATCCTGCGATCGTCCAGGACGATATGATCGTATCAATCATCCTTAATTACTTCCTTAATTTCCTGAACAATTATGGTATAATTTGTTAATATCGTCCAGGCCGATCCGAGGATCGTCCTGGCCGATAATTTAAAGATACACTATACCATACTTGTCTATGGCGGCTACTTCTTTCTGTTTTGAGCTTATCGTCCTGGCCGATACACGTATCGTCCAGGACGATCGGTTAACGTTGGCTGCCTTAATCAAGAATCCTTAATTAGACTTTCTGTTTTAAGCTGATCGTCCAGGCCGATATGAGTAAAAACAGAATTTCTAATTCTCTCAAGTGTGTGTGTGAAGGGTTACAAAGTATCAGTCTTTTTGATTATTACAAGTGGACTCAAAAGGTAAAAATAAAAGTACAGACTGACTCAACCCTAACCCTACGCATTCCTGAACTTGGCTCCTTTTTGATTGTCCGATCGTCGATTCCTGAAAAGTTAGAAGCAACAAGCTGTCCAAGAAAAGCAGTGTTTGTCAATCATCAAAACATAAGACATGAAAAATAGATTTGCAACACAATTTAGCAAACTTTCTTCTCCTTCTAAAACTATAGCACTTAAACTTTAATAAATCATTTTTTTTTATCATCAAGATTGCTTAATGGCAGAGAAAGGAGATGCGAATGTAGAAGATATACCTATAATAAAAATGACTGGTGGCTAGAGCAAATCGAACAGTGGCTGCTGCTGCAGTAGGGCTCGACAGACTCCTTAAGGACGAAATCGACGAGAGATATGGAGCAGGCCGGAGAAGGAGAATGGCTCCAGACGATGTCAGCTAGGACAGAGAAGTTAAATATTTCAGCCAAGGCTGCTGTCCACACAAGCAGTGAAGGCAGACGGGAGTGGAGTTCGACCTGGAGGCATCGCGAGAGAGTGAGGTGCAAGGGCTGGGATTTCTTGTGCGTGCGTATGGAGAGGAGACGCAGGAACTGGGGCTTTTTGCGAACTGTAGAGATGAAGAGAGCCAGGGAATTTCGGTTTCACGAACTGAAAGGGGGCTCTCGTGCGAACTGCTGTGTAAAAGTGAAATTTTCGGAACTGCCAGAGAGACGTGAGATGGGCTGTGCGAACTGGGCATTTGATTCTTGCAAACTGAGAGACGACGAGGCTGGGAGGTTTCACAAACTAGGAAGAGGCGAAGCCAAGGGAGTTCGGTTGTGCAAAAAACTGTTGAGAGTGGGATAGAGAGGCTTGGTCTCCACGGTTTGAAGGGGAAAGGGGCGGGCTGTTCGGTTAGATCGGAGGGTGGAGGAGAGAACAGTTTTCAAAATGAAAGAGTGAGGGAGAAGGATCGTGAGTGAGGGCATGAGGGGGCTGGGTAGTTTGCGAATCAGGAGATGGGGTTGGGTGGTTTTCCGAAAAAATGAGAGAGAGTGGGGCTGGTGGTTATATTGCCTAAGCAAATCCAACAGCATCTCTTAATTCAAATCAAATGGCTAAGATTAATTCATGCTTTAAAAAGGATTTAAATGGCTGATCTTAAAAAATGAAATTTTTATTAAAGATAGATTTAGTATACAATGGATGGGTTGATTCCGATTTAATAAAAAAAATGAACGAGTCTTTATTAAATGGAAACCGGGGTTTGATTGATAGTTGATTTGAGACTAATAATGTATCAATTTGATCGAAAATAAATTAGATCAAATTAAATGAGTTGATTGACATTGATGAATCATAAATTGAATTTGATTTGAGCTTGTTTGGAGTTGAATTGAAATTGGATTGAATTGATTTTGATTCGAATTGAGTGATAGGTTCGAGTCGATGCTACGTCAGTGGGTGTCCACCTAAGGGAAATCCTATGGGCGACGTCTACACTAGGCTACGAAGACCTAGGTGCTAGAAATGATTCTGGGGAAATTGACCTCAAATAATGAGGTCAATAATATAATTTTATTATAGTGCTGTATGATTTGATTTTAATTTATTCGCTTGACTGAACATTACATCTCACCCATTAGTCATGGAAGTTTGGGATTCCAAAGCCATTCTTGAGCTTATTATCGACCCTGAGAACTCCAAAGTAATCTGCGCCAGTGCTGGAAAACGGTTTATAGACTTCATATTCAGCCTTCTCAAGCTCTGTTAGAACTGAAGATGGAGGGGAGAGCACTAAGGGATTTGTGAGAGAGATATTTTACTTTACGATTAACGACGATTTGGTAGTGACGCCACGATGTGTTATGTCTATTAGGAAGATTTTTGAGAATTATGGTATAATGGATGGTGTAGTGTTGAAGAAGATCATCGTTGGCATAAAAGAGGTATTACTAATTATTAATTAAAGGTTTTGAATTTTTCTGTTATGATTTGAGTGAGTGTTATTAAGTTTTAATAATTTAGGGACTTGCTATTCTTGAAGCTTCATTGGATTCATCGACTATTCTTACTAATGTGTTATGTTGCCCCACTAAGTTTTAATGTGTTATGTTGCCCCATTCATGATCAGTCAATAAACAGATGGATGTCTACCACTTCTATAGATGCAGCTTTTACTCTGGCCGTCTTGGTGGTAAAGGGAGTTTCTCTTTGATTTCAGTGTGGAAGTTCTAAAAGCTTCTAGGTTATCTCTTATCATCATTCTATTTTCTTCCCTTAGTTTTGCTATGGCTATATGTATGAATCGCATATTATGTTACCCCTACTTATGGTTGCGTCCAGAAGTATTCGTGGCAGTAGAGAAATATAAAGTTTAACGTCTTAGCGTTATACAAAAATCCGGCACGCAATCAGATAAAAAGAGAGGGTGTGTCATCCATTAGAGACACCAAGATTTTTACATGGAAAACCCCTGAAAAGGGGGAAAAACCACAGGGACTGGCCTAATTTAAATGAATCCACTAGTATTGTAGTTGATTACAAATGAGGCCCTTTCTTAGTGGAAGGTCGTAGCTTGATGTACATTTTATGGAGTACATTACATGGTGAGAATACATAACATCATTGTTGATGTGTTTGTTTGGTCTGAAAGACAGTAGTCGGTGAACGACGTAAGTCAGAAAGATAGTAGTCGGAGGGCGACGGAGGTTAGAAGGATTGTAGTCGTCGGCGAACAATGGAGGCCAAAAGGACTATAGTTGGCGGGCAATGTTAGTCAGAAGGACCATTGTCTGACGACAGAGGTTAGAAAGACGACGTCAGGTAGACATCCATCAATGGAGAGAAATCCAGCATCAGATAGATGTCCGATGAAAGTCCGACAATAGGCAGAAGTCCGGCGTAGGGTAGAAACTTGGCGACGAGCGGAGGTTCAGCATTGGTAGAAGTCTGATGCCAGTTGGAGGCCTAGGAAAATTCTAATGTTAGATGGTATTCAGGCAGAACTTCAGCATCACTTGGAGGTTGGATGGAATTCCAGCGTCACTTGGACAGAATTCTGGTGGCGGTAGTCGAGGAGGAGTTTCTTCCCTCCTAATCTTCTCTTCTTCTTCTTCTTCTTCTTATTTATCCTTCTTTTCTCTCCCCCCTAGTCCATATATGATTCTTATAAAACTAATGAAGCAATGACTGATATCAAGTAGTTGATAAGAGCGATTTTTTGAGATTCGAGCAATAATTGCCCCCCCAGTCGGGAAGGATTTTCCCACATATGGCACCAAACTATTGCATCCTGGAGTATGCGCTGTGGTAGAGAAATATAAAGTTAAAGTCTTAGCGTTGTACGAAAATTCGGCACACAATCAGATAAAAAGAGAGGGTGCGTCATCCATTAAAGACCAAGATTTTTACATGGAAAACCCCTAAAAAAGGGGAAAAACTATGGGCCTGGCCCAGTTTAAATGAATCAACTAGTATTATAGTTGATTACAAAGGAGGCCCTTCCTTAATAGAAAGTCTTAGCTTGATGTACATCTTATAGAGTACAGTACATGGCGAGAATACATAGCATCATTGTTGATGTATTTATTTGGTCTGAAAGACTCTAGTTAGTGTACGATGTAAGTTAAAAAGACCATAGTCAGTGGGCGACTTAAGTCAAAAAGACAGTAGCAGGCGGGCGACGTAAATCAGAAGGACCATAGTCGGCAGGTGACGAAGGTTGGAAAGACTGTAGTCTGATGACCAAGGTCAGAAGGAGGGGTTAGGTAGAAGTCTAACAATGGAAAAAATACATCTTCAGATAGATGTCCAGCAAAAGTCCGTCAACCGGTAGAAGTTCGGCGTCAGGTAGAAACTTGGCGACGACCGAAGGTCTGGCGTCAGTTGGCGGCCGAGGAGAACTCCGACGTCACTTGGAGTTCGAGTGAAACTCTAGTGTCACTTCGCGGTCGGGCAAAATTTCGGCGTCACTTGGAGGTCGAGCGGAATTCCGGCGTCACTTGGAGTTTAGGTGAAACTCCGGCGTTACTTGGCAGAATTCTGGCATCACTTGAGCTTCAGAAAGTATTCCAACGTCACTCGGGCATCAGGCAGAATTCTGGCGTGACTCGGGCGTCGTGTAGAATTCCGGCGGTGGTCATGGAGGAGTTTCTTCCTTCCAATCTTTTTCTTTTTTTCTTGCTCTCTCTCTCTCTCTCTCTCTCCCCCCGCCCCCTCAAGAGAAATGAGAGGTTTATTTATAGATTTATGGAGTGGCATGGCCCGTAAATAGGTGAGAGATCAGAGGCAAATGTGGAGTGATTCGGATGGATGACTGATATTGAATCCTTTAATTGTTGACCATTTATCAGACATTTAAAGATCTTAATGATGCCGGAATTTGTCGATCATGGGCTCGTTGGATTTGTCTCGTCGAGCTGCTCAATTCGACTATAATCTTGTCAAGTTCAAACATAGTTTTGTAAAATAAATTGTAGTATGAACTTTTCAACAGCTCTTTGGGTCCTTGATTTGGACTCATTTTGGCTCGGATTGAGTCGAATTTGGCGTCGTTGGGTTTGTATTTCCGAGATGATCAGTTTGAATATAAGTTTGCTAAAATAAAAGTTCTAGTAATCCCGAATTTAATTTTTGAAGTTTCCAACTTGATTTTTGCCTCGAGATTCGTGCCCAATCAAGATAATTTTTAAAAACATATTAGTTGCCCCCAAATTTTTGGATATTGAAGCTCTAGAAGTCCAAAAATATATGTGTCGACATTTCATATTAGCCGAATCACAAAAAATTGCATTCCAAAAATTAATAGCTTGCACAAACTTGATCGTAGAGGCCTCGTTGACCTCCAAAAGTATCAAAATTTAGTCCGAAATATCGAAAAACATGTCTGTGAACCCCAACAACACCAGATTTAGACCATCCAGGACAAAAATTGGGCCCAGACAAGTATTTAAATTTTTATTTTTTTATTGTGGGGCCCACAGGATTTGTTTTTATCCAAAAAATTCTGGAAAACTCCCAAAAATTCAAAAATTAAATCCTGAAAATTTCAAAAAATTCTAGAAAAAATTGGAAAATTCTTTAAAATTCCAGAAAGCTCTAGAATGTTCCTTTTTTCTTAAAAAAGGCTATAAATAGCCCCCCTAGGGCTAGGGGAAACTTGCACCTTCTCCTTTTCTCCTTCTAACTCTCTAACAGTTGAGGCTTTCTGCTATTTTTGTTTAGGTGACTTTCCCTACTTAATTCATCGCCCCTCCTCTTGTATAGAAGTTGGGATTTTTCCTTCTTTTCCCCTATTTTTCTTCGTTCTTTAGAGGTTTTTCATTGTTTTTCGTAGGTGACTTTCCCTACTTAAATCAGCGCCCCTCTTTAGTGTAGAAGAAAATTTTTTTTCTGCTTGGATTATCTTCTCCTCTGGCCATTTTCTTACAGTCGAGGCATTTCATTTTCTTTACATTAGTGACTTTCCCTACGTAAATCGGCTCCCCTCCTCTTGTTTAGAAGTTGAAATTATGTTTTTCTTTCCTTGTTCTAACTTTCTTACAGTTGAGACATTCCCCTGTTTGTTGTAGGCAGCATCCCCTACTAAATTCAAGGCCCCTCTCCATGTATAGAAGTTAAAATTTTTGCAACCGTTCATTTTCTTCTCCTCTGATCTTCTTATTACATTTGAGGAATTCCACTGTCGGAGAGGCGACATTCCTCTATCAAGCTTTAGTGCCTCTCTCTTGTGTTGAAGGAGATGTTTTCCTTCTTGTTCTTCTCTTACGTTATTTTTTTTATATTAGAGGCATTCCACTGTCAGAGATAGGTGGCATTCCCCTATCAAGTTTCAGTGCCCCTATATTGTATAGAAGAAGTCACGAAGAGAGGCTATCTTCTTAATAAATAACCCTTGACAGAAGAAGATCCATCATTGCTTGTATGCGAGGGTGATTTGAGAAGATCTGGTGGTAATAGTATTTGAGAGGAGAGCTATAAGTTATGAGCAGACATGTAGAATTTTGATGTTGTTCGAGAAAAATGTTTGTTGGCATTAGATGATCGAGTCGAAGTTCATTGGCAGTCAACGACCGAGTGTAGAGCTGAAGGAGAAAGTTCGAGGGTGCACTGCTAGTAGCAGTCGAGCAAAAATCTGATGATGGCTAATATGAAGTAAAAGACCGTCTGCAAATATCAAACAAAGGTTCAATGATGGTGGGTGTCCAGTGACATTTTGCTAAGGCATTATGCATTCATACGGAAGTGAGTCGACATTAGATATCCCTAATTCAAGGGGCCGGAGCAATGTGCTATGCAGACATTCTAGCGACACACGTATAATATCAACTGAGTTAAGGCATGATGAAGACCAAATTGTAATCTTTCTTTATAGAAGAAGTTATAAAAGATGCTTGATGATAATAGCTTATACGGATGATGATAATATACTATTTAATTTCAGCTTTTTGCAAAACGAACTTGATGTATAATTTTTGCAATGTAACTCCAATGATACTGTATATAAAGTTAAAAACTTATTCCTTGAATGAAGTTGAATTTTTATTACATCTTTGAGATACGTTTGGATATATTGCTTCTCATATTTTTTGAGACACTATCAGACTACCAAGGTCTTTATATGAGTAATAATTTTATTAATCACTTACTTTCATGAGATCTTCTTTAGAGAGAATGTTAACTTAAAACATTATTTGATGATGCTGACCTCTGTAAAATAGGTTGCGAGAATCCACTACAGATGTATGACCTATCCAAGGTTATATGTCAGAGCACTTCTTAATGACATTAACCTGTGTGAAATAGGTCAAAAAAATCCAAGAAGGATGTGAGACCTTTTCGAAGTTGTATGTTAGAGCCCTGCTCAATGACATTAACCTATAAGGAAGAGGTCAAAAAAATCCACCAAGGATGTGAGACCTATCCAAGGTTGTATGTCAAAGCATTTTGCATGATGACGTTAACCTGTATGGATGAGATTGAGAGAATCCACGAAGGATGCGAGACCTTTCCGAAGTTGTATATCAGAGCACTTTGCTTAATGACGTTGACCTGTATGGAAGAGGTCGAGAAAATCCATCAAAGATACGAGACCTTTCCAAGGTTATATGTCAGAGCGCTTAGCTCAATGACGTTAACCTGTATGGAAGAGGTCGAGAGAATCCACCAAGGATGCAAGACCTATCCGAGATTGTATGTCAGAGTGATTTGCTCGATGACATTAATCTGTGTGGAAGAGGTCGAGAAAATCCACCAAGGATATGAGACCTATCCGAGGTTATTTATCGGAGTCTTCGCTCGACGACATTAACCTATGTGAAAGAGGTCGAGAGAATCCATTAAGAATGTAAAACCTATTTGAGGTTGTATGTTAGAGCCTTTGCTCGACGACGTTAACCTATATAGAAGAGGTCAAGAGAATCCACCAAGGATGTGAGACCTATCCGAGGTTATATGTTGGAGCCTTTGCTCGATGATGTTTACCTATATGGAAGAGGTCGAGTGAATCCACCAAGGATGTGAGACCTATCTGAGGTTGTATGTCGGAGCCTTTGCTCGACGACATTAACATGTATGGAAAGGTCGAGAGAATCCACCAAGTATGTGTGACCTATCTGAGGTTGTATGTCAGAGCCTTTGCTCGACGATGTTAACCTGTGTGGAAGAGGTCGAGAGAATCCACTAAGGATGTAAGACCTATCCGAGGTTGTATGTCAGAGCCTTTGCTCAATGACATTAACCTGTATGGAAGAGATCGAGAGAATCCACCAAGGATGTGAGACCTATATGAGGTTGTATGTCGGAGCCTTTGCTCAACGACGTTAACCTGTATGGAAGAGATCGAGAGAATTTACCAATGATGTAAGACCTATACAAGGTTGTATATCATAGCCTTTGCTCGATGACGTTAACCTGTATGGAAGAGGTCAAGAGAATTCACCAAGGATCTGAGACCTATCCGAAGTTGTATGTCAGAGCCTTTGCTCGACGACATTAACCTGTGTGGAGGAGGTCGAGAGAATCCACCAAGGATGTGAGGCCTATCCGAGGTTATATGTCAGAGCCTTTGCTCGACGAAGTTAACCTGTATGGAAGAGGTCAAATTGAATCCCCCTGGGATTGATTTTGCTTTGATTGGGAGGTGGCAAACGTTGCGTATATTCCAAACGTTGGTAAAGAAGGGTCTAACTTTAGCCGTTACTTCCTTTTTGAGGTCAAGATGAAGACCTTGCCCAAGGAGTAGAAGTCCAGCAGGGGATTGTATGAAGCTTATAATTGATTGGAAGTATCCTTGCATTTGCTGGGATTTTCCTAAAATATTATCTTAATATTGAAAGTATTTGAGGGATCTTCTTAACTATAGTTGGAGTTAAGTTGCCTCCAGTCTGGATCTAATTCCCATGTAATTGATACAGCAATAACTGAAGTTAGGAAGCTAATATGAACAACCTTTTGAGGTTGGAGCAAAAAATTTGCCCCCTAGTCGGGAACCAGGTTCTCACAGACGGCGCTAAACTGTTACGTCCTGGAGTATTCCCAGCGGTAGAGAAATATAAAGTTTAATGTCTTAGCATTGTACAAAATTCCAGCACGCAATTAGATAAGAGAGAGTATGTAACATTAACTAGAGACACCAAGATTTTTACATGGAAAACCACTGAAAAAGGGGAAAAATCACGGAGCCTAGCCCAGTTTGAATGAATCCACTAGTATTGCAATTGATTACAAATGATGCCCTTCCTCAGGGGATGGCCTTAACTTGATGTGCATCTTATAGAGTATGTTACATGATGAGAATGAAAAGAGTGTCAGCTGATGTTTTTGTTTGGTCTGAAGAATTATAGTCAGTGGGCGACGAAGGTCTGAAGGACTGTAGTCAGTGGGCGACGTAAGTTAGGAGAACCATAGTCTGTGGGTGATGGAGGACAGAAGGACTGTAGTCGGCGGGCGACATAAGTCGGAAGGACCGTAGTCGGCGGGCGACATAAGTTGGAAGGACCGTAGCTGGCGGGCAACGGAGGTCGGAAGGACCGTAGCCGGCGGGTGATGTACGTCAGAAGGACCGTAGTCGGCGGGCTATGAAGGTTAGAAAGACTGTAGTTTGGCGATGAAGCCCAGAAGGATGGCTTCAGGTAGAAGTCCAATAATGGAAAGAAATCCATCTTCGGATAGATGTCTAGCAAAAGTCCGACGACCGGTAGAAGTTCGGCGTCGGGTAGAAACTTGGCGACGAGCGGAGGTCCGACGTCAGTTGGCGACCGAGGAGAACTCTGGCGTCACTTGGAGTTCGGGTGAAACTCCAGCATCACTTAAAGGTCGGGAAGAATTTCGGCGTCACTTGGTGGTCAAGCGAAATTCTGGCGTCACTTGGAGTTCGGGTGAAACTCCGACATTACTTAGGCAGAATTCCGGCGTCACTTGAACGTCGGGCAGAATTCCGGCGTCGCTCGGGCGTCGGGCAGAATTATGGAGTCACTCGGGCGTCGGGCAGAATTCTGGCGGTGGTCGTGGAGGATTTTCTTCCCTCCAATCTTTTTCTTCTTCTCTTCTTGCTTCCCTTCCCCCCCCACCTCTCAAGAAAAATGAGAGGTCTATTTATAGATTTTTGGAGTGGCATGGCCCATAAATAAGTGAGAGATCAGGGGCAAATGTGGAGTGATTCGGATGGACGGCTAATGTCGTATCCAGAGCATTGTTTCAAAATCATAAGTTTGAACTACTTTTTGATTAACGTAGATGGCTACATTTGGAAACCGAAACACACCTGAGGGTTACTCTATCACTAGACCTCCACTGTTTGACAATATTCCTTTTGATTTTTGGAAAACACGCATGTCTACTTTCTTACAGTCACTTGATTATCGCATGTGGATGTTAGTCCAGGAAGGTTACACAAAACCAACTAGATTAGTTGATGGAATTAGGGTAGATACACCCTATGCAGATTGGACTATAGAAGAACGTGACTTAGCACAATTAAATGCGAAATGGTTAAATAGTTTCTTTTGTGCTTTAAAATCTGAAGACTACATGCGAGTTTCTACTTGTAAAAGCGGAAAAGACATATGGGATAAACTTTGTATCACTTATGAAGGGACAAATGAGGTTAAGCAATCAAGACTCAATATCTTGTTACATGACTACGAACTATTTCGCATGAAACCTAATGAATCTATATCTGACATGTACACAAGATTCACTCAAATTGTCACCTCTTTGCATGCACTTGGTAGGGAATTAACTAATGCTGAAATGGTTAATAAGATTCTTCGTTGTTTACCTACTGCATACGATGCTAAAATTACTGCAATTACAGAGTCAAAAGATCTGAACATTTATTCTATTGACAATCTTCTTGGTTCACTCATTGCTTACGAGCAAGGAGTAAGTCAAAGAAAGATTGATGCAGGTGAGCCAAGAAAGGACAAGAATATTGCACTAAATGTGGAAGAGTCAGAAAGTGAACACTCACAACCTGAGGATGAAGATGATATAGCACTGATGACTAGACAATTCAAAAGCTTTTTAAAGAGGAAGCAGAAGAGACGCCAGCAATGGAATAGAGGTAAGTATAATAGAAATGGCAAGGTTTCTAATGAAGTGATTTGTTATGAATGCAGGAAACCAGGTCATATAAAGACTGATTGTCCAAAACTCAAAGCCTCTCCTAGCAAGGAGAAGGTAGAGGAGAAACCAATGGTAAAGAAGGGCAAGAAGAAGTTTCAAAAGGCTTTTTGGGCGGACTCAGCTTCAGACTCATCTGAGACTGATAAAGAAGAAGAAGTCACCAACCTTTGCTTGATGGCAGATAAAGCTGAACAATCAGATCAAGAAGAGGTATGTGATTTAACTTATAATGAATTGTTTGAAGTTTTAGAATTGGAAGAGCTTAATAAGGAACACGAAATCCTTAGGAAAGATCATGCTTTAATTGATAGCAACCACATGAAACTACTTGATGAATATGATGACTTGAATAAAAATTTTGAGAATTTAAAATCATCCTATGCTGAACTTGAAAGAGAATTTGAGAAATTTAAGGATGAATCTGAGCACAAGACATATAGAGTCAATTATACAAATCGAATCTTGGAAGAAATGAATTCATTTTATAAACTTACTATAAGTGCTCTCGAGGATAATAGGAACCCCCCTAAACATGAAGATTTTACAAATCCTAAGTATTATCCTAAATTTATGAAATCCCTTAGAAGACAATCATATGAGAGAAAACATAGGAATATTTTTCCTAATGTTAAATGTAACAATTGTGGATTTTTGGGACATATATCTCACACCTGCACTTTAAAGATGAAACCTAATTTGGTGTGGAGAACTAAGATGCATAAACCTAGACATATCATACATGCATCTGATTATAAATTTCATAAAGGAGAACCCAAACTAGTTTGGGTTCCCAGGTCTAACATTTGAGAATTTTGCAGGTATACTCTCACACAAGACCTCGTGAGAGTATATGGTACCTGGACAGCGGATGTTCTAAGCACATGACTGGAGATACTGCTCAATTCATAACGCTGGAAGCCAGGAGTGGAGGCAAGGTTACACTTGGAGATAATACCACAAAGAAAGTGGTTGGATCAGGTATGATTGGAAATTTGAAAAACTTTTTCATAGATAATGTTTTATTAGTTGAAGGCTTGAAACATAATTTGCTTAGCATAAGTCAGCTATGTGATAAGGGCTATAATGTAAAATTTTTACCTACTAGCTGCATAATTAGCCTAAATGGAAAAATTGTTTTAAATGGAAAAAGGGTGAACAATGTTTACATGCTAGATTTAAATTGTATTCAATCTCCAACTGCTTTTTATTTGAAAACAGTTTCTGATGAATCGTGGCTTTGGCATAGGAGACTTTGTCATTCTAGTATGAAAAATCTTAGAAAAATTACCCAAAAGAATTTGGTGAGAGGAATACCTAAACTAGACTTTACTAAGGACCATCTGTGTGATGCATGTCAATTAGGAAAACAAGTGAGGTCCTCATTTAAGTCCATTAAAGATCTTAGGACAAGTAAACCTTTAGAAATTCTACACATGGATCTTTTTGGACCAGTAAGCACTGTTAGTCTAGGAGGAAAGGTATATGGATTTGTTATAGTAGATGATTTTTCAAGATTCACCTGGGTTAAGTTTCTTTTTCATAAGAGTGAATCATTTGAGGAATTCAGAAATTTTTCAACTTGGATACAAAGAAAACTAGGATGTGAAATAATTTTTATACAAAGTGATCATGGAGGAGAATTTGAAAATGAAAGATTTGAAGATTTCTGTAAAGAAAATGGGATTGATCACAATTTTTCTGCACCTAGAACTCCTCAACAAAATGGAGTAGTTGAAAGAAAGAACAGAACATTAATAGAAGCCACCCGAGCAATGTTAGCAGAATACTCACTTCCTAGATATTTTTGGGCTGAGGCGGTTAGCACTGCATGCTATGTTATGAATAGGGTGAATGTGAGATCTAATTTGAATAAAACACCCTATGAGTTACTAAAAGGAAGAACACCAAATTTGTCTCATTTGCATGTATTTGGTTGCAAGGTGTTCATACATAATAATGGAAAATCTGCCTTAGGAAAATTTGATCCAAAATCAGATGAAGGAATTTTTGTTGGATATTCAAGTGTTGGAAAATCTTATAGAGTATTCAACAAAAGAACTTTAGTTATTGAAGAAACCACACATGTTGTTTTTGATGAAAATGGAAACATGGAAGAGCCAAAAGTTGTTGAAGAAGAAATTGAAGAAAACTCCCAAAAGATAGATAGATTAAATTTGGAAGAAAATGTGGAAGAAAATTTAGAAAGAGAAGACCCTTTGCCTAGAGATTTGAGATTTTCTAAAAACCACCCAAAGGAATTAATCATAGGTGAACCAAGTGAGGGTGTTAGTGAAATTACTAAACGACAAGAGGGGGGGTGAATTGTAAAAGTCTTTCGATTAATAAAATTAACCCTAAACAAGAGTTCTAATTTTTTTGTTGTTTTTGAAATATTAAAACAAAGATTTATGCAAATTTGCTTTCACAAAAAAACATGCAATAGATATGACAAGATTAAAGTGCAAGCAAAAAGTAAGCAATGATAAAGAAAGAACACACCAAGAATTTTATAGTGGTTCGGTCAAAGTATGACCTACGTCCACTCCCCGGAGTCCTCCACTCCGGGATTTTCACTATCAAAATAGTTCTCCTTTTGCCCCCCTTGGCAAGGCGGAGAAGCCTGTACAAACCTCCCTTTCACCAACCGGCGTGGCGGAATACCAAACTCTATTTTCACCCTCTTGGCGACGGCAGAGAACCTTCTCGTTTTTCTCCCTCCTGGAGAAGGCAGAGAACCTCGAGGTAACGGATGTAGACGAGCCTTTCCCTTGGAGATCCTTCCTCAAATCCTTCTCGGGCCACAGGAGGAGCAAGATGCAGCAAGCTTGGAGCAACCGTGTGATCTCCCTCACACCTCTTCTCCCTCACAACGCTCACCTCCTCCTTCCTCTCAACCCTCAAGAATTTCTCTAGAATTTTCTCCCTTGGAATCCCTCTCTAACCACGTTCACCCCCTCTGTAATTGTTACCCAAAAAGAGTTGATTGACACCTAAAAACGGGCTCCAAAAACCTCTGATTTCAAAATTAGCCGTTACTGTTCGTACAGTACGATTCAACATCGTACAGTACGATCTTCACAAACAGCCGTCGTCCTGGTACGAAGATGTACGATCAGTACAAAAATAAATCGTACTGTACGATATAATATCGTACGGTACGATCCAACAAGCTACTACTCGTACAGGACGATGGTCTGGACGATCGGATGTCGTCTCTGTTCATCGTATGGTACGATTACTATCGTACAGTACGATGTTCAAATTTTCATTAGCCCTGGATTACATGCACTAATCACGGGTTAATTTTAAGTAAGTATTAAAAACATATCGTACAGTACGAACTGGTTCGTACAGTACGAACGGCGCAAAATCACTTACTTAAACTATGTCACGGCTAGGGTTTTGGATCTGAACATATCGTACAGTACGAAAGACTTCGTACAGTACGATCTATTCACAGAATTGTCCACATAGCTTAGATCGTACAGTACGAAATAAAATCGTACAGTACGATATACAGAGAAGAATTTTAGTTATAATTTGCAGTTAAAAAAAACTCTCCCCCTGTGTGTGTGCATGGTTGCTCTTACTCTTACGCATTTTGTGGCCAGACTCAATAAAGTAAAAAGTGCAGTAAATGAAAAATACAATATTTGACTCATACTCCTAATCTACCCGGTCTTGAGTCTTCCTTTCTTCCTGAGTCACTTGTGATCTTCCTGAAATGTTAGTGCTCAAGAAAAATAACATATAAAATAATAATCAATGAAAAGCAGTTCCAAAACAGTCATTATTTGGCATCATCAAAATCTCAAACTCGGGGTCATGGGTTGCAACAATCTCCCCCTTTTTGATGATGTCAAATAATTTGTTGCAAGTAAGAAAGAAAACCATTTCTTTTGAAAAATATTTCTTTTGTTGTTAATTTTTTTTGTTTTGTATTTTTTTTTTTTTTTTTTTTTTTAAATTAAACACAAGAAGAAAAAAAATACTACAAGTAAGTACAAAACAAAAGATACTACATTTAGATGAATAGGCATTACAACAAACTTCTCCCCCTTTTGACAGCACAAAAAGGAGGAGCTACTAAAAGCAAAAAGTAAGAGAAGAAAACAAACAGAAACTACAATGCTAACATAAATAAACTAAGCAGACGGGTCCTGATCTGGTGGTGGTGGAGGTGGATTTGGTTGAAAATATTGAAAGAGAGCATCGAAGCGGTGATCAATTGCAGTGAATCGTTCGCCAAACCACTGCATATCAGTCTCGTGTTGGTGATGCTGTTCTTGAATATGCATGTCGAGACGAGTCTGCAGCTGGTCGAAGCGGGCGACTAAGTCATCATCAGAGTGCGCTGGTGCTGGTGCTGGTGCTCGGGGTGCAGCATGGCGTCGTGGTCGAGCTGGAGCTGCGGCTGGTGCATCTTCTCCTTCTTCTTCATCAAAGACGGGTTCTTCAGGCTCATGTCCCCGATGAAAGAGGATACGGAAAGAAGCATCCGTATAAAAAATAGGAAGCATGTCGGGTTCACCAGGGTAGGATAACTGATATTTATGGTGGAGGATATATCCTATTAGGTGACCAAGAGCCAGATTTTGTTTCCGTCGAGTGGTGGGAAGACGAACAAAAGTCATGTGCTGAATATAATTGCTAATCAAATCGACCTCATCAAACTTAATGTTGGACATAATCAGGTAGGTAGCGACTGACAGGGTAGGGGTCAGATTGATGCGGTCGCCACCTTTGGGAATGATAGAGGTTCGAAGAACATGTTGAATTATACGGGCATTGCGGGTTAAAGATTGGACTAGAGGCTGGTGTTGGTGAAAAATAGTATTCCTAAGGACTCTATTTACATCGCTCCAGTCAAAATCATCGGTGAGAAACGAGCGAACCATAGGTCCTTCGGTGGACAGCCCAATATGTTGGGCGATGTCAGCTCTAGTTATTTCAACGGGGCGGCCACAAACAAAGGAGTGAAACGTGGTGTTATCAATGGTGTAGGTGAGGTTGGCGAGAAATTCAAAAAGGAGTTCAGAATTGTATGGAAATGCTAGGGTGAGTAGGAATTGAAAGGTAGTGGAGGCAAAGAGGCCCATTACCTCGAAATTTAAAGCGGCCTGATTTAGCATTTTTGAGGGCGAGATTTTGCAAGCCTTATAGCGGTAGTAGGCTTCCTCATTTTCGCTATTCAGAAAGCGATCGGATTGACGACTGGATGAGGACGAGCTTCCGGCAGTCATCCGACCTCGCTTAGACATTGTAGGAGGGCACGAAAACAAGTGGAAGGCTGAGAGAGAAGAGAGTTGAATGAATGGAACAGCCTATGCAAGGGTTTATATAGAATTTTCCGTAAATCGTACAGTACGAACATTAGATCGTACAGTACGAAATACAATTAATGTCCTGACCGGTCGTTTCGGGAAAAGGAGGTCAAATCGTACAGTACGATAGATATCGTACAGTACGATCAGACGAATATCGATCGTCCCAAGGTTCACAGTACGACTTTTGACTAAAAGTTTCGTACTGTACGAATAGGTGGATCGTACAGTACGATACATATTAAATATCGTACCGAACAGCAATTACTCAGATTGTCCTTTTGTGATGATGTGGATCGTACCGTACGAATCGAATGTCTCGTACAGTACGATCATCAATAATATCGTACCAACCGGCTTTAATTCGTCCCAATCCGTGCTGACGTGGAGCGTACAGTACGATCATCAATAATGTCGTACCAATCAGCTATAATTCGTCCACATACGTGCTGACGTGGATCGTACAGTACGAAGTGAATCGTACAGTACGATGAACAGTCATAGAAAGTGTTGGTGTGGTGAGTGTGTGGTGATCAGGAGCAGCCCTAAAGAAATTTTTTTTTTTTTTTTTTTATTTTATATATTTTTTTTTATTTTTTTTTTTTTATGCATTTATATCTATGACACCTAATCTGGTCCTCAAGGTGCTAAAAGTGTCAAAAGCTAATGGTTTTGTGAATATGTCTGCCAATTGATCTCCTGTAGCGATGTGATGTAATTCTATATCTCCCTTAGCGACGTGATCTCTAATGAAATGATGTCTAATGTCTATGTGTTTCGTTCAAGAGTGTTGAATTGGATTCTTAGAGATACAAATTGCACTTGTGTTGTCACACATGATCGAGATGGTTCCAACAGGTAGTCCAAGATCAAGAATTTGTTGTTTTAACCATAGTACTTGTGCAACACAACTTCCTACCGCAATATATTCTGCCTCAGCTGTGGAAAGTGCTACTGAGTTTTGCTTCCTACTGGACCAAGAAACTAATGATTGTCCGATGAATTGGCAGGTACCAGAGGTGCTCTTTCTATCTATCCTACATCCTGCGAAGTCAGAATCTGAGTACCCTAGGATTTCAAAGGAAGTGCTGTGTCTGGGATACCAAATTCCTAAGTTTGGGGTGCCTAGTAGATATCTAAGAATTCTTTTGACAGCAGTTAAGTGAGACTCTTTAGGATCGGCTTGGAAACGGGCACAAAGACACACACTAAACATTATGTCCGGTCTACTGGCAGTCAAGTAAAGTAGGGATCCAATCATTCCTCTATATTTTTTCTGATCTACTGATTTTCCACTAGGATCCTTATCTAATTGGATTGTCGAACTCATTGGGGTGTTCATGGGTTTTGCACTATCCATTTCATATTTCTTTAAAATATCCTTAATATACTTTGATTGACTAAGAAAGGTTCCATTATCCATTTGTTTTACACTAAAGCCAAGAAAGTAATTAAGCTCTCCCATCATGCTCATTTCAAACTCATTACTCATTGTTTTTGAAAAATCATCGCATAAGTTTTTATCCGAAGATCCAAACAATATGTCATCTACATATATTTGAACAATGAGAATTTCTTCTTTGACCTTTTGTAAAAAGAGTGTAGTATCTACACTACCCTTTTGAAATCCTCTATCCAAAAGAAATGAGCTAAGTCTTTCATACCATGCTCTAGGTGCTTGCTTTAATCCATATAGTGCCTTTTTTAATTTGAATACATGGTTTGGAAATTGTGAGTTTTCAAATCCGGGGGGTTGCTCAACGTAGACATCTTCCTTAATTACCCCATTCAAAAATGCACTCTTCACATCCATTTGATATAACTTAAAGTTCTTGAAGCAAGCAAAAGCTAAGAGCACTCTTATGGCTTCTAGTCTAGCAACCGGGGCAAAGGTTTCTTCAAAGTCTATTCCCTCAATCTGGTTGTACCCCTTAGCTACTAGCCTTGCTTTATTCCTTATTATTGTTCCTGAATCATTCACCTTATTCTTGAAGACCCATTTTGTTCCAACAACACTTTGCTCTTTAGGTCTCTTAACTAACTCCCAAACATCATTCCTGGTGAATTGGTTCAGCTCTTCTTGCATTGCTAGAATCCAGAATTCATCTCCTAAGGCTTGATCTATACTTGTAGGTTCTATCATAGAGATGAAAGCTGAGTGACTAACCTCCTTCCTAAGTCCATGCCTAGTCCTTACACCTTCTGAAGGGTCTCCTAAAATTAACTCTTTAGGATGACTAGAAGAATATCTCCATTCTCTAGGCAAAACTTCCTGAGACTCGACCCTTTCTCCTAAGGTCATCGTCTCTACTCCTTGAATTGCCTCTATTTCATCATCTTCAATTTTTGATTCTGAGGGCTTATCTGATTCATCAAATACCACATGGGTGGATTCTTCTACTACAAGGGTTCTCTTATTAAAAATCCTATAGGCCTTACCTACAGAAGAATAACCTAAGAAGACACCCTCATCAGACTTGGGATCGAATTTTCCTAAGGGATGTTTACCATTATTTAAGATGAAGCACTTACACCCAAAGACATGTAAATGTGAAAGGTTTGGTGTCCTACCCTTAAGGAGTTCATATGGAGTTTTATTCAGCTTCGATCTAATGTTTACTCTGTTCAAAACATAACAGGCTGTGTTGACTGCTTCTGCCCAAAAGTATCTAGGAAGGGTATACTCCGCTAGCATTGCCCTAGCAGCTTCTACCAAAGTTCTATTCTTCCTTTCTGCTATGCCATTCTGTTGGGGTGTTCTAGGAGCTGAGAAATTGTGCTCTATTCCTATCTCTTGACAGAATGACTCAAATCTATCATTTTGGAACTCTCCACCATGATCACTATGGATTGTTGATATTTCACAACCTAATTTTCGTTGAATCCATGTGGAGAAAACTTTAAATTCCTCAAAAGACTCATTCTTGTGTGCTAAGAATCTTACCCAAGTAAATCTAGTAAAGTCATCTACAATCACAAATCCATAATTCTTTCCACCTAGACTGGCTGTACTAACGGGTCCAAATAAGTCCATGTGTAGAATTTCTAGTGGCCTAGAGGTGATCACGTCTCTAATTGAGTGAAAGGATGATTTGACTTGTTTTCCTTGTTGGCAAGCATCACATAAGTGATCCTTGGTGAATTCTAACTTAGGTACACCTCTAACTAGATTTTTCTGAGTGATATTTCTAAGAGTTTTCATGCTAGCATGGCATAGTCTCCTATGCCATAGCCACGAGTCATCAACTATTGTTTTCAAGCAAAATGATTTTGAACTATCAACGCAATCAAGGTCTAACATGTAAACATTGTTAATTCGTTTTCCTTCTAAAATAATTTCATCAAATAAACTAATCAGGCATCTATCAGTAAAAAACTTAACATCAAAACCTTTGTCACACAGTTGACTAATGCTAAGTAAGTTATGCTTTAAACCATCAACTAATAAAACATTTTCAATTATAAAATTCTTAGCATTACCAACAATACCTGAGCCTATCACCTTCCTGGTAGTGTTGTCTCCCAACGTTACTTTGCCTCCAGTTTTGGTCTCCAATAGGATGAACTTCTTCATATCTCCAGTCATGTGTCGCGAGCAGCCACTATCCAGGTACCACATGCTCTCACTAGGTCTTTTGTGAGAGCATCCCTACAATTTCATTCAAAGATTAGATTTGGGAACCCAAGTGAGTTTGGGTTCCTCCTTATGCTTGCATGAATGAGATGTATGCATGTTATGCTGTGATGGATGCAGTTTAGGTCTCCATACTAAGTGTGTCCTACGGTGAATTGTGCATGTGCGGGCTATGTGACCAAACATGCCACAAGAGAAGCACCTAACACCAGGAAACGGATTTACTAATCTATGAGTATGGTGGTGCCTCTTCCTAAGGTTTTGAAATGCATGCTGTGTTGGGGATTTTCTAGGATGGCCTACTGTGAGTGATGCAATTTCATTTTCTAATTCTTTTATCTTTTCACTATAGGTTTTATTTTGAGCTGTCAATCCATCAACTTCTATCAATAGCAAGTGCTCACTATGATCTACTTCTAATGCAAGTGCAGTTAGTTTTTCAAACTCTACATCTAGTTCAATATGTGATGTTTTCAAGGATTCATGCGCTTCACTTAGTTCAATATGCTTCTTATTTAATGCATCATACTCATCAAGAAGTAACATGTGATCTTTATCTAAATCAGAATTTTCTTTAACTAAGTTAGCATGCTCAATTTGTAAGGAACTAAATTCAATATTAAGTTTAGCATGCATTTTCTTCAGTTTCCTATACGAGTCATGAATATTCTCAGAAATAAGCAGTAATTCATCATAAGAAAGTTGACATACCTCCTCTTGATCCAATTGATCAAGGTTATCATTAGCCATAAGACACAAATTTGTTACCTCCTCCTCTGCTTCTTCTTTTGATGATTCTGAGGCAGAGTCGGCCCAAAAAGCTTTCTATGTCTTTGTCTTTCCTCTCTTGTATTTAACTTTGTCATCTCCTTTCTCCTTTGCTGGTTGACTCTTCAGATTAGGGCAATCGGCTCGAAGGTGACCTGGCTTCCTGCACTCAAAGCAAATTGTATCAGATGAAACCTTATTGGACCTTGAGCTCTTACCTTTATTCCAGCTGTTCTGATGACGCTTTTGTTTTCTTTTCAGGAAATTTTTGAACTGTCGGGTCATCAGTGCTATCTCATCATCTTCCTCCCCTGCAGAGCTTTCACTTTCTGAGTTGCTAGCTTTTAATGCCACCGTCCGCTCCTTTTTCTTTTCACCTGCATCACTTTGCCTTTGGCTCACTCCTTGCTCGTATGCAATGAGTGACCCAAGGAGGTTATCAATAGAATAAACATTAAGATCTTTAGACTCAGTGATAGCAGTTATCTTAGCATCATAGGAACTAGGTAGGCATCTAAGAATTTTATTCACTTTCTCAGAATTTGAAATTTCTCTACCTAATGCATGCAATGATGTCACAATTTGGGTGAACCTAGTGTACATGTCAGAAATTGTTTCGCTAGGTTTCATACGGAATAATTCATAATCATGCAGTAGAATGTTAAGCCTAGACTGTTTTACTTCGTTTGTTCCTTCGTATGTGATGCACAGTCTATCCCAAATCTCCTTACCATAAACACAAGTAGATACTCTCATATAGTCCTCAGATTTCAATGCACAAAAAAAACAGTTTAAGCATTTAGCATTCAGTTGGGCTAAATCCCTATCCTCATTGCTCCATTCAATAAAAGGCACAGAAGTTTTCAAACCATTAACTATCTTGAACGGTGCAACATATCCATCATTTACTAACATCCACATGCGGTAATCTATAGATTGCAAAAATGTAGACATTCTAATTTTCCAGAAATCAAACGGAATGTTATCAAAAAGCGGTGGACGAGTTATTGAATAACCCTCCGCAGTGTTACGATTACCAAAATTCGACATGATCGTTTTTTCAAGGTTTTCTAAAACACTATTTTTGAAAAACAAGCTCTGATACCAATTGAAATTACTAAACGACAAGAGGGGGGGTGAATTGTAAAAGTCTTTCGATTAATAAAATTAACCCTAAACAAGAGTTCTAATTTTTTTGTTGTTTTTGAAATATTAAAACAAAGATTTATGCAAATTTGCTTTCACAAAAAAACATGCAATAGATATGACAAGATTAAAGTGCAAGCAAAAAGTAAGCAATGATAAAGAAAGAACACACCAAGAATTTTATAGTGGTTCGGTCAAAGTATGACCTACGTCCACTCCCCGGAGTCCTCCACTCCGGGATTTTCACTATCAAAATAGTTCTCCTTTTGCCCCCCTTGGCAAGGCGGAGAAGCCTGTACAAACCTCCCTTTCACCAACCGGCGTGGCGGAATACCAAACTCTATTTTCACCCTCTTGGTGACGGCAGAGAACCTTCTCGTTTTTCTCCCTCCTGGAGAAGGCAGAGAACCTCGAGGTAACGGATGTAGACGAGCCTTTCCCTTGGAGATCCTTCCTCAAATCCTTCTCGGGCCACAGGAGGAGCAAGATGCAGCAAGCTTGGAGCAACCGTGTGATCTCCCTCACACCTCTTCTCCCTCACAACGCTCACCTCCTCCTTCCTCTCAACCCTCAAGAATTTCTCTAGAATTTTCTCCCTTGGAATCCCTCTCTAACCACGTTCACCCCCTCTGTAATTGTTACCCAAAAAGAGTTGATTGACACCTAAAAACGGGCTCCAAAAACCTCTGATTTCAAAATTAGCCGTTACTGTTCGTACAGTACGATTCAACATCGTACAGTACGATCTTCACAAACAGCCGTCGTCCTGGTACGAAGATGTACGATCAGTACAAAAATAAATCGTACTGTACGATATAATATCGTACGGTACGATCCAACAAGCTACTACTCGTACAGGACGATGGTCTGGACGATCGGATGTCGTCTCTGTTCATCGTATGGTACGATTACTATCGTACAGTACGATGTTCAAATTTTCATTAGCCCTGGATTACATGCACTAATCACGGGTTAATTTTAAGTAAGTATTAAAAACATATCGTACAGTACGAACTGGTTCGTACAGTACGAACGGCGCAAAATCACTTACTTAAACTATGTCACGACTAGGGTTTTGGATCTGAACATATTGTACAGTACGAAAGACTTCGTACAGTACGATCTATTCACAGAATTGTCCACATAGCTTAGATCGTACAGTACGAAATAAAATCGTACAGTACGATATACAGAGAAGAATTTTAGTTATAATTTGCAGTTAAAAAAAAACTCTCCCCCTGTGTGTGTGCATGGTTGCTCTTACTCTTACGCATTTTGTGGCCAGACTCAATAAAGTAAAAAGTGCAATAAATGAAAAATACAATATTTGACTTATACTCCTAATCTACCCGGTCTTGAGTCTTCCTTTCTTCCTGAGTCACTTGTGATCTTCCTGAAATATTAGTGCTCAAGAAAAATAACATATAAAATAATAATCAATGAAAAGCAGTTCCAAAACAGTCATTATTTGGCATCATCAAAATCTCAAACTCGGGGTCATGGGTTGCAACAGTTAGAACTAGGCGTGGATTAAACAAGGAAGTCAATCATTCAGCCTTTATTTCAACTGTTGAACCCACTAACATTGATCAAGCACTATCAGATGAATTTTGGATATTGGCCATGCAAGAAGAGTTGAATCAATTTGTAAGAAATAAAGTTTGGGAACTAACTACAAGGCCAAAAGATCAAAGTGTTGTAGGAACCAAGTGGGTGTTCAAGAATAAAATGAATGACTCAGGAGTAGTCATTAGAAATAAGACTAGATTAGTAGGTAAGGGGTATAACCAAATTGAAGGAATTGATTTTGAGGAAACTTTTGCCCCTATAGCTAGACTTGAAGCAATTAGGGTTTTACTAGCCTTTGCCTGTTTTAAAGGTTTTAAATTGTTTCAAATGGATGTCAAAAGTGCCTTTTTAAATGGAGTAATTGAAGAAGATGTTTTTTGTAGAACAACCTCCAGGTTTTGAAAACTCTAAATTTCCAAATCATGTTTTCAAATTAAAAAAGGCATTATATGGATTGAAACAGGCACCTAGGGCTTGGTATGAGAGGTTAAGCACCTTCCTACTTGAAAGATCTTTTGAAAAAGGAAGTGTGGATACAACTCTCTTTTTAAGGAAAATTGGAAAAGATATACTTATTGTTCAAATTTATGTGGATGACATCATCTTTGGATCTTCAAATAAACATCTTTGTGATGATTTTTCTAAAACAATGAGTAGTGAATTTGAAATGAGTCTAATGGAAGATTTAAATTACTTTCTAGGATTTAGCATTAAGCAACTTGAGGAAGGTACTTTTCTTAGTCAAACCAAATATATTAAAGACATCCTCAAAAAATATGAAATGGACAATGCTAAACCTGTTAGTACACCAATGAGTTCTTCAGTTCAGTTAGATAAAGACCTTAAGGGAAAATCTGTTGATCAAAAGAAATTTAGAGGGATAATTGGATCTTTACTTTACTTGACTGCTAGCCGACCAGATATTATGTTTAGTGTTTGCTTATGTGCTAGATTTCAATCAGATCCAAAAGAATCACATTTGACAGCAGTGAAAAGGATTTTAAGATATCTACTAGGAACTCAAAACTTAGGAATTTGGTATCCTAAGTTTAGCTCTTCATTTGAAATTATTGGTTACTCAGATTCTGACTTTGCAGGCTGTAGAGTGGATAGGAAAAGCACTTCTGGAACATGTCAATTCATTGGAAATTCATTAGTTTCATGGTCTAGTAGAAAACAAAATTCAGTGGCACTATCTACTGCAGAAGCAGAATACATTGCATTAGGAAGTTGTGTGGCACAAGTACTTTGGTTAAAACAACAGTTGATTGACTTAGGATTAACTATAGGCACTATTCCAATTTATTGTGACAATACTAGTGCTATTTGCATTTCCAAAAATCCTATTCAACATTCTAGAACCAAACACATTGATATAAGGCATCATTTCATAAGGGATCATGTATCCAAAGGAGAAATTGAACTCATACATGTTTCAACTGAAAATCAACTTGCAGACATTTTTACAAAACCTTTAGCCTTTGATACCTTCAGTACTTTAAGAACAAGGCTTGGTGTTATTGATTTGAATGCTTAACCAAAATGTCTTTGCAACATTGATACTTGTTGTGTTTTGTTTTTGTGATTTTGTGAATTTTGTGTTTTTGTATGAATTGTTTTTGGATTTATGATTTTTGTCTTATGTTTTCTGTGTTTTTGATTGTTTTAGTTGTTTTTGTTAAATTAAAAAATTTAAAATCAAAAATTTTTTTTGGAGGAAATCGTCCAGGACGAAATTTTTTTTCGTACGGAACGATGTTTTAAGAAACAGTTTGCGCGAATTTAAACCGTTTTGAGAGCAGTTTTTTATTGGATCGTCTGTACGATCTGTGATCGTCCAGTACGACTTTTTTCTTTTTTCTCAAACGTCGGGACGATTGAATGCAGCGGTTGAGTGGATAAGACAGTTTTTAATACGAATTTTGTCTGTACGAAATTTTTTTCGTATGTACGAACATGTGTCGATTCATTGTAGGGGACGGTTTTCAAGAGTCATTAAAACGAAACGCTTTCTGATCGTCTGTACGAAATATTTTCGTATGTACGATCGGTCAAGTCAAAAAGCCTGTACGAAGGGACGCATCGTAAGTTGTGTTGAATACGAAAAGCCGTTACATTTTGGACGAATTGGATCGTCTTTACGAAATTACTTCGTCCAGACGAACGATAATTTTTTGTCCAGGACGAATATTTTCGTCCAGGACGAACATATCGTTTTTCTTTAAATATGAGGGCTTTCAAACTTGACAATCACACTTTCAAACATCTTTTTCAATCCCTTTCTACATCAAATCAACTATGGCCTCCTCTAGCAAAAGACAAAAAGTTTTGGTGAGGAAACCCAACAGGAATGCTCCAGACAACTTCCTTTCCAAAGCAAATGAGGAATCTTTTCCTCGTTTTGCTTCTGCAAAAATCACTCCGTCTCGCATTCTTATCCAAACGGAGTTGAAATTTCGGGTATTACACCTCTTCGCCTCAACCCAATTTCATTTCATTCTTTCTCTTGTCCACCTCTACAATAAGCAAACCTACCATTACTTCCTAGCCAACATGAGTTTCAATCCTGACCACT
Organism: Dendrobium huoshanense; assembly: GCA_016618105.1. Classification (NCBI taxonomy): domain Eukaryota; kingdom Viridiplantae; phylum Streptophyta; class Magnoliopsida; order Asparagales; family Orchidaceae; genus Dendrobium; species Dendrobium huoshanense. The sequence continues at coordinate 74,296,440 of CM028359.1, forward strand.
CTATCATTAGTTCTTTTGTTTTTAAGAAAAAAGTTGAGATCACCAAGCACGATCTTGGTGCATTTTTAAACCTAAGAACTGAAGGATATAGAGCCCACACCCTAATGTCAGAAAACATCTTCCATTGGTATGAAATCAATAGGGTTATTAGAGAAAATGGAATTGACAATCATGTTGCTAGAGTGGCCGGTATGACCCAAGATGCCCGAATCATCCAGCATATCCTTAGATCTTCAATTATTCCTAAAGCTGGTGATAGGATAAACATAACTCCTCTCCTCTCTTGTCTAACTTTTTTAATCATGAAAAGACAACCTATTGATGAAGCCCAACTCATCCTAGATCATATCTATGGGCTTTCAGAAATAGGACATCCTGATCAGAAGAGGAAGAAGAACATTTCTTTAGGGCACTTGATTACTTATGTTTTGGAGAAGAAGTACAATATAGTCCATCCTGATGAGGAATATGAAGAGCCAGTTTATTACAACGATGCATCTTTCAGACTGCTCTTCAGGGAGGAAAAAGAAAAAGAAAAAGCACATGGCAGTGCTTCAGAAGAAGAAGAAGAAGGAGTGCAAGCTTCTGCTTCTCAATCAGATTACCAGAATCTGATTGAGAGATTTGATAGACTAGAGACTTACATTGATCAAAGGTTTGATCAATTTGATGCTCACCTTACGCAGCAGCAACATGACATTGGTAATATTAGAGATGAAGTTCATGAAATAAATACCAATGTAATGTTAATGGCCTCCTACTTCAATCTCTTTGGCGGCATTCCTCCTCCTCCTCCTCCAGAACAGTAGAAGTTTTTTATGTGTGTCTGTTGTATTTTTTTGTTTTGTTGTTTTGTTTTTTTTATCAAATATGTGTTATTGTGATTGTTGTTATGTTTTTTGTTTAAGTTTAATGTTTTTATGTAATTTTCTTTTTAATCAATGAAAGTTTGTTTGTCTTAGATTTGTTTTGAAATGTGGCTAATCTTTATGAATTTCATTAATATTGTTTTTAATCTACATTGTGCTTAAATTCGATTGTAATGTGAGATTATCTATATTAAGAAAATCTAGACTTTCTAAATTTATAATTTGTCTATAACTTGTTGTATTTAGAATTTTTAAATTCATGTCTATTCATTTAGACTACATAAAATTTAATATTGTTATTGCAATTTTGATGTTATCTTATTTTGTATTTCTATGCTCAAATGATATTTATGCACCTAGAAATATTTGAAATGTTAGATTATAGATTTTGGAAAGAATTGGTCAAATTACTCTTGAAAATTGTACAAATGTACAAAAATCAAAAGGGATTCGCAAAAATTTGCAAAGTGAAAAAGAGGCACAAAATAAGCCCAACCAAAGACAAATGCACAAAAATGTGCTCCAAAACTTTGAAAAGATGTGCAAAGCACCACATGAGGTAATTCTCTTCTTTCCAAATTCGTTTAATCTCTTAATTCAAGTTGATCTAATGTTCATTTATATTCTATTGAACTTTGAAATATAGAATTTTTTTACATCTCACTTGTAATGATTTTCAATAATCAAAATGTCTAAATTGAATCATGTCTTTGATAAATTCTTCTTACTTACAATGTTATATCATTTCATAAATTTTATGAATTTCTATGATTGACCTAATATCTTTAGTTTAAAATTGCATACCCTATGTCAAATCACAATTTAGATTAAAATTTTAACAATGAATTTCATATTATTATTTACATTTCTTGCGTATTTTCTTCACTTTTTGTTGCTGTCAAAAAGGGGGAGAAATTATTATGTTTGTGTTTGTGTTTTTGTTTTGTGATTTGTGTTTTCTGTTAAAAACACAAATATTGTTTTTGTTTTTGTGATTTGTGTTTTCTGTGTTAAAATTTTTGAAAAACAAAAATATTGTTCTTTAATGCCTCCTTATTTTAATGTACTCATAAATTCAGGGGGAGTTTAGGAGATAAGAGATTTGTTTTAACTTGAAACCATACTAATAATAATTGTTTTGCCATCATCAAAAAGGGGGAGATTGTTTGAATAGTTGCTATTTGAATGATTTATATTTGTGCAACTTATGTAATTTTGATGATTCCAAACATTATTGTTCAAATGAATAGTTATCTCCTAACAATTTCAGAAGATTTGCACTTGCTCTTGTGTGTACTAACATTTCAGGAAAATCAGACTCCAGAATACAAAAAACTTCAAATCAAATTCAACATGAGAAATTTTGTTTATTTGAAGTTTGTCTTTTCTTTGAATTAATTTTGAAAGGGAGTGATTGTAATTGAGTGAATAAAATCTCACACACACAAACTAAGGAGATCTTGAAATTCTATATTGATCGTACAGGACGATATATATCGTACTGGACGATCTGTCAGTTATCTCCTATAGAGCATTTGGAACGAATAGGAACTTGCTTCGAAAAATTTTTCTAAGTCCTATTCGTCCAGGACGAATTTTTATATCGTCCCCGGCGATGGGCGCTCTGGAAAATTTTCGTCCAGACGAAAATAAATATCGTACCGGACGAACAGCTCTCTGGAAAATTTTCGTCCAGACGAAACCAAATTATCGTCCCCGGCGATGTGCGCTCTGGAAAATTTTCGTCCAGACGAAAATAAATATCGTACCGGACGAACAGCTCTCTGGAAAATTTTCGTCCAGACGAAACCAAATTATCGTCCCCGGCGATGGGCGCTCTGGAAAATTTTCGTCCAGACGAAATAAATAATCGTCCAGGACGATCGGCTCTCTGGAAAATTTTCGTCCAGACGAACATATTTTCGTCCAAACGATAAACCGACTTAGGACAGTTTTCAGCAGTTTCTAGAACCGACCTTGTAATAACCGTTCGTACTGGACGAACCTAGTTCGTACAGGACGATCAGCTGTACGAAGTCATTTCGTACACATATACAAATTGGGTCGTTTCAGATCGTTTAAGTAAAATCGTCCGGGACGATCCATGATCGTACGGGACGATCCACTGCGTACAGAATTGAAAACTTGCAGTTTTTGGGCGGTTTTTCATGTCTTTTGTATAAATACTCCAAATTAGACTGCCACCCAATCTTTTTGTCATTTGATCTTCGTGCCTATTGAGAGAATAGCTAAGGGGAGAGTGGAAGAGAGCATTCAAAGGAGGATTCCTACCATTGGAGCGAGAAGGCTTCACTTGGATTGCAAAGGTAAGAATCTCTACTTGTGAAATTGGATTTCTTCACTCTTTTCTTTTCTTCCTTCTAGATTCTTGTGAGAAGATCATTCAAGAAGGTCCGGTTCACTGCCGACACTTGGAGAGTGTGAACAGACGTGGGTTCTTTGCCTACACTAGGAGAGTGTAAAAGGAAGGAGGTTCTCTGCCTACACTTGGAAAGTGTGAATAGCCGTAGGGTTCTCTGCCCACACTAGGAGAGTGTAAAAGGACGACGGTTCTCTGCCCACACTAGGAGAGTGTGAAAGGACGACGGTTCTCTGCCCACACTAGGAGAGTGTGAAAGGACGACGGTTCTCTGCCAGCACTGTGGATTGTGTAAAAGGACGACGGTTCTCTGCCGCACCGGGGAGTGGTGAAAAGAGGGTTTTGTACAGGCTTCTCCGCCTTGCTGTGGGTGCTAAAGGAGAGTCACTTTGTGGTATTAGTGCAATACTCAGAGGGTGCCTCTGAGGAGTGGATGTAGGTCTGGTTATAGACCGAACCACTATAAATCTGGTGTCATTTACTTTATTGCTTTTACGTTTCCGCATTTTAAATTTCAGTTTTAACAACTCTGTGGTTGAAAAACATTTTTCTACAAACTTCTAAAGAAAATTTCATTTCGGTTCAACTTTAACTTTAAGAGGGTTTAAAATTTTTAAAACTACCAATTCACCCCCCTCTTGGTAGCCGTGGGACATTTACTTAGGCTTAACAACCTAATTACTAGACTCAACATCATATGCCACTGATGGGTAGATGCATAAATACTACAGTAAATGCAGTATCATGTAGTCAACTTCAGTCTAAGGATCAATACATCTACCTCTAGCAGTAGTGGATGTATTGTAAAGACCAAAAACATAGCAGAATGCATAAAGAATACAAGTTCCTATGAGCTTCTACAACCCACGACAAAAGATTAGCTAGTGCACTACGATCCACCTATAGAAAGCAACAAGGTGTGCACGACAGTCTACCTGTATGAAGAAGTGAACAACTCTATTCAGAAGCTGCTACGCCATGCCACCAGATCCATAGTATTCAAACAAGCGGATAGAAGGCAGTTCACAAATATTTTAAAATACCCACGCACGTGCACTATAGTTTGTATACACATGTACACTAATAGGGGTTAAAAAATTATAAAACCCGTATGGGCCCCGGCGAACGTGTTATTGGTACACACGTGACATCTAGGCATGCTGCGTGGGTTATTAAATTTGAACCCGATCCTCCTAAGCGGGTAAATAGGAGTAGACAAGGTTCAATAAATAATTATAAAATGCCCCCTAAACACCCACATGGGCCCTAACGAGCGTGTTATTGGTACACACATCACGTCTAGGGATGCTGCATGGGTTGACAAGTGAATTCAAGTTCAAAACCGATCCTTCTATACGGGTCAATAGAAGTCGACAGGGTTCAAACCAACAAACAAATATACAGTTATGGTGATCATTATATTTGTCTTAATATATTAATATTAGGCTTTCAAGGCCTATAACAATATGAATTCACGAATAAAGGCACAAAGCCTACAAAATTTGATCCTCTATCGATAATTCGATAGAGTTCACAAGATTCGATCAATAAAGAGAAATAACCCCTACCATCCCGATGATGGCCGTGTTGAATGCAAATCTTAATCGGAGGGGTTTACAAATACTTTTAAATACCTCCCAATGGCCCATCCAAATATCCAAAACTCCAAACTATCCAAAATCCAAGATCATTCCAAATCAATATATTTAAAAATAAATCAATCCATTAAACATTTAAAGCAAAATCCATCCACCCTCAGCAATAATTTGTTGAGGTAGACAAATGAAATTTATTTCTTCTCACATAGAGCCAAAAGCCTAGCCGAAATATCACTAGGATCCATTCTCAAACAATCTCCTGCTAGTAAGGACATGGTACGCATCCTCTAACCGACGGTTTGCCGCCAAATGGCACCGTAAGATAAACGGTTATAACCCGGGGCCCTCTAAACCGAGTGGTTTTTCCTCCAAATGGCACCATGAAATACCGGTTATGGCCAGTGCCAATACGCTCCTTAGTGTCATCAAATCCTTGAGATATGAATCAATTGGATATGATCGATAGGGCATAAAGCCCTCTGTTAGCTAAGGTGGATTTAAATTTGTCCCCTTAGATAAACATTTAACATAGGTCTACAAGGTCCCCTTGGACGAAGCAACCCATGGCTGCCGACAAGGGTCCTTCTGTCAGGTTGGGTCGACTACCTCCTCTTACTAAGTAGACCAGGGACCATGATGGTCCGGGATGACGAACCATGTGATCTTGATCGGGTCTATCTGTTAAGATAGTTGCTATTTACATGCTTTACATTTTTGCAACTTGTATAATTTTGATGATTCCAAATATTATTGTTCAAATGTGCAGTTATCTCCTAACAATTTTAGAAGATTTGTATTTGCTCTTGTGTGTACTAACATTTCAGGAAAATAAAACTCCAGACTACAAAAACTTTAAATCAAATTCAACATGAGATACTTTGTGAATTTGAAGCTTGCACTTTTCTTTGAATTAAATTTGAAAGGGAGTGATTGTAATTGAGTGAATAAAAACATACACACATACATAAGGAGATCATATAAAATTTATACTTATCGTACGAGACAATATCAGATCGTACGGGGCGATCAGACAGTTATCTCTTATTGAGCAAATAGAATGAATAGGAACTGGCTTGAAAACTTTTCTAAGTCCTATTCGTCTGGGACGAAATTAAATATCGTCCAGGACAACTTGGTCTCTATAAAATTTTCGTCCAGACGAAATTAATTATTGTCAGAAAACGAGTTGCTCTCTGTAAAATTTTCGTCCAGACGAAATTAATTATCGTCCAGACGAAATTAATTATCGTCCAGGACGATCTGGTCTCTGTAAAATTTTCGTCCAGATGAAATTAATTATCGTCCAAGACGATCTGGTCTCTGTAAAAATTTCATCTAGACGAACCAATTTTTGTCCAGACGATTAACCAACTTAGAACGGTTTTCAGCAGTTTTCTAGAACCGACCTAGTAATAAACGTTCGTACCAGACGAACTTAGTTCGTAAGTGACGATCAACGTGTACGAAGACATTTCGTACACATATACAAATAGGGTCGTTTTAGAGTGTTTAAGTAAAATCATCAAGGACGTTCTACGATCGTACGGGACGATCCACTGCGTACAGAATTGAAAATTTGCAGTTTTTGGGCGTTTTTCTTGTCTTTTGTATAAAGAGTCCAAATTTGACTGCCACCCAATCTTTTTGTTATTTGATCTTCGTGCCTCTTGAGAGAATAGCTAAGGAGAGAGTGTGAGAGTGCATTCAAAGGAGGATTCCTACCACTGGAGCGTGAAGGCTTCACTTGGAGCTCAAAGGTAAGAATCTCTACTTGTGAATTGGGATTACTTCACCCTTTTCCTTCTTCCTTCTAGATTTCTTGTGAGAAGATCTATCAAGGAGATCCGGTTCGCTGCCGACACTTGGAGAGTGTGAATAGCCGAAAGGGTCGCTTCCTACACTTGGAGAGTGTGAACAGCTGTAGGGTTCTCTGCCCACACTAGGAGAGTGTGAAAGGACGGAAGGGTTCTATGCCCACACTAGGAGAGTGTGAAAGGACGGACGGTTCTCTGCCAACACTGGGGATTATGTAAAAGGACAACGGTTCTCTGCCGCACCAGGTAGTGATGAAAAGAGTGTGTTGTAAAGGCTTCTCCGCCTTGCTGAGGGTGCAAAAGGAGAGTCACTATTGGTATTAGTGCAATACTCATATGGTGCCTCTGGGGAGTGGATGTAGGTCTGGTTATAGACCGAACCACTATAAATCTAGTGTCATTTACTTTACAGTTTTTATGTTTTCGCATTTTATTTTTAATTTTTAAGAACTCTGTGGTTGAAAAACATTTTCTAGAAAAACTTAAAAGGAAAATTTTCATTTTCGTTCAACTTAAATTCAAAGAGGGATTAAATTTTTTTTAAACTACCAATTCACCCCCCCTTTTGGTAGCCTGGGATATTAACTTAGGCTTAATAACCTAATTACTAGACTCAACAAGTGGTATAAGAGCTTTGTTTCAAAATCATAAGTTTAAACTATTTTTTGATTAACATAGATGGCTACATTCGGAAACTGAAACACACCTGAGGGTTACTCTATCACTAGACCTCCACTGTTTGACAATATTCCTTTTGATTTTTAGAAAACATGCATGTCTACTTTCTTACAGTCACTTGATTATCGCATGTGGATTCTAGTCCAAGAAGGTTACACAAAACCAACTAGATTAGTTGATGGAGTTGGGGTAGAAACACCTTTTGCAGATTGGACTTTAGAAGAATGTGACTTAGCACAACTAAATGCCAAATGTCTAAATAGTTTCTTTTGTGCTTTAAAATCTGAAGACTACATACGGGTTTCTACTTGTAAAAGTGGAAAGGACATATGGGATAGACTTTGTATAACTTATGAAGGGACAAATGAGGTTAAACATTCAAGACTCAATATCTTGTTACATGACTATGAATTATTTCACATGAAACCTAATGAATCTATTTCAGACATGTACACAAGATTCACACAATTTGTCACTTCTTTACATGAACTTGGTAGGGAATTAATTAATGCTGAAATGGTTAATAAAATTCTTCGATATTTACCTACTGCTTATGATGCTAAAATTACTTTAATTACAGAGTCTAAAGATCTAAACATATATTCTATTGACAATCTTCTTGGTTCACTCATTGCTTATGAGCAAGGAGTAAGTTAAAGAAAGATTGATGCAGGTGAACCACGAAAGGAGAAGAATATTGCACTAAAGGTGGAAGAGTCAGAGAGTGAACACTCACAACCTGAGGATGAAGATGATATTGCATTGATGACTAGACAATTCAGAAGCTTTTTAAAGAGGAAGCAAAAGAGACGCCAGCAATGAAATAGAGGTAAGTTTAACAGAAATGACAAGGTTTCTAATGAAGTAATTTGTTATGAATGCAGGAAACCATGTCATATAAAGACTGATTGCCCAAAACTCAAAGCCACTCCTAGCAAGGAGAAGGTAGAGGAGAAACCAATTATAAAGAAGGGCAAGAAGAAGTTTCAAAGAGCTTTCTGGGAGGACTCAGCTTCAGACTCATCTGAGACTGAAAAAGAAGAAGAAATCACCAACCTTTGTTTATTGGCAGATAATGTTGAACACTCATATCAAGAAGAGGTATGTGACTTAACCTATGATGAATTATTTAAAGTTTTTGAACACATGCATGATGCATATAGGAAAATAAAAAAGGTGTATGCTAGTTTGAGTTTAGAATTGGAAGAACTTAAGAAAGAACATGAAATCCTTATGAAAGATCATGCATTAATAGATAACAACCACATGAAATTACTTGACAAATATGATGACTTGAATAAGAATTTTGAGAATTTAAAATCATCCTATGCTGATCTTGAAAAAGAATTTAAGAATTTTAAGGATGAATCAGAGAGAAAAATATATAGATTCAATTATACAAATCGAATCTTGGAAGATATGAATTCATTCTATAAACTGACAATAAGAGCTCTCGAGGATAATAGGAAACCCCCTAAACTTGAAGATTTTACAAATCCTAAATATTATCCTAAATTCATGAAATCCCTTAGAAGACAATCATATGGAAGAAAACTTAGGAATATTTTTCCTAATGTTAAATATAATAATTGTGGATTTTTGGGACATATAGCTCACACATGCACTTTAAAGAAGAAAACTAATTTGGTGTGGAGATCTAAGATGCATAAACCAATATATATCATACATGCATCTGATTATAAATTGATAAAAGGTGAACCCAAACTTGTTTGGGTTCCCAGGTCTAATATTTGAGAGTTTTTGCAGGAGTGCTCTCACACAAGACCTCGTGGGAGCATATGGTACCTGGACAGCGGATGTTCAAAGCATATGACTGGAGACACTGCTCAATTCATAACGCTGGAAGTCAGGAATGGAGGCAAGGTTACACTTGGAGATAATACCACAAAGAAGTGGTTGGATTAGGTATGATTGGAAATCTCAAAAACTTTTTTATAGACAATGTGTTATTAGTTGAAGGCTTAAAACATAATTTGTTAAGTATAAATCAGCTATGTGACAAGGGATATAATGTAAAATTTTTACCTACTAGCTGTATTTTAAACCTAAATGGGAAAGAAGTTTTAAATGGAAAAAGGGTAAACAATATTTACATGCTAGATTTGAATTCAATTCAATCTCCTACTGCTTTTTGTTTGAAAACTATTTCTGATAAATAATGGCTTTGGCATAGGAGACTTTGTCATTCTAGTATGAAAAACCTTAAGAGAATTACCCAAAAGAACTTAATGAGAGGTATAACAAAACTAGACTTTACTAAGGACCACCTTTGTGATGCATGTCAATTAGGAAAACAAGTGAGGTCCTCTTTTAAGTCCAATCAAGATCTAAGGACCAGTAAACCTTTAGAAATTCTTCACATGCTTCTTTTTGGACCAGTAGGAACTATAAGTCTAGGAGGGAAGATATACGGATTTGTTATTGTGGATGATTTCTCAAGATTCACCTGGGTTAGATTTCTTTTTCATAAAAGTGAATCGTTTGAGGAATTCAGAAAATTTTCTACTTGGATTCAAAGGAAACTAGGGAGTGAAATAATTTCTATACAAAGTGATCATGGAGGAGAATTTGAAAATGAAAGATTTAAAAATTTCTGTAAAGAAAAAGGGATTGATCACAATTTTTCTGCACCTAGAACCCCTCAACAAAATGGGGTAGTTGAGAGAAAAAATAGAACATTAATAGAAGCCGCCCGAGCAATGTTGGCAGAATACTCACTTCCTATATATTTTTGGGCTGAGGCGGTTAGCACTGCATGCTATGTTCTGAATAGGGTGAATGTGAGATCAAATTTGAATAAAACATCCTATTAGTTGCTAAAAGGTAGAACACCTAATTTGTCTCATTTGCATGTATTTGGTTGCAATGTGTTTATTCATAATAATGGAAAATCTGCCTTAGGAAAATTTGATCCAAAATCAGATGAAGGAATTTTTATTGGATATTCAAGTGTTGGAAAATCTTATAGGGTATTCAACAAAAGAACTTTGGTCATTGAAGAAACCACACATGTTGTATTTGATGAATCTGGATATTTGGAAGAGCCGAATGTTGTTGAAGATGAGATTGAGGAAAACTTTCAAAAGATAGATAGAATAAATTTGGAAGAAAATGTAGAAGAGAATTTGGAAAGAGAAAACCCTATGCCTAGAGATTTGAGATTTTCTAAAAACCACCCAAGGGAATTGATTATAGGTGAACCTAGTGAGGGTGTTAGAACTAAGCGTTGACTAAACAAGGAAGTTAATCATTCAGCCTTTATTTCAACTATTAAACCCACTAACATTGATCAAGCACTTTCTGATGAATTTTAGATATTGGCCATGTAAGAAGAGTTGAATCAATTTGTAAGAAATGAAGTTTGGGAATTAACTTCAAGGATAAAAGATCAAAGTGTTGTTGGAACCAAGTGGGTATTCAATAATAAAATGAATGACTCAGGAGTAGTCATTAGAAATAAGGCTAGATTAGTTGCTAAGGGGTATAATCAAATTGAAGGAATTGATTTTGAGGAAACTTTTTCTCCTGTAGCTAGACTTGAAGCAATTAGGGTTTTACTTGTCTTTGCCTGTTTTAAAGGTTTTAAATTGTTTCAAATGGATGTCAAAATTGTCTTTTTAAATGGGGTAATTGAGGAAGATATTTTTGTAGAATAACCTCCAGGTTTTAAAAATTTTAAATACACAAATCATGTTTTCAAGTTAAAAAAGGCATTATATGGATTGAAACAGGCACCTAGGGCTTGGTATGAGAGGTTGAGCACCTTCCTACTTGAAAGATCTTTTGAAAAAGGAAGTGTGGATACAACTCTCTTTTTAAAGAAATTTGGAAAGGATATACTCATTGTTCAAATTTATGTGGATGATAACATTTTTGGATCTTCAAATAAAAATCTTTGTGATGATTTTTCTAAATCAATGAGTAGTGAATTTGAAATGAGTCTAATGAGAGATTTAAATTACTTTCTAGGCTTTAGCATTAAGCAACTTGAGGAAGGAACATTTCTTAGTCAAACTAAATATGTTAAGAACATCCTCAAAAAATATGAAATGGATAATGCTAAACCAGTTAGTACACCAATGAGTTTCTCAGTTCAGTTGGATAAGGACCTTAAGGGAAAATCTGTTGATCAAAAGAAATTTAGAGGGATAATTGGATCTTTACTTTATTTGACTGCTAGCCGACCATATATTATGTTCAGTGTTTACTTATGTGTTAGGTTTCAATCAGATCCAAAAGAATCACATTTGATAGCAGTGAAAAGGATTTTAAGATACTTACTAGGAACTCATAACTTAGGAATTTGGTATCCTAAGTTTAGCTCTTCATTTGAAATTATTGGTTACTCAGATTCTGACTTTGCAGGATATAGAGTGGATAGGAAAAGCACTTCTGGAACATGTCAATTCATTGGAAATTTATTAGTTTCATGGTCTAGTAGAAAACAAAATTCAGTGGCCCTATCTACCACAGAAGCAGAATACATTGCATTAGGAAGTTGTGTGTCACAAGTACTTTGGTTAAAACAATAGTTGATTGATTTAGGATTAACTATAGGCACTATTCCAATTTATTGTGACAATACTAGTGCTATTTGTATTTTCAAAAATCCTATTCAACATTCTAGAACCAAACACATTGACATAAGACATAATTTCATAAGGGATCATGTATTCAAGGGAGAAATTGAACTTACTCATGTTTCAACTGAAAATCAACTTGCAGACATTTTTACAAAACCTTTAGCCTTTGATACCTTCAGTACATTAAGAACAAGGCTTGGTGTTATTGATTTGAATGCTTAAATAAAAATGTTTTTGCAACATTGATATTTATATTTTCTTAGTTTATTTGTTTTAATTTTGTTTTGATTTTGTGATTTTTGTGTATTTTGAATGAGTTTATTTTAGAGCCTGTGGTTTTGTCTTTATTTTCTATGTTTTAAATGTTTAGTTTGTTTTAGTTTGATAAAAATTTCAAAAAATCCAAAAATGTGTGGAAATCGTCCGGGACGAAATTTTTCGTACTGGACGATGTGTGCTACTTTCATTTTGCGAGAACTATAACCGTTTTGAGAGTAGTTTTTAATGTAGTTTGTTTGTACGATCTTATAATCGTCCAGGACGAAATTTTTTTTTCTCTCAAACGTCAGGACGATTGAATGCAGCGGTTGAGTGGATAAGACGGTTTTAAATGTAAAGTTCGTCCGTACAAACTTTTTGTTTGTCCAGACGAATAGACGTCGTTTCATTGTAGGGGACGGTTTTCAACTGACATTAAAACGAATTAACTTTTGATCGTCTGCACGAAATTGTTTCGTATGTACGATCGGTCAAGTCAAAAGTCTGTACGAAAGGATGCATCGTAAATTGTGTTGATTATGAAAAGCTGTTTCATTTTAGACGAATTGGATCATCTGTATGAAATTTTTTCGTCCAGATGAACGATAATTTTCGTCCAGGACGAACGTATCATTTTCTTTAAAAATGAAGGAATTCTAACTCAACAATCACATCTCCAAACTTCACTTTCAATCCCTTTCGACTTTAAATCAACAATGGCCTCCTCAAGCAAAAGACAAAAGGTGTTGGCTAAGAAACCTCACAGAAATGCCTCTAAAAACTTCCTTTCAAAGGCAAATGAGGAATCCTTTCCTCGTTTTGCATCTGCCAAAATTACACCTTCTCGCATTCTGATTCAAAACGAGATAAATTTCAAGGTAATGCATCTTTTTTCTTCCACCCAGTTTGGATTCATTCTTTCTCTCGTCCACCTCTACAACAAACAAACTTTTCTCTATTTCCTAGCCAATATGAGTTTCAATTCCGACCACACCTACATAAGTTCTTTTGTTTTCAAACAAAAAGTTGAAATCACCAAGCACGACATAGGTGCCTTTCTGAACTTAAGAACTGAAGGTTATAGAGCCCACACCCTTATGAATGAAAACACCTTCAAATGGTATGAAGTCAATAGGGTGATTAGAGAAAATGGCCTAACATATCATGTTGCTAGAGTTTCAGGAATGACCAAAAATGCTCGAATCATCCAGCACATTCTTTGATCTTCAATCATTCCTAAAGCTGGTGATATGATCAATATTACCCCACTCCTTTCTGTTGTGACCTTTTTTATTATGGATCGTAAGCCTATCGATGAAGCCCAACTTATCCTAGACCATATTTATGGGCTTTTAAAAATTGGGCATGCATAACAGAAGAGAAAAAGGATCATCTCATTAGAACACTTAGTTACATACATTTTAGAAAAGAAATACAACTTAGTGCATCCTGATGATGAATACAAAGAGCCGGTCTACTATAATGATGCTTCCTTCAGAGCAATTTTTAAGGAGGAAAAAGGGAAAGTACATGCCAGTGCTTCTGAAGAAGAAGAAGAAGGAGAGAAAACTTCTGCACCTCAATCAGATTATCAGAATTTGATTGAGAAATTTGATAAACTTGAGATCATGTTGATCAAAGATTTGATCAAATTGATGCTCAACTCCTGCAGCAGCAACAGGACATTTGTAGTATCAAAAATGAAGTTCATGAAATCAATACCAATGTTATGTTGATGGCCTCCTACTTCAACCTATTTGGTGGCATTCCTCCTCCTCCAGAAGAAGAATAGAGAATGAGCGATGATTTTCTTTATGTTTGTTGTATTTGTGTTTGCTTTAGTGTTTGTTCTAGTGTTTGTTCTAGTTGTATTTGTTTGTCTTTGTTTTAAACTTTAGTGTATTTTCTTTTGTATTAATATTATGAAATAATCCTGTAATCCTTTTCATAAATATCAATATATGTTGTAGTTGATTTTGATTTTGGATTATTTTTTAAATGTGTTTAGTTCTTATGAATTTCATTAGTCTTTTTAATCCTAATTGTGCTTAAATTAGATTGTGATTTAAGATTAATTATATTAGAAAATCTAGTCTCTCTAAATTTAAAATTTATTTATAACTTGTCATAATTAGAATTTTTAATCTCATGTCTATTCATTTATACTACATAAAAGTTAATATTATTATTACAATTTAGATGTTTTCTTATTTTGTATTTCTTTGCTCAAGTGATATTTATGCACTTAGAAAAATTTGAATTTTATATTATTGATCTTGGAAAGAATTTGTTTTAATTACTCTTGAAAATTATACAAAGAGTACAAAAATGAAAAGGAATGCGCAAAGGTTCGCAAATATGAAAAAGAGGCACAAAATTAGCCCAATGTCAAAAGATGCACAAAAATATGCCAAAATTTTGAAAAAGATGCGCAAAGCGTCGCATGTGATAATTCTCTTCTTTCCAAATTCTTTCAATCTCTTAATTCAAATTGATATTATGTTCATTTATATTTTATTAAACTTTGAAATATAGAATTTTTATTCATCTCTCTTGTAATGATTTTCTATATTCAAATGTCTAAATTGAATCATATTTTTGATAAATTCTTCTTACTTACAATGTTATATCACTTCTTAAATTCTATGAAATTTGATGATTTATCTAATGTTATTAGTTTTAGATTGCATACCTTATGTCAATCACCATTTAGATTAAATTTTCAAATGAATTTCATATAATTATTTACATTTCTTGTCTATTTCTTCTAAACTTTTTGTTGTTGTCAAAAAGGGGGAGAAATTATTGTGTTTGTATGTTTTGTTTATTTTGTTTGCATTTTAATTTTGTGTTTGACTTTGTGTATGACTTTGTGTCTATGGCTTGTGTTATTTTGTTAAAAAAAATTTTGAAAAACAAAAATATTGTTCTTTGCTTCAAAATGCCTCCTTATTTTCATGTATTCATCAATTCAGGGGAAGTTAAGGAGATTTGTTTAAATTAAAATCATACAAACAATAATTGTTTTGCCATTATCAAAAAGGGGGCAATTGTTAAGATAGTTGCTATTTGTATGCTTTATATTTTTGCAACTTGTATAATTTTGATGATTCCAAACATTATTGTTCAAATGTGTAGTTATCTCCTAATAATTTTAGAATATTTGTATTTGCTCTTGTGTGTACTAACATTTCAGGAAAATTAAACTCCATACTACGAAAACTTCAAATCAAATTCAACATGAGATACTTTGTGAATTTGAAGCTTGTACTTTTCTTTGAATTAAATTTGAAAGGGAGTGATTGTAATTGAGTGAATAAAAACATACACACACACATAAGGAGATCATATAAAATTTATACTGATCGTACGGGATGATATCAGATCGTACGGGACGATCAGACAGTTATCTCCTATTGAGCACATAGAACGAATAGGAACTGGCTTGAAAAAATTTCTAAGTCCTATTCGTCCGGGACGAAATTAAATATCGTCCAGGATGACTTGGTCTCTATGAAATTTTCGTCCATACGAAATTAATTATCGTCAGAAAATGAGTTGCTCTCTGTAAAATTTTTGTCCAGACGAAATTAATTATCGTCCAGGACGATCTGGTCTCTGTAAAATTTTCGTCTAGACGAAATTAATTATCGTCAGAAAACGAGTTGATCTCTGTAAAATTTTCGTCCAGACGAAATTAATTATCGTCCAGGACGATCTGGTCTATATAAAAATTTTGTCCAGACGAACCAATTTTCGTCCAAACGATTAATCAACTTAGAACGGTTTTCAGCAGTTTTCTAGAACCGACCTAGTAATAATCATTCATACCGGACGAACTTAGTTCATACGGGACGATCAGCGTGTACGAAGACATTTCGTACACATATACAAATAGGGTCGTTTCAGAGCGTTTAAGTAAAATCGTCCAGGACAATCCACAATCGTACGGGACGATCCACTGCGTACATAATTGAAAATTTACAGTTTTTGGGCGTTTTTTCTTATCTTTTGTATAAAAAGTCCAAATTTTACTACCACCCAATCTTTTTGTCATTTGATCTTCGTGCCTCTTGAGAGAATAGCTAATGAGAGAGTGTGAGAGTGCATTCAAAGGAGGATTCCTACCACTGGAGCGTGAAGGCTTCACTTGGAGTTCAAAGGTAAGAATCTCTACTTGTGAATTGGGATTACTTCACTCTTTTCCTTCTTCCTTCTAGATTTTTTGTGAGAAGATCTGTCAAGGAGATCTGGTTCGCTACCGACACTTGGAGAGTGTGAATAGCCGAAAGGGTTGCTTCCTACACTTGGAGAGTGTAAACAGCTGTAGGGTTCTCTGCCCACACTAGGAGAGTGTGAAAGGACGGAAGGGTTCTCTGCCCACACTAGGAGAGTGTGAAAGGACGGACGGTTCTCTGCCAACACTGGGGATTGTGTAAAAGGACGACGGTTCTCTGCCGCACCGGATAGTGGTGAAAAGAGTGTGTTGTAAAGGCTTCTCCGCCTTGCTGAGGGTGCAAAAGGAGAGTCACTATTGGTATTAGTGCAATACTCATATGGTGCCTCTTGGGAGTGGATGTAGGTCTGGTTATAGACCGAACCACTATAAATCTAGTGTCATTTACTTTACAGTTTTTACGTTTCCGCATTTTATTTTTAATTTTTAAGAACTCTGTGGTTGAAAAACCTTTTCTAGAAAAACTTAAAAGAAAAATTTTCATTTTGGTTCAACTTAAATTCAAAGAGGGATTAAAATTTTTTAAAACTACCAATTCACCCCTCTCTTGGTAGCCTTGGGACATTAACTTAGGCTTAACAACCTAATTACTAGACTCAACACTATCATTCATTCCCCCACCATCTGTTTTACGTGCGAGATTGTGAAATTTCTATTTTAAATATCAAAATTTCCAAATCTCCAAACTCTTTAGATCCCAAATGTATGATGCTACTATATGCCAGATAACACGTATGTTTTACGTATCTAATTGATGACTAGCCTTAATCGAAAGTTCTCTCTCGTAATTGGGAGGGGTAATTAACTATAGGGGCTTGCGCCTATAGGAAACCAGAACTCAGATCATAAAATCTTCACAAAATGAGGGCAAAATCTCTGGGAAGTGCCTTATCTACAAACCCATCTGCCTTCCAAAATTTATCTCGGAACTTATCAGTTAAAACTCCCTCGCCGAATAAAAAGAAAAGCGGGGAGGCTGGGGCCAAATTTTCGGAGCCCACATGCTCGTTGTCGGAGCACGGGCTTATTACGCATGAGCAAATGTGTGGGCTAGAATCATGCAAGAGTAGACAGTGCACAAGGCACAGGCGCGCGGATCACAGGAGGAACAATGATAGTTGTAGGCCCTCGTGGTTTGGATGGTATGGGAGTGCAAACTAGAGCCATGAATCTAAATGCACAGTGAAGGCCAAGTGCGAGTGGGATTTGGCTCGGTTTGGCGAGTTTGCTCATGGAGTTAGGGCGAGTTGGTCAGATCATAGTAAGCTCACATATGGTTTTTGATCGTGTAATCGGACAAAGGTGGAGATGTCGTGTATTGGTCCGGTTTTAGATTAGGTTTTTGTGAGAGTATTGAATGGATGGCCAATATCGACTCTCTTCATCATGGATCGTTAATCAAGTATTTATGTGTGTTAATGGTTTCAAAATTCAACAATCTTGGGCTCATTTGATTCGTCTTGTCGAGCTGCTCAATTCAATTATAAGCATGTCACATTTGGAAATCATTTGATCATCCAATTTGTGGTTTGAACCTTTTAAATGCACTTCAGGTCTTTGACCCATTTGGGATCAGATTGGGTCAAATTTAGTATAATTGGGTTTGACTTTTCGAGACGTCAACTATGAGTTTGACGAAATTGGAGCTTGAATGGCCCCATATTTAATTTGTAAAATTTCTAACTCAAATTTGTCTCGAGATTCCAGACTGATCAAATTAATTTTTGATGGCATATCAAGAATATAATATTGAACCATAATTATTTATACATGCCTATACTCTTTTATTATATAAGGCAAGTCCAATATATGAGACATGTGATACATAACAGAAATTATCAAAGTATTTCACTAAGGTTTTGTGATTGGAAAGTTGCAAATTATAAGAGCTATCATGACGGTTTGCCTCCCTTGCAGTCCACAATGTAACAATGCTGGGCACCATTATTATTGTGAAAGGTGCAATTTAATAAGCTTGCTATAATAATTAATGGACCTTTTCCCTCTTGTTTCTAATACTTATTAATGATGAATTATTTTCAATTAATGGGAATCCTAATGCCTATGATTTCATATTGTAAAATATAATTAAAATTCTTGTAAGTTTTCAACAGAATAAACAAAGCAAATGCAAGATAGCCAGAAGTCTGAAATTTACGAGAAATTATTTTGTGTGAATTCCAAATGTAACTCTATGTATAGACTCCAATACAGTATCGTCACGTGGAGGCCCGGCGACCCAGTGGTATGCAACATTAATATATAATGGTACACAATATCAATACATGTCAACAATACACATCGGTACATAACAATTACAGTGGTACACAACCGTACATGGTGGTACTCAGCAGTACATAGAGATACTCAGCAGTGGTACATAGTGGTACATAGCAATATACAGTTGCAGTGCACAATAACGGTACACAATAGTACACAACAAAAATTAACATTAATAATACACATCAATATTACACAGTAATATAGGTTTTATCTAAACTTGTACACCGAATCTAAACGAATCTAAATTTTTGCAGAGCAATAAAACTTCGAAGGAGCAAAACAGATTTGAACGATGCACCCTAAACCATTAAAATCGCTATATTTATAGAAAAATAGTAAAGCCTCTTCACACTTTAAAATTTACCAGTAATATCCCTGACTTATCTCCTATGGTTCGCTGTAGTAAGTCTTCTAAACTTTTTGCGTAATGCCTTCCATATCCTCGGAAAATTTAACATCCTTCAAACCGGTTTCCATCTCCATAGCCTATTTCTCTTTTTTCATTCTCAACTTTCTTCCGAGGAGAAATCATATGTCAGGTGGCAAAAAAAGTCATTCAAAATCCTAATCCCTAGATATTAAGGCGCTTATGCGGGGTTCTTTTTAACAAAGCTTAAATTTTTGCTTCTAGATCAGGTCGGGTCGTCGGGCTGCGTGTAAAATTAGAAAACACGTGATAAATATTATAATTTCATCGTATATGGTCGTTGGATAATTTGGTCGCAACGTGATGGTATTGTATTAGAGTCTGGACGTAAAACTACGTAATCCACATAGAATAATTTCACCTTACGAAGAATCCAGATGCAGAGTCCCCTGGTTGTTTCATCTAGGTAACATCTTTCTCATGCATTGCCTTGTATCAATTAAAAAGCTTCCTGTGTGTTATGCGCAAAAGGGTAAGAAATAAATTAGAGATTAGAGAGAGATGATGAGGGTCAGAGGATGAACGTAAAATAGCACTTACGTCTATTTTATTTTTTGTTCGATGCAGTGAATCATTTGTTAAAAAAGGCTTAGATAGTTTTCTATCATTCATTAAAAAAAGGCTTAAAAAGTTTTCATATCATCCTATGGGATCTAATCTTAACATATCTACGATGAAACGTACGTAAATAGAGAAAAGAAATTAAATAATTGTTCTTTATTTAATTAGTAACAAATTTTCTAACGATGCTTATTAATATAATTTTAACAATTTTTAAGATTTAGATTAAACAACTTTTACTTTCTAATAATATTTAAAAATTATATTATTATCACAACTTTTTTGCTTCAATAGTTTAGAGCCATACCAACATGAAATATAAGTTCCCTTACAGTTAAATTAATTGATATTATATTTATTTCGAAACATATGTTTTTTAATGTTATAATTTTATTAACCATGTTTTTATTCAACTTAAGATATGAAGAGGTACTTTAAAAGAAAAATTGTCTATGTTGATTCCAAGCCGGATGAAAAAGATTCATTTTTTTTAATCTTCAATAATTTGTGCCCTCACAATAATAATAAAAAAAAACACAAAACTGAATCTGCCCACGTGTATGACTTTATTTTCTTAGACATCTCTCTCTGGAGTCGACAAAATGAATTTCGTCATTCCCTTCATCTTCTTCGCCCTTACACGACTTCCCAGGCAAAGGAACCGAAATTTGTTGGTTGGTCATGGCAGGTCGACACATTCTATTTCACGAACATATAACATTTGAGTGATTTCATGCTATGTCGAGGCATTGCAAGATCGCTATGCGAAACATTGAGTTTTAAACTAGGCACAATGTGTGTATGTTGTTCATTGCTCCCTTTGCATTCGCTCAGATTTGATTTTGGCATGTGTACGGGTCAACAGAGATTTGAGATATTCTAGGACGAAAACTTTCTTAACAATCTCTCATTTCTTTCCTTCAAGCTTTCAAAATTTTTTGAAAGATTATGTGAGTGAGGTTATACTATTTGGTTGTTCTTAAACCATATTCTTATCCTTTATTAAGTTTAGAGCTTCTTGAACTTGTGATTATATATTATCAGTGTGTCTAAAAATTAGTGTACTTTCCAAGTAGAAAAGTAGCGTAAGATTTTTCCATTACCCGTGAAAGATAGAAGCCTCTCCACCTTGTTTGGATGAGAAGGAGAGTGATTGTGAAATTCGTATAGGTAGAGAGTAGACTCAACCACTATAAATTGATTTGCGCTAAACCAAATTTGTCCGTCTTGTGACTTATGGAGCCTCAATCAAGGGCGAGTAAAAGTAGTAGACTACCTAATACCTCGGTTGACTTCTAAACTAGGTGAACTAATCCAGTTCACAATCAGCATGTTTTATAGCCTAATTTAAGCTTAACAATTGACTTAGCTAATCAGATTTAAATAAATAAATGAGTGGATAGTTCCATCTCCTTTAATTTACTACATTCAAGCATAAATATAAAGATCTCCTTTCTCATGTCCTCAATGCATCACATAAAGAAAAAAAAAAATGAAAACAGTATATGACTGTGCAGTACTGAGTTCTATCACAGTGATGAGAGCGTATAGCTCCTAGAAACATAAATAACTTCTGAGAGAAATTTGTTGTGAAACTGAAGATTTGCAGATACATCGTATTGCAATGGACGTGCATGTCTTTGTTTAATTTTGGCATATGATACATAAAGACATTAGTCATATATATATCACTTATCACTTTGGGTATCATTTTATATAAATATATGCTCGCATATATTTTTATTATTATATCACATAAAAATATATTCTGTGCGTACATCGGACGGTCCGGAGACAGACTAGAAGTGACGTGGTGTTTTCTGGTTGGCCTCCGGATGACGTCTGGTGTCCGCACAAAATAATTTATACAAAAATATTACTGTTACTCATGTCAAGTGAGAGGGAATACTTTACCCCATCACCTTGATGAGCTCATATATCAGATCACCTCTCAAAAGCTTTCAGAGGATCCTTTGGGTCAATTTCACTAATGAGAGGTAGATCAACAGGCAGGGTATCCACACTTATACCGCTTTCTTCAAGCTTCTTCACCACCTCCTCAAATAATATCTTATTCCCTGGAGCCGTGAAATGCAGCCCATCCCTACAAATTCAATGAAATAGGCTCTTCTTTAAAAATGAAATTGCAGCAGAATTTACAGCTATCTCACATCGGAGGAAGAAAGAGCCGTTATCCAATAAAAGCAACAAAATCAAACGTGTAAAAAGTAGGACAATATATATAACCTGTAATTGCAGAAACATGTAACAGTCCTCAGCCCAGTTTATCATCGGATACATGATAGTTTTTTAAATAGCAAGATATTTATCGAATTAAAATATGGGCTCATTTATTTTACAAGAAAATGATAAAAGTAATTATAATTATTCTTTGCAAGACAAAATGCTGTCATGTAAAATAGAAAAAAGTTGCCAAGTGACTTCAAAAAAATCAATTAAACCCTGAGATAAATATAAAAAAGGACAAAGCTTTGGTTGGATTTACGGAAATGAAGAAGATGAAATAAATGTTCAAATATTTTTTTAAGTTAAGTGTGCAGAGATGAGAGATGAGAGATGAGGATGCTGAAGTGGATGAGTGGCTTTACTCTTAAAAACAGAATACGAAATGAGCATATATGTGAAAAGGTTGGAGTAGCTCCCGTGAAAGATAAGATTAGCGTGAGTCTCCTTAGATGGTTTGGTCACATAAAATGACGACCTTACAATGACCCGGTTAGGAAAATAGATGTATTAGATTTGACTTATATTAAAAAAGGTAGAGGTAGAACTAAAAAGACTTGGTTAGATAATATTAGAAATGACCTTTCTTTATTAGATGTAGATGAGAATTTGATCCATAACAGAACACAATGGAGAAAAATGATTTATATAGCTGACCTCACATAGTGGAATAAAGGCTTGTTGTTGTTGTTATAGATGTACGCTCATGGACTGGACCTTTTTTAAGGATTTTTTTTTCTTTCGCCGAAATTTTGAGCATCAAAACACAGCCTAGAGCTCATAAACTGGCCTTGACCAAAATGGCCGACATTAATCATACATGTTGTGGATTTGTTTCTCTAATAAACTGGCATGACCAGCGCCGCTGATAATTTTCAAAGGTTCAATATACTTCTGTTGAAAACAAAATGGAAAATCCATTCAAAACATTCTGTATGACTCTTTTGCCCCTTCAATCAACAATTGCAAAAATTAGAAGATTCAAATATACAAATGTGTGATAGCAAAAACTGAATGCAGAGATGTCACGAAGAGCAAAGCATGATGAAACTACAAACAAACACAAAAGAGACGAGGAAAAAGCAATACAAGTTCATCTACAAACAAGTATATACATATAGGATGGGAGAGAGGATTTGATTATGTAAGCCACAAACATGGCGTGCATAATGAAGTAACACTTATCAACCCTTCTTAGATCCTCGGTACATCCATGCTCAAGAAAGAAAACCCTAAAAACCTTTAATGTATAAGATGATTATTTCTCACCAAGAAGAAATCAACTAGAACTCTAGTTGAAGCCGCCCGTCAATGCCAAAATTCTATAACCGCCATACTAAGAGAGAATCCAAGTAGAGATATATTCTTCTCTTCATCAACTACAAATAACCTAACTTGAAGATAGGTCTTGCACACAAAAGGAACATATCTTTGGATTTAGTCTTACAAAAGATAGGTGAAAAATATAATAATGCAGAAATACTAATTCATTGGCCCTAACATAAAGGCATAAATTTTTGGGATTAAAAATGAGTTTGTGATATGGTTCTTCCTGAACCGCCCAAACAGGCCCTGCTTGGGCCGGTTCATGTATACAGGAGGCGGGCTAAGCCGCCTCCTTCCGTGGGGATTGAGGGGCACACTTTGGGCGCGATATAGAGAGAGGGAAAGGGGGTGGGCAGCAATTAGAGAAATCCTTTTGAATTGGATTTGAATTTGATTTAGTGTAGGAAAACTTTTATTGGCTTTGTCTTATGAAGTATGTATAAAAAGGAAGATGAAGGCTAGTGTTAGAGTCATACATGATTATTGTTTCTCTTGAAGTTCTCTTTGATGTCTTGGGCTCCAGGCTTCTCGTCCAAAGAATGGGAGAGAACGATCCTCCTCTCAAATTAAGGATCAATTGTATCTTTGTTTCGTTCTTGTTTCGCTTTGATTTCTATAAAATTATCTGCTAATTTTGATTGCTTCCAACCAAATTCTTCAATTTTTCTTGTTGATTTTACCAAATATTGTTAGGTTTGCTTGCCAACTCAAGTATTCCCATTAGGGTTACTTGCGAACTCAAGTTTTTCCTATCAAATTGGTATCAAACCAAGTCTTGGGACCAGTGGAAGGCCATTTTTGGCGAATTCCAGCAGCTGGTTTTGAACCGGAAAAAGGAAAAGTTGCTGTTTTTGGAGACCCAAATCTAGAAAGTTTGAATCTACAAAAAATCGGATAGAGATGGCGGCAAAGAAAGTGGATGTGCTGGAAGATAGACTTGAAGGAGAGATGAATCACATCAAGGAAACAGTGGAAGAAAGATTTTCTTCCATGGAATGGTAAGTGGCCGATCCACGGGACATGATGAAAAAGATGTTAGAATTTCAAACCCAAACAGCGGCGTCCTAGGCGAGAAGACCGGAAGTGAAAAACAAGAACTTTGAAATTCGTAGGGAGGAAGATGAGGTGAAAATCGTGGAATGAGAAAGAAGAAGACCCCATATGGAGCCTTTCTAGAGGGAGGAAAGGGGAGGTAGATATGGGGAACGCCAGGAGGGATATTATGGTCGCCGAGGTGCTGATTTTGAAGAAAGAAGAGGGGAATTTGAAGGGGGTTTGGGCTAAGGCAGGGCAAGAGAAGACCAGGAGACATGGAGAGGGCTGAGCACTTGGGAGAGGGGAGGCTATGGAGGAATAAGGGAGAATGATGGAGATCAAAAGGTGAGGAAATTAAAGATGATCATATTCAAAGGGGAGGATACTAATGGGTGGATTTATAAGGTGGAAATGTATTTTGGCATCAATGGCTTGACACAGGATGAGAAATTGACAGCAACAAGCTTATGCTTGGAAGGGAAGACTCTGCCATGGTACTAATGGGAGAGCTGCAAATGATGTCAGTATCAATCCCAATGATGTTAGATAGGGAGGCCATCAAGGAGGAGAGTGCTAGGGATAACGAGTTGAGCAAGATCAAGCCAACTTAATAAAGAAAGGGAGTAGCCACCCGAGATACTCATTGGAGGGGAGACACTTCTGTACCAGGGGAGGTTTGTAATACCCAGGACATCAATCCACATTCCACACCTGCCTCAGGAGTTCCATGGGAGTGTAGTTGGAGGTCACTCAGGGGTGCAGAAAACCTACAGGAGGCTGGCAACGAAGCTGTATTGGAAGGGGATGCATAAGGATATGAAGGAGATGGTAGCCAAATGCGAGGTTTGTCAAAGGAACAAGTATTTGGCTATGTCACCAGGAGGACTGTTACATCCATTGGCCTTACCAGGATGAGTATGGGAGGAGGTATCTATGGACTTCATAGATGGGCTTCCCCGCTCTTAGGGCTCCTAGTAATCTTGGTCATGGTGGATAGATTGAGCAAGTATGCTCATTTTATTCCCCTACGACATCTGTACCAAGGTTTAAATTTGCGTAAATAAGCCTCGAGGCTAAACCTTGAGGCGGATCAAGGAGTAAGCCTCGAGGACGAAGAATTACGTAAATGCAAATTTAAGAATTCTACGAGGTAAATAACAGTAAGAGACTATGATACAATAAAAACATCTAAATTAGAAGTGGACTTAGTGAAAAACAATAAACAAGATGCAATATATACATCTCATTGCATAATTCAAAGTACAAAACTACAAATTGAAGTCTATCAAAATTTTCAAAGTACAAATAAGAAAGAACATCTAAAATCCAATAATGTCCCATCATTAAATGGGTCTTCAAGGGAGGCATCTTCATTTCCAATTGTATCTATGAAAGCCAAATCTTCATCATCTTCAATGTTATCCACTTTTCTCTTCTCTGTTCAATAATAATAATTAGTGTGTTGTTAATTGTGTATATTTTAAATGTAATAGCACATAAAAAATCATGAGATACTTTTGTTTGCTTGTTCTGCTGTCGTACTAGTGGATGTGTGTGGTGTGGTAATAGTGGATGCGACCGCTTGATTTGCTTCGCCTCTAAAGACATTCACACTTAGATTATCTAATTGCGAAATCAAATCAAAAATCTCAAAAAATTTTAAACGCTGGATTTTCTATAATTTGAAAAATCAAACCTTGAATTTAAAAAAAACTGTTGACCCCTAATACTAGTGTTGGGATCGAGTCGACCGCGCAGGATGGACTTCAAAAGCGAAAGAGCTCGAAATCGCATAAAAACATACCTGACGCGTGTCGACCGAAAATCCAAAATCGCCGAGATGACCTTCGTTCGCGAAACGGACAACGCCGATGCGTCCGGAGAACATAAACAGTTAAGATCAACACCCATATTGATGGGGGTTGCCGGTCGACAAAAATTTAAATTTTGGGCGCGTGAATCGAGACGACGATGTGTGCAAGCGGCAACACAGCGATCAACTTCGTGCAAGATTAAAATTTTTATTTTTATTTTGTGCAATATAATTAAAAAAAAATTAGAAGGAGAGGGACAGAAAGAGAGTTTTTTTTAATAAAAAAAGATTTTTTTTTTAAATAAAAACCAAAAAATGCCAAAAATACCCCCCTAATTCCTTCATATCCTCTCCCAACCGATCCCTCCTCTCATTCTCACGACCAAACTCATGCAAGAGCTGCCCCCTCACGCCTCCCTTGCGATTCTAAGCCGCCGGCCTCCATTCTCCCTCCAAGGTTCAAGGTTTCCCACAGTAGCTGCCATTCGCCGTCGTCGCCCCGATTACTGCACACCCGAGATAAAAAGCCCGACACTAGCATTTTACATTTCAATGCATGAAATAAATACGCGTGACCGCTTTTGTTAGCGAGCGAGGAAACTTAAGTACCCGTGACCGCTTTTTTTAGCGGCGGGAAAATTTATTATTTGTAAAAAAATTGTTTAATTAAGTACCCGTCAATGCTTTTAGGCGGGAAAAATGCTGTGCTTTAGACATGTACTTAAAGACCCTGTGACCGCTTTTATTAGCGAGCGGGGAACGACATTGCAGTCACGGTGTCATTTGACACCTACCGTTACTGCCTTTCTTGGCAGGCAGAAAGGCCTTACACACTCCAATGCAGCCTCCTACCGCGGGGACGACTCCGGAGTAATGCCGAATTTTTTAACAAGAACCCATGACCTAGAAAATTTCAAAAAAATCTAAAATCTACCTAAATTTCTAAGTCAACAAAAAACAAAACAAACGACACTCTAGGCTCCCGAAACTGAAAAAAATAAATATAGGAGAAATCCAAGTCATAACAAAATGCAACATATAGTGAACTTTTAAGGGAATTAGTCGTTCACCGATGGGTAGGAATTAAGCCTCTTCCTCCTAGCGCTTGAGTTGTACACACCTAAGTCCCTCACCAAAAGCTCCTTACAGAAATGGGATGGGAAGAAATGAATTGAAACCCCGTCCTATTTATAACCTTGAACTTGAATTATTCGCGGGCCCCACCAGCCTAGGTTCCCTTACTACAAGACAGGGAAGGTACACATGCGGGCCCCACCAATTTAAGATCCTAAGATGCTATTTCGAGGCTTTAACCTTGGATTCATATTCGAGTATTTACTAATAAATGAAATACGAGCGTAAATACACCCGGATACGATTGGTAGTTATGTTAAAAAAAGGGAAGAGGGTAAAAGTAAAAGTAAAAGTAAAAATTTTATCTTTCATACAAGATGCTTTTGTGATCATCGTAAACACGTAAGAATCCCCACAAATCCCCGGTAATTTTTTGGTTGAAACCTTTGTGATAAAAAAAAATGTCCGTCACATTGCAAGTCACGAGTGCTCTAAATAGCATGCATGTCAACTGTTAAAGTTAGGTGGCTCATACATCCTATGAACATATATGTTCAAGAAGAGACAAAATAGCACACTCTTATGTGTCACGGGTTATACGACCCCTAATTAAAGTAGGCACATCATGCAAAACCACTAAAAAGTGTGTCTCCTACGGGCGAAAGAATTTAAAAGGTGACATGTGATGAACTCAATCATATAAGACACAACAAGCAATAAATGTAAATGTCTGCGGGGTTGTAGGAGACCCATCATGTCCTCAGAGTGCTACCCTCAAACAAATAAAGAACTTCAACAAGGGCAAACTCCTAAGAGCCAAAAGCAGGAGATTAGTTATTGTACCACAATCTACCTGCACAAATCATACAAGTAGTGCACGACAATCTACCAATGCAAAGCAGTGAACAACTCAATCCAGAAGCTGCTATACCTCGCCACCGGATCCGCAACACTCGTACTAGCGGACAAAAGGCGTGTATAAACTCTCAAATGAAATGTTGTGCATTCAAATGACAATTATCCTTACAACCAAAATATTTTCAGAATACCCCTACACGTGTACCATAGTTTATATATATGTAGTACATAAAAGGGGTAAATGTAATCAAATCTCCGCATGGGCCCCGACGAGCGTGTTATAAATAAACATGTGATGTCTATGAATGCTGCGCGGGTCTATAAGTGAATTCAAGTTTAAACCCGATCCTCCTAAGCAAGTAAAAAGGAGTATACAAGGTATAATTATAAAATGTCCCTAAACACCCGCATGGGCCCCTGCAAGCGTGTTATTGGTACACACGTGACATATAGGGATGCTATGCGGGTCAATAAGTGAATTCAAGTTCGAACCCGATCCTTCTATACGAATTAATAGGAGTCGACAGGGTTCAAACCATTAAGCAAATATAAGGTTGTGGCGACTAATATATTTGTTTTAATACATTCATATTATGCCTTCAAGACCTATAACAATAAGAATTCACTAACAAATGCATAAAACCTACGAAATCCGATCCTCTGTCGATAACTTCACAGAGTTAACAAGATTTAATTCATAATTAGAAATGACCCCAAACACCCTGATGATGGCCGTGTTGAATGTTTATCTCAACCGGAGGGGTTCATTCCAAACATTTCAATAATTCCACCTAAATACTAAAAATCGAAAAAATCCAAAACTCCAAAATCATCCAAATTCAAAAATATTTAAAATTGAAATCAATCATCCAATATTTAAAGCAAAAATCCATCCACCCTCCGCAACAATTTGCCAGGGTGGACAAATTAAAATTTACTTTAAGCTCACAAAGAGCTAATGCCTAGTCGAATATATTACTAGGATCCATCATCAAAACAATCTCCTGCCAGTAAGGACGTGGTACGTGTCCTTAAACTGGTAGTTTTGCTGCCATATGGCACCGCAGGATAAACGGTTATTACTCGAGGCCCTCTGAACCGAGTGGTTTTGCCGCCAAATGGCACCACGAAATACCAGTTATGGCTAGCGCCGATACGTTCCTTAGTGGCATCAAATCCTTGAGATATGAATCAATAGGATATGATCGATAGGGCACAAAGCCCTCTGTTAGCTAAGGTGGATTCAAATTTGTCCCCTTAGGCAAATACTAACCCCAGGTCTACAAGGTCCCCTTGTACGAAGCAACCCATGGCTGCTGACAAGGATCCTTTTGTCAGGTTGGGTCGACTACCTCCTCTGACTAAGTAGACCACGGACCACGATGGTCCGGGACGACGGAACCATGGGATCTTGATCGGGTCTATCATCCATTCCCCCACAACCCGCTTTAAGTGCTAAATAATGAAATTTCTACCTTTAAATATATCAAATCATTAAAATTTCAAATACTCATGCTGCTACTATATGCCAGATACTATGTATCTCTACATATCTGATTGACGACTAACCTTAATCGAAAGTTCTCTCTCGTTATCGGGAGGGGTAATTAACTATAGTGGCTTTCGCCTATAGGAAACCAGAACTTGGATCATAAATTCCTCATAAAATGAGGGCGAAATCTCTGGGTAATGTCTTATCTACAAACTCATCTGCCTTCCCAAAATTTACCTCGGAACGTAATTCTGTTAAAAGTCCCTCGCCAAAAGAAAAGGTAAATCAGCGGCGGGGAGGCCAGGGCGGAATTTTCGGAGCCCACAGATTTCTGGTGGCTCCGCTAGAGATTGGTTTCTCTTTCCATCTTTGGTTAATCGTATATTTAAGCTATAGTAGCATCAAAATTTGACGAGTTAAGATTTAAATGTCTTTCTAATTGAACTCATTAAAAATTCTCTAAAAAGTATTTTGAAATTATAAGGATTATATGTTTATCATTTCATTCAGTCGAGTCCCTGCGCTTTGAAAGTATGGGGAAGTAATAAATCATATCTTGATTACTAATCCCCATCTTTCATTTTGTGCAGAATGGACCTCCAGAACACAACTTTCACCGTCCAGCTAGGAAGTGGTGCCAACATTCAACTAGCAAATGTTATCATTAACACGGGAAACCTAGAGCCACCATTCAATTTGGTGGGCTACAATTCTCCGCAGCTATTGCGAGCGCTGCTGTTGTTCCAGTATAAGGCATTGATACTGAAAATCCTGTCAGGAGGCCTTACTTTGTTGATGTTGCTGCTCGTCGCATGCATCCACCGCCACAGCGGCCACAACCATCCCAAGTTGTTACTGCCAATGAGTTCCCTCAGAAGAGGGTCTCAGACTTCAAAAGGCTATCAAATTCTGAAACCCTGACAACAAGAAGGGTCATGGCCGGGAAACAAATTTCTGTGATTCCTATTTCTATCGATTGGGATATATATGCCTAGAAGGAATGATGCTGAGGCCTCCTCATCTGGAGAAAGTTCATCAAGAAGGCAAAGAAGAATGATGAATGCAGAGTTGCGAGCTCAGCAGTTGCTACAAGTCCACCCATCCACACTGCCAGCTCAGGAACCAGAAGCAAGTGTTCCTACCCAGAATAAGTTTAAGAATTTAAAATGGGTGAAAAAGAACAGCTCTACTAGTGAACTTAAACAATCATTTTGGGAGCAACAACACAAATCCTTTGTTCCTCAGAAGAAGAAAGAGCCCGAGACTTTGTCCGCCAAAGTGCACAGGGTCCTAAAACTAGTAAAAGAAAAGGGGTTAATGAAAAAGAAGTATCAAAGACCAGTGGTGATTAAGGCCAGAAGATCTCCACCAAGGGAGTTGCCACCTCTGTTGACTCGAGGAAAATTTAAGTCAACTTCGCAGGAAGCACATTGGGGCGTGACACTTGGACCACGTGTCCAAGAATTCGTCGTCAAAAGGACCTAACGAAGAGACAAACAAGTTTGGAGGTCAAGACCGCATGATAGAAGATCACTTAACAAACAAACAAGTACGGGCGTGACATCTGGTGCAGCCTCCCAGAGATCCGCCCACACTAACAAAAGTCATCAAAAATGGTTCCCTAAAAGGGTCCCATTTGATAATTCTTTTGATGGTCGACACCCTGGAGAATTCTCCAGGTGATCCCATCATCAGCCAACTGCATCATCTCAAGAAGAAACTAACTTCGATCGCATCCCGTGGATTGAATAGTTTTTTGTGTCAAGTAATGAACTGGAGATTCAGTGGAGACGCCGCTCGGAGATCCGTACACGAGAAGATGATGATGAAGAGACCATGGGAGTTGAAGTGATCTATATGGTGGAACATGATGATGATCGACCACCTTTGCGGGTATACCAGCGGCAATATGGGGATGGATCCACTGCAGGTAGAGATGTTGACCCCTCAGAAAAAAAAGAAGAGGAATCCGAAGAGAATCCTTTATTTGCTGATACTACCACACTAGCAGAAGCACAAAGGCAGATGCATCGTCAGATGAAGGCGAAGGATAAAGAAATTGCTCAGTTAAATGCCAAAATGACTGAGATAATGACACAAATGACTATGATGATGCAGATGATGCAGAGATATATCACTGTTAATCCTACACCTGCACAGCAAATCAATCATCAGGCGACAAGTAGTGGTCTTGCTAATCCGCCAGCTCATCCTGTACCCCAAGTGTCGGGAGTACGAGGTTCACATGAAGGAAAAATTGAGAATGATTGTTTGGCTCGCCAATCTACTCCTCAAAATGTGGCAAGCACATCCGAGCCTGTGACAATGGCACAGTTGGAGACAATCATCAATGAGAAGATTAAAGTTGTCATAGCTTTGGATCAAGTGTCGTACCTAAAGGGGTATTATGTCCCAAAGTTTAACACGTTCAATGGTAATAGCAACTCCAAACAACATTTGGCTCAGTTTAAAGCCACATGTGGTAATACAGGAGGTCTTGACGCTCAACTCTTCAGACAATTTGTCAGTAGTTTAACCTCGACTGCGTTCAAATGGTATGCAGAATTGCTGAATGACTCTTTGAGAACACTTGCAGAGTTAGAAGCCATGTTCGTGAAGATATTCGCCAGCGCGACCGAAAAGATAACAATCGCTGACCTCGTCTTAGATAAACAAAGGAGGGATGAGTCAGTGACAAAATATATAACTCGCTGGCACAATTTGAGCATGAAATGTAAGCAGCAATTAGAAGAAGAACATGTCATGCAATTGTTAATGGGAAACATCGATGATAAGATGCAACCATTCTTATGTATGGCCACCATCACCACGTTTCAGGACTTGCTGGACAGAGTGGCGAAGTTCGAAAAACTGAACTTATCAAAATCAGAAAATCACACTGATAAGCTCAAGAAGGCTAAAGCTTCGGCTGCCAAAAGGGGTGAGGCCGACTCTACGTTTTTCTCCAGAGCTGATAAAGGAAAACAAGTGGCTTACAATGTAGATAAAGGCAAGCAACCAATACAGTATGAAGATAAGCCGAAACAAGCCTACAACCCTAACCCCCAACCGAAGCTAACACTTGGGGGAAATGACAAGCCGCGAATTTTTCAGGGTGAAAGAGAACGCCCAAAGAAAATAACGAGAAATGATGATCGAACGTTCCCGTCTCTCAAGGAAAGAATGAATAAAGAATATTCATTTAAGAGGGAGAGTGTTGCTAAGTTATTTCGACAAGCGTTAAAAGCAGCTTAGAACTGCCGGAATGTAAGAGGCCCAAAGAATCGAAACATACTGGTGACCCAAATTATTGCCCATACCATCGAGTACTCAGTCATCCTATTAAAGATTGCTACATCCTTAAGGATTGGTTGAAAAGAAAATATCGAAAGGGGGAAGTCACATTGTCAGATAATGTGTTAGCACACCCTAGAAAAGAGTCGACTCGGGTGGTTACGTCCTCTTCCGTGCCCCTGACTAAAGAAGAAATAAATAAAAAAGAATCAACCAAAGAAGGGAA
Organism: Dendrobium huoshanense; assembly: GCA_016618105.1. NCBI lineage: Eukaryota > Viridiplantae > Streptophyta > Magnoliopsida > Asparagales > Orchidaceae > Dendrobium > Dendrobium huoshanense. The sequence goes on from CM028359.1 coordinate 74,329,511, forward strand.
GTGGGGGACTGCATTCTCCAAGAAGATTGTAAAAATGTTGAAACAACTCAAAGGAGTTCTAGGTGTAAAGTGGAAATCTCCTACCCAGCCGGTGCTGGATTAAAGGGATGCCTGTGGCAATTGCATCAACTTCTAAACAGCAACCCAACCAAGCTGATTCCTTAAAATCTAAAAAAAGGAAAGTTTTCCAAGATAAAGACCAAATTGAAGAAGCCTAAAGAGAAAAAGACAACAACTCAAAGGGCCATCGACAGTTTGGATGAATATTACTAAACTGTTAGACATCCCATCAAGCTCGCTGACTTTATGTCAAAGCTTAAAGTGGCTGAAGCAGAAGAGGCAGGTGAAGATTCTCTTCTTGTGGAAACTTGTCGGGTCATTTCGGTAACGCCAATGACTCCAACAAAAGAAAAATACGTCGAAGAAGCAACTTCTGAAACTTGTCTTATGACATCATCAATGGACTATAGTTCGGAAGAAGATCTGTTTTTTCCAAATGAGAATGAGTCCGAGCAGGATATAGCATCGCAAATGGGGCTTGTGAGATTGGAGGGTGATTTTGAACTAGAAAATGAGTCTTTGGATGCTATGATGGCTGACTCTGAGGAAGATGCTCCATCAAAAGAGCCTGTGCCAGATGAAATAGCGCAAGTGCAATTAAGAAGCGGTAAAGTGCTGCCAACTCTGTCAAAGAAGGAAATCTCTAATAAACAAGGGGAAAGAAATAATTGTTAATGTATATATCATCCTCAAGGACTCTAAGAAGAAAGACACTCCAGTCAATGGGATAGATTACAATATCTTATCCCATCTGAGAAAAATCCCAACGCAGCTCAACATATACGATGCTCTGATAATGTCTAAGGATCTTCGGGAGACTTTGATTCAGGCTCTGAAAGACCCTGAAATATACGAGACATATTTTGCTGAACGTAACATGACATAAGTCCTGCAAGCCTGTAACGAGCCGTTCATCACCTTCTCCGAAGAAGACATGATGCTTGGGATGGTAGATCATAACCGCCCTCTGTACGTTACTGCAGAAAGTGACGAAATGATAATCAACCGAATTCTGATCGACCCTAGGTCCTCCATCAACTTTATAAGTTTGAAAGCGCTGAGATTGTTATGCCTCAACGTGCAGCATCCCGGGTCGAATAAGCTAATTGTGCATGGCTTCAATGAAAAAGGGCAGAAGAATATGGGATCATTCATGCTCTTCCTAACATTTTGGGAGCTTCATACAGAAGACAAATTTCATGTGATTGATGCGGATACTTCATTCACGGCGCTCCTGGGTTGCCCTTAGTTGCATGAGTATGGCATTGTCCCATCAACACTATACTAGTGCATGAAGTACCTTAAGGATGGAGAAGAGTTCAGGATCTCCGGTGACATCCAACCGTTTGTAGTGCACGAAGTAACAATCTATGAAGATGCCAAATATTCAATCCAGAGATACTGAAGCCATCGAGTTCTCTTGAAGTCCAGGCATCGAGTACTAAAATTACAAAGCGACCAAAACAAGAAGTTGAAAAGAACCAGGTTGGGAGAAAGAAGGTAATGCCAACTCCTCCTAAAGCAGCGATCGCTACTAAAGAAAGAAAACATATACCTCACCTAGGGAGAGACACAGATGAAGATGAGGTCACCCCTACAAAATCTTAGAAGGCATGTCAGTCAATTGTCAAAGGGAAAAAAAGGTTGAATACTCAGATTCTTACTATGATTATGAGTCTACCTACACGAGCAATGTGCAGAGTGTATTCTCGAGAAGAATAGGTAACCTGTCAATCTCGAACAGTGTATTTGTAGTCACGCGTATTCTCATGCAACATTTCAAGGAAATTACTCCCCGGGAGGTGCATAATATTGAAGAGCTTATAACATTCTGTGCCTCCTCATAAAAAAAGGGTGGGCCAGAAAGCTTATTCTATAAAGGTGGAGAGCGTGAAGAAGAAGCAAATCGTGACTGGTTTCGTAGGCTCGTTGATTCTGGGGAGCTAATACCTACGAGAATGCTTAGGTTTAATACCAAAAATATTCGAAAAATATTGTGAAAGCAAATCAATATCTCTACCTCAAATCAACAACTTCGCTTTTGCCTGAGAATTTGGTATGGAAGACATCCGTGTCGATTACGAAAGATAGATATTGTTGTAAGGAGAGGTATCAGATTCATCATGCAAAAATATCCCCAAAAGGAGACTTGCCGAGCAATCACATGCGGGGAAGTCAAATATGATGATAGCGACGATGAGGAAATGTATAAAGTTGATACTTATGATGATCAGCCCGTAAAGACCAAACCTGCCCAAGACAAGCTTGAAGATGGTGGATAGATGGCTACTATGAATGAGCTAAAAGAAGTTAACTTGGGGACTAAAAAAGACCCTCGCCCAACTTTCATTAGCTCCCTTCTACCAGAAGACCAAGTGGAAGAAATGAAAGAGCTTCTCTATGAATTCAGGGATTGCTTTGCCTGGACATATGCCAAGATGCCCGACTTATCCCATGACGTGGCAGTTCATAGGTTATCCAACAAGCACAATGCGGTGCCTGTAAAGCAAGCTCCAAGGAGAATGAGATTGGAGATCGAAGAACAGGTGATTGCAGAGACAAAGAAGCTTATAGAAGCGGGCTTTATCCACGAAGAAAAATATGCTGATTGGATTGCCAACATTGTCCCTGTCAAGAATAAGAATGGTCAGATTCGTATCTGTATCGATTTTCGGGACCTTAATAAGGCTTGTCCAAAAGACGACTTTCCTCTCCCAGTGTTAGAACTACCAGTAGATAACACGTCTAATTATTTTATGTTCTCTTTTATGGACGGATCGTTGAGCTATAATCAATTCAAGATGGCGCCTGAAGATGAGAAGGACACATCTTTTAGAATATAAATCAGCATCTTCTGTTATACGGTCATACCTTTTGGCCAGAAAAATGCTGGTGCCACCTATCAACGGGCAATGACGTGTATATTTGATGAACTAATACATCAAAAGGTCGAGTGCTATGTGGACGACCTTGTTGTCAAGAGCATGGATCGAAAATACCACCTAAGTGATCTAAAAATAGTATTTGAGAGAATCAGAAAATTTGATCTGAAGATGAACCCCCTCAAATGCGCTTTTGGGGTTTCCTCCAGCAAGTTCTTCGGATATGTCGTTCGTCACCGAGGAATTGAAATCGACCCCAACAAAATCAAGGCAATTACGGAGATGCCATCGCCCAGAAACCTCCATCAACTTCACTCTTTACAAGGGTAACTAGCTTTCATTCGAGGATTCATATCGAATCTGTCGGGTAGGTGTCAGCCATTTTCAAAGTTGATGAAAAAAGATGTTCGCTTCAAATGAGATGAAGAATGTCAGGAAGCGTTTGACAGTATCACGAAAGACTTGTTAAATCCTCCCATTCTAGCAGCGCCAATTCTGGGAAAGCCTCTTATACTATATATGGCAGCATTAGAAGAGTCCCTCGGAGCACTATTGGCCCAGCATAACGAAGAGGGCAAGGAAAATGCGCTATATTACATCATTCAGAGATTGATTGGAGCAGAAATCCGCTATTCCCCAATTGAGAAGCATTGTTTGGTATTGATCTTCGCAGTTTCGAAGCTCTGCCATTACATGCTTTCTCACAAGATTATCCTGATATCAAAGATCGATCCGCTGAAATTCTTGATGACAATACCAGCGTTGACAACTCGTTTAGCCAGGTAGGCAGTGATATTACTACAGTTTGATATCATATATATGCCACAAAAAACAGTAAAGGGACAAGCATTGGCATATTTTCTCGCCGCACATCCTATCCCGACAGACTCCTCGTTTAATGATGATTTGCCCAACGAGAAAATCATGCAGGTCGAGGAGAACAAAAAGTTACCATTCTGGGAGATGTACTTTGACGGAGCATTGTCGATTAAGCCTGTCCGACCTCCAAATATTGCAAGGGCCCAAGCCGGCATCGGTCTCCTTTTCGTAGCAGCCGAGGGAGGTATAATGAGATTTTCATTCAGTTTGACTGAACCTCGGACAAACAATGAAGCCGAATACGAAGCTCTAATAGCAGAACTAGAGATCGTGGTTGATGTCAGAATCCAAAATCTTTAAATCTTTGGTGATTCTCAACTTGTGATAAATCAGGTTCTCCGAATTTACAAGGTTGGCAAACTTGAATTGGCCCATTATCACCAGCGATTCCTTGAGCTTCTAAAGCAGGTGCCAAATGTTAAAATAGTTCAAGTTCCCCGAGGACAGAACACCAAAGCAGATTGCTTAGTCAAATTGGCCAAGGAAATGGAGAATATCAATGAGAAGAGGCATATATATATCAGAGTTTACAACCGTCGGGTGTTGAAACCCACCCTGTTGCAATTCCCGAGGACAGAAAAAGTATCAGATTCGAGCAAACGAGATACAATTCCGAGTGACCCTCAACCTCTTCACCAGATTATTATGGAAAATTATCCAGAAGGATATCATGTGGCCAAGAGATGTAAAACTAGTCAAGCTTCAGAATCGTGGTTGCACTTCTTAGATGTTGAAGTAGAAGAAAATTGGAGGCAACCCTTCATCGACTATTTCAAAGAAATTAAACTCTCAACAGATAAATCTCTAGCCACGCAAATAAGGAAGAGAGCATTGTAGTACGCATTTGTCAACGACACATTATACCGACAAGCTTTTGATACAATGTGGCTAAGATGCCTAGAGACCAGGGAAGCTAATAGAGTGGTGACAGAAGTTCATGAAGGACTCTACGGTGCATATCAGTCGGGTACCAAAATGGTTGCAAAAATTAAAAGTATGGGCTATTATTAGCCGACAATGGCGAGGGACAGTATCGACCACGCTAAGAGGTGTCACGAGTGTCAAATCCACGGTGATGTTATACATCAACCGTCAAATCCTCTACACCCAATAGTAGCATCATGGCCATTCGAATGCTGGGGTACAATTATAATCAGGCCAATAGATCCGCCATCATCAGCCGGGCATTGCTTTATTATGGCAGCAACAGACTACTTCTCTAAGTGGGCAGAAGCAGCTCCATTCAAAGAGGTCACATCCAAGCACGTGATCAACTTCTTTACCCACAACGTTGTCTACAAATTTGGTGTACCGCGCCGCATAATCTCATATAACGGCACAGCATTCAAAAGCACCAAAATTTACAAGTTTTTTGATCGACACAAGATCAATTGACGATATTCATCAATATACAATCTAAGGGAAAATGTCTTGGCAGAAGCCTTTAATAAGACGCTGGTGAAACTGTTGAAGAAAATTCTCACCAAGAACAAAAGAGAATGGCATACGAAGATAGCAGAAGCGTTATGAGCGTATCGTACAACTTACAAAACGCCAACTAAAGCCACTCCTTATTCACTGGTATTCGAACTTGAAGCAGTATTGCCACTATAAGTTGAACTACCATCACTCTGGGAAGCAATCCAAAATGATCTAACCCAGGAGCAAAATGCTTGCCTAAGAATGGAGGAATTTAATGCACTCGACGAAATTAAACTGCAAGCCCAATAGAACTTGGAGATCTATCGAGTAAGGATGGCGAAATCATTTGATCGAATGGTGCGTCATTGAGCATTTCAAGAAGGAGAGTTGATTCTGGTGCTGAGAAGACCAATTATCCCTCGTCGAAAAATTGGTGGCAAATTCATATCCAATTGAGATATCCCTTTCGTCATCGAAAAGATATACCAAGGAGGAGCCTATTAACTAATCGAACTGCACGGTCAGAGACCCATGCCGTCGATCAATGGTCGATATCTAAAGAAGTATTTCGCATAAAATTATCCAAGAAAATATTTTGTTTAATGCATTATGTATTTTACACATGTTTATTAGCATATATGCTTTACATTTAGAAATTCTTTTGTATCACAAGAATGCATTTTAAAGAACCCACTAAAATTTTCCATAAGACGAGGAATTTTAAATATTTATTCGGGTCGACATCGCGCTGCGTGCCAAAATACTCGAATAAATATTTAAAATCTTGAAGTACAATATTTATATGAAATCTCCCTACGAGACGGGCATTTTAAATATTTATTTGGGTTGACATCGTGCTATATGCCGAAATCCTCAAATAAATATTTAAAATTTCAAAATTTTAAATTTATTCTATTCTAAAATATCCCTGCGAGACAGAGCATTTCAAATATTTATTCGGGTCGACATCGTGCTGCATGCCAAGATCCCCGAATAAATATTTAAGATTATCAATGCAAATTTTTCTTCAAAGAATATACAATGAATTCTTTTCAAAGTATACGCAGGTGATCTCTCAAAATTTCGGGACATCATCTTTTCCAACGTACCAAGGTTTGAAAGTCAAGAAAGAGATTTTTGTGACTACACACTTCAACAAAGCAAGCCAGAATAGCTTAAAATCTTTCAACAGCCTAAAGTTTAAGGTTTGAATGGGTGTAAATGGTCGGTTACAACACGCCCAAATATGGCCGAATCGCTGGCAACTCTATCTACTCAATACGCCATAAGAATGGTCGTAGTAGCGGAACCCCCACTTCGTCAACCTGTCAATAACGACTATAGGAATAACGAAGACCAATTTGACTCGACCAGTTCAAGTGATCTTAGTCCACCGAATTCTCCTAAATGACTGAAGAATCAAAGTTTCAATGGGAAGATAAGTCACGAACAATTACTGAATATGCATAAGTTCTAAATCTTCAACCGCAAATGAGAACTCCAAATCTACTAACTTCAGAAAAATTAGCATTGGTAAGCGCATTTCCTATTGCTCAAGTCTGAAGCCTGAATGGGTGTAAGAGGTCGGATCCAACAAGCCCAAATATGGCCAGATCGCTGGCAGCTCCATCTACTCAACACGCCATAAGAAAGGCCGTAGTAGAGGAACCGTAATCTCAACAACTAGAGGACGAAGGGCCATCAAATCCTAACTCCCCTGATCTGATGAACTCAAGTGACTCAGATTAAATTCTCCTCAAATGGTTAAGGATCCAGATACTATCCATATTTGATATTATCGACCAGATCCAAAATTTGCAAATCCTTCAATAAATCCGTAAAGCACAAAACGAGGATCGAAGAAATTCTTCTTTAACAAGTCCACCAAAGCATAAAGGAAAGGACCGAAGAAATCATCCTAAAGTTCACACAAAGCCTAAGGCTGAACTAAGAGGACTTCGTCATCAACAAGTCTGCTATGCACAAAGCTCTGGACTGATGACTTTTCGCCATCAACCTAATATAAGTCTAAGGATTTAGGTAATTGGCATACATTCCTTCATCAAGCCCGTTAAAACAGAATGCAAATGAAAGATGGTATGCAAATTTCTTGGCAAGTCAATGAAGACAAATCAGGTGACTCTTCATCAAGTTCACCGCAAAAAGCACAAGAAAGAAGGAAGCAAATTCTCAAATGTTAAATTGGATTTTACATCATTTAGTTCATTAGCACAAAGCGTCGGACTGATAACAATTTCAACTGGTTCAATAAGCTATTATAGCCGAGCCAAAAGCAATTGCAGACTTGACAGTTAGGTCAAGACTCAAATGTATGTCTGCTCACAACTTCAGTTGTTGAACTTCCAATAAAGAAAATTCTCCAAAAAAAAGGGGAAGCAAGTTTTTGGGAATCCGCAGTGTCAACATTTTACAACAAACATGATCCGCTTTAGGGGTGCACAATATTTGTTGGGGGGGGGGGGGGGGGGCATTTGTTGACCCATAATACTAGTGTTGGGATCGAGTCGACCGCACAAGGTGGACTTCAAAAGCGAAAGTGCTCGAAATCACAGAAAAACCCACCCGACGCGTGTCGATCGAAAATACAAAATCGCCGAGATGACCTCCGTTTGCGAAACGGACAGCGTCGATGCGTCCGAAGCAATGGAAACAGCTAAGATCAACACCCATATTGATGGGGGTCACCGGTCGATGAAAATTTAAATTTTAGGACTGCGAATCGAGGCGACGATGTGTGCGAGCGGCAACGCGGCGATCAACTTGGTGCAAGTCTGCAAGATTCAAATTTTTATTTTTATTTTGTGCAATATATTAAAAAAAAAATAGAATGAGAGGGAGAGAAAGAGAGCTTTGTTTCTTAAATAAAAACCCAAAAATGCCTAAAATACCCCCTAATTCCCTCATATCCTCTCCCAACCGATGCCTCCTTTCATTCTCACGACCAAACTCACGTAAGAAGCCGCCCCCTCACGCCTCCCTTGCGATTCTAAGCCGTCGGCCTCCATTCTCGCTCCAAGGTTCAAGGTTTCCCATAGTCGCCGGCTCGCCGCCATTTGCTGTCGTCACATAGATTACAACACACCCAAGGTAAAAAGCCCGATACTAGCATTTTACATTTCTATGCAAGAAATAAGTACACAACCGCTTTTTTTAGCGAGCGAGGAAACTTAAGTACCCGTGACCGCTCTTACAGCGAGCGGAGAAATTCATATGCATGAAATATAAGTACCCGTGACCGCTTTTTTTAGCGAGCGGAAAAATTTATTATTTGTAAAAGAATTATTTAATTATGTACCCGTCAATGCTTTTAGGAGGAAAAAATGTTGTGCTTTAGACATGTACTTAAAGACCCCGTGACAGCTTTTGTTAGTGAGTGGGGAACGACACTACGGCCACGGTGTCATTTGACACCTACCGTGACTGCCTTTCTTGGCAGACGGGAAGGCCTTACACACTCCGATGCAGCCCCCTACGCAGGAACGACGCCGAAGTACTGCCGAATTTTTCAACAAGAACCCATGACTTAGTAAATTTTAAAAAAATCTAAAATCCACCTAAAATTCTAAGTCAACAAAAAACAAAACACACGACACCCTAGGCTCCCGACACTGAAAAAAATAAATATAACAGAAATACAAGTTATCACAAAATGTAACATACAGTGAACCTTTAAGGGAATTAGTCGTTCACCGACGGGTAGGAATTAAGCCTCTTCCTCCTAGCGCCTGACTTGTACACACCTAGGTCCCTCACCAAAAGCTCCTTACAGAAATGGGATGGGAAGAAATGAATTGAAACCCCCTCCTATTTATAACCTTGAACTCAAATTATTCGCGGGCCCACCAGCTTAGAATCCCTTGCTACAAGACAGGGAAGGTACACATGCAGACCCCACCAGCTTAACATCTTAAGATGCTATTTCGAGGCTTTAACCTTGGATTCATATTCGAGTATTTACCAATAAGTGAAATACGAGCATAAATACACTCGGATACGGTTGGTAGTTATGTTAAAAAAGGGATGGGGGGTAAAAGTAAAAATTTTATCTTTCCTACAAGATGCTTTTGTGATCATCGTAAACACGTAGGAATCCCCACACATCCCCGATAATTTTTTGCTTGAACCCTTTGTGATAAAAAAAATGTCCGTCATATTGCAAGTCACGGGTGCTCTAAATAGCATGCATGTCAGCTGTTAAAGTTAGGTGGCTCGTACATCCCGTGAACATATATCTTCAAGAAGAGACAAAATAGCGCACTCTTATGTGTCATAGGTTGTACGACCCCTAATTAAAGTAGGCACATCACGCAAAACCATTGAAAAGTGTGTCGCCTACTGGCGAAAGAATTTAATAGGTGACAAGTGATGAACTTAAACATACAAGACATGGCAAGTAATATATGTAAATGTCTGCGAGGTTGTAGAAGACCCGTCATATCCTCAGAGTGCTACCCTCAAACAAATAAAGAACTTCAACAAGTGCAAGCTCCTACGAGCCAAAATCAGGAGATTAGTTAGTGCACCATAATCTACCTGCACAAATCATGCAAGTAGTGCACGACAATCTACCTATGTAAAGAAGCGAACAACTCAATCCAGAAGCTTCTACGCCTCGCCACCGGATCCGCAACACTTGTACTAGCGTACAAAAGGCGTGTATAAACTCTCAAATAAAATGTTGTGCATTCAAATGACAATTATTTCGCGCAACCAAAATATTTTCATAATACCCCTGTACGTGCACCATAGTTTGTATACATGTAGGTACACAAAAGGGATAAATACAATTAAATTCCAGCATGGGCCCCGACGAGCATGTTATAAATAAGCACGTGAAGTCTAGGGATGCTGCGCGGGTCGATAAGTGATTTCATGCTTAAACCCGATCCTCTTAAGCAGGTAAAAAGGAGTAGACAGGGTATAATTATAAAATGCCCCCAAACACCCGCATGGGCCCCGACGAGCGTGGTATTGGTACACGCGTCATGTCTAGGGATGCTGCGTGGGTCAATAAGTGAATTCAAATTCGAACAAGATCCTTTTATACTGATCAATAGGAGTTGACAGAGTTCGAACTATTAAGCAAATATAAGGTTGTGGCGACCGATATATTTATTTTACTACATTCATATTAGGCCTTCAAGGCCTATAACAATATGAATTCACTAACAAATACATAAAACCTACGAAATCCGATCCTCTGTCGATAACCTGACAGAGTTGACAAGATACAATCCATAAAGAGAAATGACCCCAAACACCCTGATGATGGACGTGTTGAATGCTTATCTCAACTGGAGGGATTCATTCCAAACATTTCAATAATTCCATCCAAATACCCAAAATCGAAAAAATCCAAAACTCCAAAACCATCTAAATTCAAAAATATTTAAAATTGAAATCAATCATTCAATACTTAAAGAAAAAATCCATCCACCCTCTGCAACAGTTTGCCGGGGTGGACAAATTAAAATTTACTTTAAGCTCACAAAGAACTAATGCCTAGTCGAATATATTACTAGGATCCATTCTCAAAACAATCTCCTACCTGTAAGGACGTGGTACGTGTCCTCTAACCAACAGTTTTGCCGTCATATGGCACCGCAGGATAAACGGTTATGACACGGGGCCCTCTGCGAGTGATTTTGCCGCCAAATGGCACCATGAAATACTAGTTATGGCTAGCGCCGATACGTTCCTTAGTGGCATCAAATCCTTGAGATATGAATCAATAAGATATGATCGATAGGGCCTAAAGCCCTCTGTTAGCTAAGGTGGATTCAAATTTGTCCCCTTAGGCAAATGCTCACCTCAGATCTACAAGATCCCATTGGACAAAGCAACCCATGGCTGCCGACAAGGATCCTTTTGTCAGGTTGGGTCGAATACCTTCTCTGACTAAGAAGACCAGAGATCACGATGGCCCGGGACGACGGAACCATGGGATCTTGATCAGGTCTATCATCCATTCTCCCACCATCCGCTTTAAGTGCTAGATGGTGAAATTTCTACTTTTAAATATATCAAATCCTTCAAATTTCAAATACTCATGCTGCTGCTATATGCCAGATACTACGTATCTCTACATATCTGATTGACAACTAACCTTAATCGAAAGTTCTCTCTTGTTATCGGGAGGGAGTTGTTCAGACTGCACTTAAAGCGGATGGTGGGAGAATGAGGGCGAAATCAAGATGAGTGAGGCAGTCTGAACAAGATCATAAACTTAACTATATAGGGGCTTAAATTTCACCATCTAGCACTTAAAGCGGGAGGGAGTTTCACCATCTAGCACTGAAATTATTTCTGACTATAGGGGCTTAAAATTATTTCTGACAGAATTCTACTTTCTAACTAGCCTTAATCGAAAGTTCTCTCTCGTTATCGGGAGGGAGTTTTAAAATTATTTCCATCTTATTTTTGTAAAATTTCATGTTAACTTTAATCAACCCTTCTACCTTTTTTCGTGCGGTTCGGGTCGACCGAGGGAACTAGGGAGAAATGAGGGGGGTATTTGATTAGGCACTTAAGTGGGTGGGATCCATTTGCTTGAGGCGTACGCCTCCCTTGTTATTGCACAATTGCGCCTCTGAGGCACGCTCTATGAGACGTACGCCTCTCCTGGTCCCAAAATTGCTTAAGCAATAAGGCGCCCGGGAGTGAAATTGCGTAGAGGCGTGCCTCTAATTGTGCAATTTTAAACTATGAGACGTACACGACAGTGACAGTAGCATCATCATTCATCAGGGAGATTGTTAGGTAACATGGAATAATAGAGGTGACTGTATCTGACAGGGATAAAATATTCCTTAGTCATTTCTGGAGGGAGTTGTTCAGACTGCAGGTGACCGTATTGAAAATGATCACCGCCTATCACCCACAGACGGATGGTAAAACAAGAGTGATCAACAGGAGCTTGAAGACCTACCTCAGATGCCTTGTGTCAGAGACACCCGGGTTATGGGTCAAGTGCTTATCATAGGCTAAGTATTTGTACAATAACACATATCATTTTGCTTCTCAGATGACCCCGTTCAAGGTGTTGTTCGGAAGGGATCCACCCCACTTGGTGCACTTTGGCAATAGCAATACTCCTGTTTCTTCAATGGAGTACTTGCAGGAGAGGGACAGGATATTATAGGAGCTAAAGAGACATCTACTAAGGGCTCAACAGATTATAAAGAAACAAGCTGATGAGCATAGAAAGGAAATCCAGTTCGAAGTTAGGGAGAGGGTGTTCTTGAAGCTCCGACCGTACAGACAAAAGAAAATCGCCAACAGGAGAAATGAGAAGCTTGCTCCAAGATACTTTGGATCTTATGAAGTATTGCAGAAGATTGGGGTAGTAACATATCGATTGAATATACCACCAACGGTGACCCTACATCCGATTTTTTGTGTATCTCAATTGAGAAGGACCATTAAAGAGTATAATGTTAGCTCAGAGTTACCGGTGACACTCACGAAGGACTTAGAGGTGATTTTGGAACCCTTAGATTTGATGACAGTTTGCCAGAGGGGAGAGAGAGCTAAAGAAGTGCTGATCAAGTGGAAAAATCTTCAAGACTATGAGGCCATGTGAGAACCTTATGAGAGGATGAATAATCATTTTCAAATTTCTACCTTGAGGAAAATGTAGTTCTTTGGAAATTGGATATTGATTCGGTTCTTCCTGAACCACCTAAACTAGCCCCGCCTGAGCCCGTTCACGTATACAGGAGGCAGGCTAAGCCGCCTTCTTCCGTGGGGATTGAGGGGCCCACATTGGGCAAGATCTAGAGAGAGGGAAAGGGGGGGGGATTAGAGAAATATTTTTGAATTGGATTTGAATTTGATTTATTCTAGGAAAGCTTTATTGGCTTTGTATTAGGAAGTATGTATTAAAAGGAAGAGGGAAGCTAGGGTTAGGATCATGCATGATTATTATTTTTCTTGAAGTTTTCTTTTGTGTCTTGGGCTCTAGGCTTCTCGTCTAGAGATTTGGAGAGAACAATCCTCCTCTCGATTTGAGGATCAATTGTATAATTGTTTCGTTCTTGCTTTGCTTTGATTTCTATAAAATTATCTATTGATTTTGATTGCTTCCACCCAAATTCTTCTATTTTTCTTGTTGATTTTATCAAATATTGTTAGGTTTGCTTGCGAACTCAAGTATTCCCATTAGGGTTACTTGTGAACTCAAGTATTTCTTAACAGTTACATCATTAGTATATTTGACCAACTTTGGTCCCACTTTAGTTTACCTCCTAACAAAGACTCGATGGCGCGGATGATTTATGCAAATTTTAGCTCCCATGGGTTTTGGTCCAATTATGGTTAAGTAAGGTTTAACAATTGCTGACTCTCATGAAGGATCTTCGTGGTTGATTGGGCATTTCGTATATGATAGTTTCTTTTATTTAAGAACAAGTGAGGGTCAATGTACTTGTTCAAGCAGGTGAAGCATTAGGCTTAGCACACTTAAAATAAGTAAAAAATATATTGGTATAGAAATAACAAGGGTTGTCTCTCACATAGAGACTTAAGCTTTTAGGTTGAAAGCGGGTTTGACCATTGGCATATGCAATCCAAGTCTGACTCACCTTAAGTTCACCCCCAACCCTTATCTCCAAAGCTTGGTTTGCAAAACCTATAAAAGAGATCACAAAGACATAGAAGTGTTTCCCTCCACATGCAAACTGAGAAAGGATATATCATATGATCGTAGGTCCTCAAGGTGGAAGGAAGGAAACTGATGCTTTACCCGTTCATAAGGTTCCCAGGTCACCTCATAATCTGGGAGATCCTTCCACTTGATTAACACTTCCTTTATCCCTCCCCTCACCCTAACGCACCACTTGTAACTCACAGGGTTCCAAAATCACTTCTAAGTCTTCTGTTAAGGTGACTGGTAACTAGGATCCGGCTGAACAATGTCAAATAACTCTTTTCAGCTAAGACACATGGAAAACTGGGTGTATAGTTATTGTTGGTGGTAGCTTCAGCCAATATGCTACCGCCCTAATTTTCTCCAATACATCATAAGGTCCAAAGTACCTTGGAGCGAGCTTCTCATTTCTTCTGTTGGCAAATATCTTCTGCCGGTAGGGTCGGAGTTTTAAAATTATTTCCAACTTATTTTTGTAAAATTTCATGTTAACTTTAATCAACCCTTCTACCTTTTTTCGTGCGGTTCGGGTCGACCGAGGGAACTAGGGAGAAATGAGGGGGGTATTTGATTAGGCACTTAAGTGGGTGGGATCCATTTGCTTGAGGCGTACGCCTCCCTTGTTATTGCACAATTGCGCCTCTGAGGCACGCTCTATGAGACGTACGCCTCTCCTGGTCCCAAAATTGCTGCAGCAATAAGGCGCCCGGGAGTGAAATTGCGTAGAGGCGTGCCTCTAATTGTGCAATTTTAAACTATGAGACGTACACGACAGTGACAGTAGCATCATCATTCATCAGGGAGATTGTTAGGTAACATGGAATAATAGAGGTGACTGTATCTGACAGAGATAAAATATTCCTTAGTCATTTCTGGAGGGAGTTGTTCAGACTGCAGGTGACCGTATTGAAAATGATCACCGCCTATCACCCACAGATGGATGGTCAAACAAGAGTGATCAACAGGAGCTTGAAGACCTACCTCAGATGCCTTGTGTCAGAGACACCCAGGTTATGGGTCAAGTGGTTATCATAGGCTAAGTATTTGTACAATAACTCATATCATTTTGCTTCTAAGATGACCCCGTTCAAGGTGTTGTACGGAAGGGATCCACCCCACTTGGTGAACTTTGGCAATAGCAATACTCCAGTTTCTTCAATGGAGTACTTGCAGGAGAGGGACACGATATTATAGGAGCTAAAGAGACATCTACTAAGGGCTCAACAGATTATAAAGAAACAAGCTGATGAGCATATAAAGGAAATCCAGTTCGAAGTTAGGGAGAGGGTGTTCTTGAAGCTCCGACCGTACAGACAAAAGAAAATCGCCAACAGGAGAAATGAGAAGCATGCTCCAAGATACTTTGGATCTTATGAAGTATTGCAGAAGATTGGGGTAGTAACATATCGACTGAATATACCACCAACGGTGACCCTACATCCGATTTTTTGTGTATCTCAATTGAGAAGGACCATTAGAGAGTATAATGTTAGCTCAGAGTTACCGGTGACACTCACGAAGGACTTAGAGGTGATTTTGGAACCCTTAGAGTTGATGACATTTCGCGGAAGGGGAGAGGGAGCTAAAGAAGTGCTGATCAAGTGGAAAAATCTTCTAGACTATGAGGCCATGTGAGAACCTTATGAGAGGATGAATAGTCATTTTCAAATTTCTACCTTGAGGAAAATGTAGTTCTTTGGATATTGGATATTGATTCGGTTCTTCCTGAACCACCTAAACTAGCCCCGCCTGGGCCCGTTCACGTATACAGGAGGCAGGATAAGCCGCCTCCTTCCGTGGGGATTGATGGGCCCACATTGGGCAAGATCTAGAGAGAGGGAAAGGGGGGGGGGCAATTAGAGAAATATTTTTGAATTGGATTTGAATTTGATTTATTCTAGAAAAGTTTTATTGGCTTTGTATTAGGAAGTATGTATTAAAAGGAAGAGGGAGGCTAGGGTTAGGATCACGCATGATTATTATTTTTCTTGAAGTTCTCTTTTGTGTCTTGGGCTCTAGGCTTCTCGTCTAGAGATTGGGAGAGAACAATCCTCCTCTCGATTTGAGGATCAATTGTATATTTGTTTCGTTCTTGCTTCGCTTTGATTTCTATAAAATTATCTATTAATTTTGATTGCTTCCACCCAAATTCTTCTATTTTTCTTGTTGATTTTATCAAATATTGTTAGGTTTGCTTGCGAACTCAAGTATTCCCATTAGGGTTACTTGTGAACTCAAGTATTTCTTAACAGTTAGATCATAAGTATATTTGACCAACTTTGGTCCCACTTTAGTTTACCTCCTAACAAAGACTCGATGGCGCGGATGATTTATGCAAATTTTAGCTCCCATGGGTTTTGGTCCAACTATGGTTAAGGTTTAACAATTGCTGACTCTCATGAAGGATCTTCGTGGTTGATTGGGCATTTCGTATATGATACTTTCTATTATTTAAGAACAAGTGAGGGTCAATGTACTTGTTTAAGAAGGTGAAGCATTAGGCTTAGCCCACATAAAATAAGTAAAAAATATATTGGTATAGAAATAACAAGGGTTGTCTCTCACATAGAGACATAAGCTTTTAGGTTGAAAGCGGGTTTGACCATTGGCATATGCAATCCAAGTTTGACTCACCTTAAGTTCACCCCCAACCCTTATCTCCAAAGCTTGGTTTGCAAAACCTATAAGAGAGATGCAAAACCTATAAGAGAGATCACAAAGATATAGAAGTGTTTCCCTCCACATGCAAACTGAGAAAGGATGTATCATATGATCGTAGGTCCTCAATGTGGAAGGAAGGAAACTGATGCTTTACCCGTTCATAAGGTTCCCTGATCACCTCATAATCTGGGAGATCCTTGCACTTGATTAACACTTCCTTTATCCCTCCCCTCACCCTAACGCACCCCTTGTAACTCACAGGGTTCCAAAATCACTTCTAAGTCTTCTGTTAAGGTGACTGGTAACTCGGATCCGGCTGAACAATGTCAAATAACTCTTTTCAGCTAAGACACATGGAAAACTGGGTGTATAGTTATTGTTGGTGGTAGCTTCAGCCGATATGCTACCGCCCTAATTTTCTCCAATACATCATAAGGTCCAAAGTACCTTGGAGCGAGCTTCTCATTCCTTCTGTTGGCCAATATCTTCTGCCGGTAGGGTCGGAGTTTTAAGAAGACCTTCTCCCCAACTTCGAACTGGACGTCCTTTCTATGTCCATCAGCTTGATGTTTCATAATATGTTGAGCTCTCAGAAAGTGTTTCTTTAGATTTTCTAACATTCTATCTCTTTCCTTCAAGTATTCCTCTACTGAAGATATGGGAGTGCTGCTACTCCCAAAGTGCACCACGTAGGATCCCTTCCATACAACTTGAACGGGATCATCTGAGAAGCAGAATGATAAGAGATGTTGTACCAATATTTTGCCCATCACATTCATTTGGCCCATAGCTTAGGTTTCTCCGACACGAAGCACCTCAGATAGGTCTCCAAGCTCTTCTTAACCACTTCTGTTTGGCCATCTATATGTGGGTGATAGGCAGTATTCCTCTTTATAACTATTTCCAGTAATATGAACAACGCCTTCTAGGAATGGCTGATGAATACCTTGTCTCTACCTGATATTATTTCTTCTGGCACTCCATATAATCTGATTATCTCCGTGATGAAAGTTGATGCCACTATAGTTGCAGTGTAAGGGTACCGTAAAGGAATGAAGCGTGCATACTTGCTGATTCTGTCCACCACTACCATAATGAATGTGAATCCATCTGATCATGGGAGACCATCTATAAAATCAAGACACTTCCTCCCATACCCTGTTTGGAAGTGCCATGGGTTGTAGCAGTCCTCCTAGAGCCATTGCCATATATTTGTTTCTTTGGCACACTTCACACTTTGCCACCATTTTCTCAACGTCTTTGTACATCCCCTTCCAATAAAGTTCGGATGCCAGCCTTTTATAAGTCTTCTAGACCCCTGAATGTACTCCAATTGCACTGCCGTGGAACTCCTGCAATAAGTGGGAAATGTATATGGAGTTTCATGGCATCACAAACCTCCCTTTATGCAAGAGTCTTCCCCCTTCAAGATGGTACCCCGTATGGGTATTCTCACCTTTCATCAAATCTTCTAATATTTTTCAACTCCTCATTCTGCATAATCTCTTCCTTGATGGCCCCCCAGTCTACCATCAGTGGTATTGAAAAATCCAACTTCTGAAGCTCTCTCACACATCTGGATAAAGCATCTACTGCTTTATTTTCTAAACCCGGCCTGTACTGGATTTCAAAATCATAGCCTAGTAGCTTGAACAACCACCTCTAATGCTCCAACAGGTACTTGAACTCCTCTGATATGTCCGGTTTATGAAATGCCTCCCCAATAGGTACGGGAGGCCATCATCTCCCTCTCATATACCGACTTTAGTCTAGCCCTGATTGACAACACCTGACTGAAATATGCTATAGGTCGGTGATTTTGCATCAGTACTGCCCCCAACCCATATCCTAATACATCTGTCTTTAGTACGAAGACTTAGCTGAAATCCAGAAGAGCTTAAACTTGATCTGTAGTCATGGATTTCTTTAATTTCTCAAAAGCCTAAGTGGTTGCCTCTCCCCATAAAAAAAATGTCCTTCTTCAACTGCTCGGTCATAAGCCAAGCTATGCTACTGTACCCTCTCACAAATCTCCTATAGTACCCTGTCAGCCCTAAGAACCCTCTCAGCTACCTTAGGTTCCTAAGCATAGGACATTTCTACATTGCCTTAATTTTTGTTTTGTCAACCCCCACTCCTTCTGGGATACTATATGTCCCAAGTACTCCGCACTAGACAGGGTGAAACTGCACTTCTTAAGGTTGGCCCTCAACTGATGTTCCTATAAAACTTCCAAAACTGTCCTCAAGTGCTTCAGATGCTCCTCAGTTTTTTTGTACACCAGGATGTCTTCAAAAAACATCATAACAAACTTCTTGAGGTACTGCTTGAATATTATATTCATCAAGTACTGGAAAGTACCGAGGGCATTAGTACGCCCAAACGGCATCACCAAAAACTCATAATATCCTTCATGTGTTCTGAAGGCTATCTTCGAAACGTCTGCCTCACTCATCCTGATCTGATGGTACCCATATTTCAAATCCAGCTTGAAAAATATGGCTGCCCCATACAATTCATCTAAGAGCTCATCTATCACCGGAATAAGGAACTTATCAGACATTGTTTCCTTATTCAAAGCTCTGTAGTCCACACAGAACCGCCGGCTCCCATCCTTTTTCTTAACCAATATAACTTGGCTAGAGAAAGGGCTCATACTTGGCCTGATGATCCCGGCCTCCAGCATCTCTCAGATCAGCTTCTCAATTTCATCCTTCTGAATGTTATTTTCCTCTTCCAATCTTACTCCCTCCAAGCAATGTAACTCTAACAAATATCCTCCTCCCACCTCATCTATGGTTTTGATCAAGGACTTGAGAGATACTCCAGTCTTTGATTGCCCTGCATCACCCTGAATCACCACTTGCTCCCCCTCCCACCACCACCAATTCAATCCTCAAAACCCCCCAATTGACCTTGGTCTCTCCCAAGGTCTGTAACCACTTCATGCCCAAAATCACATTGGTGATTCCCAATTCCAAGAGAAGAAAGTCCTCCCTCACCTGTATCCCCTGAATGGTCAACATCACTCCCCTAAAAACTTCTTTACCCATTTCCACCTTTCCTGAACCCAACATCACCCCATACCCCCCGGTATTCACTAATTTCACCCCCAGTAAATCTACCAGCTGGGTGGAGATGAAATTATGGATTACCCCACTATCTATCAACACTAACACCTCCCTCGTGGCTATCTCTCCCTTCACCTTCATAGTGTGATTCAAGGAGAATCCCACTACTGAGTTTAGGGAGATTACTGCCACATCCAGATGCAACTTTTCCTCTTCCTCTATCTCTTAACTTGCTTCCACCTCCCTCTTCAGCTTCCTCGTCATCACAGACGGTGATAACCTGGAGAGTTTGGTCATTACACCTATGCCCCGGCATGTACTTCTCGTCGCATCTAAAACACAACCCTTCTACCTTTTTTCTTGTACCTCCTCAGTCATCCTTTTGAAATTTCCTCATTTCCCCCTCCTCCAATTCTCTCCTTAGGCACTTCCTTCGAATCCCCTGGTAATGCTACCTTGGGAGCTAAGTGGGTGGTGGTCATCTAGTATGACCCTCCGGAACTTCTCCCCCTAGCCCCTTTCTCCAGCTGGCCTCTGATCCTCAACCAATTGGGCTAGCTCCTTGGCCCCCCTTAAGTCTCTGGGCCTCATCACCCTAATTGTTGCCTGTATCTCTAATTTCAGCCCCTTCATAATGTTCCCTTCTAATACTGTCTCAGAGAGCCGGTCCAATACGCTAGCCAGGTACTCGAACTTGTCGCAGTATTCTGCCACCTTCCCCTCATGCATCAAGGCAAAAAATTTCTCATAGAAGTCTCATTCCCTTCCGATTCGGAAACATTCTAGTTAGCATTCTTTGAACTCCCTCCAGCTCCGGATGGGTTGCCTCATGTCTCACCATTAGTACCATGTTAGTGCCTTCCCCTCCAAACAGAGTCCAGTCGCCGTCAGCTTTTCTTCCTCCGTCAACCTGTTAACATCAAATATCGTTCTACCTTGTAGATCTAGCCATGGTCATCCTCACACTCAATGATAGGCATCTTCAGCTTTCTCACCTTCTGGTCACCCTAGTGGCTTCTGATTCCTCCATGAACCTCCCATTCAATGCGGTGGAAGTGCTCACCGGCTGTCACGATCTTCCCTCCGAACAATCATAATCGTACCCTTCATCAACTCCCCTCTTCTCCTTTCAGAATCAGCACCTCGATGGTGGAAATCTCCCTTTCTCCCCACAAAATTAGCACCCCTCCTATCGTAGCCCATAATTATCTCCTCCCTAGAAAGAGGTTCTAGAGGTGGCATGTCATCCTCTCGATCAAGGACCTCCACTTCCAGATTTTCCCTCCCACTAAACGGGTTTGATTCCCTCTTCTCCCATACCCGCTAGGGGTCTCCCTTGCTTACGATGTCGTCGAATTGGTCTTCACTTCTAGTATTTTCTTCAACATCTCTTCCATCAAGGCGAACTTTCCTTCTACCATTTTCATTATTGGAAATAATCTGATTTTGGAAATAAGAAAATATCTCCTCCAAATATGAATTTAGTTGCCCGATTTCGCCTTCCAATAGTTCAACTTTCTTTCCAGCCATCTTTCTTCCCAAGAATCCTAAGAAATCTTTTTCCGTATGCAAAGAAACTGCTGAAATTTCAAAATTTCAGCCGCCGATGGTCCCAAGTCGATGCTCTGATACCAATTTGATAGGAAATACTTGAGTTCGCAAGCAACCCTAAGGGAAATATGAGTTCGCAAGCAACCCTAACAATAATCGGTAAAAACAACAGGGAAACACAAGAACTTTGATGCACAAAACTCTCCAAAACAGTAGATTGCATTATAGGAAGAAAAACAAGACAATAACAAAGCAAAGATACAAGTGATCATCAATTCGAGAGGAGGATCGTTCTCTCCCAATCTCTAGACAAGGAATCTAGTGCCCAAGACACCCAAAAAGCTATAAGAGAAACAAATCTAAGCATGCCTTCACCCTTCCCTTCATACCTATTTATAATCCTCATCCCTAGCCCAAACTGCCCCTCCCCTTGCATAAAAAACTTTTTTTAAAATTAATTTAAATAAGCATGGGCCCCTATGCTAGGCAGCAACTCAAGAGAGGCAGTTTGAACCGCCTCTTGTAAACCATTGCCGACCCAGGTGGGGCCGGCTGGGTCAGTTCCGAATGAACCGACCTCTCAAAGGTCGGTTCTGAATGAACCAACAACCCATCAATATAATAGTTGAAATTTTATTAAGAAACTTCAATGTTAAGCATACTTATGAGAGAATAATCCTGCGATGAGTGATCTCCTGGGAAGTTATACCAATGGGACAAAATAATGAGGCAATTAGGCCAAAACATATAATAATTCAACAATTAAGAGTTTGGAGTATTATAAAATGGTATCAAAATAAAACATCAACCGAAAGATGGGAGCTATTTTCCATATAGAATAGTGCTACATTATGGGGGTCTTTTCTTGAACCTTATATGGGACAAAATTAGGGGTGTCAATTTCGGGTCACGGGTCGGCTATGATGCACCGACACTTCTCCTCAAAGAGACGTGCAGTGTCCAACATCGTGTATGACACGACACTCGCCCGACACTCCTCCGACACATGTCAGACATGTCGAAAACGTGTCCGATTAAAAAATATTAAATACAAATTGGACACGCGTGTCCGATACGCGTATATTAAATATTTTATGAATTTTTCTAAATATAATTTCTTGTATTTGACGGATTTAAACTAAATTTCTTATTTCCTATTCATAACACCAAATCAACATCTGCACCTAATACATAATCATCGAATATTCTCATTTTCATTTCTTTTTGGCAGTGAAGGTATTTTCATCTTCTTTCTTGGTGACTGATAGACGGCATCGACGCGTGACTCTCGACATCCTAATACTAATCATTTTAAGCACAAATTCTAGTTAAATGACATATTATTTTCAATTTATTTTTAAAATTATACTTATTTAATTTTTATACACTATTTTTTAAATATAAAAACTATAATACCGTGCCCAACCCATGTCTGTGTCCTGTATTTTCAATAACTGACGTGTCCCGTCTCTGTGTCGTGTTGTATCCATGTCGCCGTGTCAGTGTCTGTGCATCATAGCGGGTCGGGTTCGAGCCAAACCTGAAACTGACCTGAAACTATTCGGGTCAGCCTGAAACCGACCCTTTTTGCAGAGGATGAGAAAATACAACCCAGTCCTGACCCGCCGGGTTATTGGGTTTACACGACCCGACCTGACCCGAATGGTGCCTCCAAAGCTTGGTTTATTAATCATAGAGGAGAGATCACTTAGATATAGTTTTCCATCTTCCCCAGATGCAATCGAGAACAGAAAGGATGCACGGTTCCAAAATTCAAATTGCACGTAAAATGATGCATGTTTAAATCTTGAGAAATCTCAAAATTCTTATGATAAGCACCTATGATGCACCGACACTTCTCCTCAAATAGCCATGAAGTGTCCGACACGTATCCGACACAACATGCATCCCACACACCTCTGACATGTGTTGGACACATCGAAAAATGTGTCATATTAAAAAAATGTTAAATATAAATTGGACACACATGTCATAAATATTTTATAACTTTTTTTAAATATAATTTTTTGTATTTAAAATTTTGATTTATTTAAAATATAAACAAACATTTCTTATTTTCTATCCACAACACCAACTCAGTCGCCCGCACTCAATATCTCATTCATCAAATATTCTCATTTTCATTTCTTTTTTGCAGGTCGCAACTTTGTTTCACAACAATGCCTGATGTCATTTCAAAATCGATGTCTGGCTTCGTTACAATATCAACATTTCAAAATCATATCAACATCAAAATCTAACATTGTTTTGACATTGATGCTCAATGCTAGCAATTTTTACACCCACAACATGACAACTCATCTTTGTTCGACGTTGTCTTAACATAGATGACCGATGCCCTCTTGACATCGACACTTGATACTTACTACATAACATCGACGCCCAACTCGACACATTGTCGTCTCCTCTCTCGATGTCTGATACATGATATCGACACCTAATTCTCGACATCCTAATATTAATCATTTTAAGCATAAAATTTAGTTAAATGACTTATTATTTATCAATTGTTTTAGTATTATACTTATTCAATTTTTATACACTATTTTTAAAATATAAAATTATAATACTGCGTACAACCCATGTCCGTATCCTATATTTTAATGATTGGCGTATCCCATGTCCATGTCGTGTCACATTTGTATCGTCGTGTCCATGTCTATGCATCATAGATAAGCACAAACAATGAGAGAGATGGGGCATCAATCCTCCTTCCAAGTCATAATTTCACTTAATAAGATAGAATCACAGCCATTCAATTCAAATAGGAATATTTGGGTATTCTTCAAAACACCTAGTCAAATATTTAACAGCATAAAATAAGCAAGCATTTTAATCCAATAAGGTTTAACCAACGTGATCTTTAGATTGCTTGTGGTTGAGTTCACAAATGGCAACAACATAAAAAGAAGAGAGCTTGCCTGGCAATTTTATTGAAACCAGATTAACCTTGTTCCAACAATTTGGGGTTCTTTTTTTAATCCACCAATCAATGTTATCAAAGACTATTGAGACATTAACTCTAACTTTGCAGAATTATTTTTGTAAAATTTCATGTTAACTTTAATCAACCCAAATTTCCATCTTATTCGTTTACATTAAGGGCCCATTTTAGATAACTTTTCACGGCTTTGTTTTGAAGAAAACTATCAAAATTATGTTTGGCAACAACTTTCATGCCACTATTAAAAACAATTTCGTGTAGGTAAGGAAGTAGCTTTTTACAACCACATCTTCTTGAATGTGATAGTTTTAACAAAATGGTTATCTAAGTTTTTTAAATAAGAAAAAGTCTATATTACCCACAACTTTAAAAAAAACCAATTTTATTGATAATAATTCTACAAAACCTTTCACTGACAACTATAACTGTCCTAAATGAACACTAAAAGTGCATTTGTGATAGCTTCAGGCTATAGTATAACAAAGAGAAGTTGGTCATCTAATTCTATGCTTTCTGTAATCCGAGAGAATGTGCTCTCATCACGTCTTGCTCCATCAACTTATGTGGATTTTTTTTCTTCATGTTACATCCCTTTTGTTTTCTTGCATTAAAAAAACAACCTACTTTTCACGACAATATTTTTCATGTATGCTTTCACATGAAGATGTGTTCTTTAAATGACAAAATTGATCTTATTGCAGACTTTTCACCTATTTAACATACTGTAATTAGCTTTTGGTGATTAATTTGGTGTTTTAACTGTTCGCATGAAAACGTTCAATGTTGAAAAAATGCAGAGTTTTATACTAATAAGTCTATCATTATACTACAACAACAACAAGCCTTTATCCCACTAAGTGGGGTAGGCTATATGAATTATTTTTCTCCATTGTGTCATGTTAAGAGTCAAATTCTCATCTAAATCTAATAAAGAAATGTCATCTCTAATATTTTCTAACCAAGTCTTTTTATGTCTACCTCTATCTTTCTTAACATAAATCAAATCTAATACATCTACTTTCCTAACCGGGTCTTCGGAAGGCCACCATTTTATATGACCAAACAATCTAAGGTGACTCTCTCTAATCTTATCTTCCACTAGAGCTACTCCAACCTTTTCAATAATAAGTTTATTATTATAATTTTATACAATTTAAATAAAATATTTGTTTAAAGTAGTAAGAGAGCTTGGATTATAAGGAATGTTCTATTTTTAGCATATATTTAATAAAAAAACAATTTGATGATTATTAATTTATTTTTTAATTGCAATTCAAGCAGTTTCTCAAAAAAAAAAAAAAAGATTATTAATTTATTCATAAGAATAATAACAAGAATAAGGGCATTTAGGTCATTTGATCATATACAACAATCTAGCTAAGCAGAAAAAAAAAATACTTTCTTATCAATAAACAGCACCATGATATATTGAATTTTCAAGCAACAGTAACTACTGAAGTCACAACAACTTCTACAGCAGATTTACAACCAATTTACAAAAAAAAAAAAAAAAAAAAAAAAATCCTCACAAACAAAATTTACTGGTCCATCTACCCGCCTAATTGAAGCATTTTATGCCTTTTATTTCACATTCTCAAACCCTTTATTTCTATTTCTACTACTTATCTTCAACGTGTCATTCACATAATTTTAGACGTGCTAGGCATTTAGAGAAAAGAAGATGCTCGGATAAAATAACAAGAGATGAGTTAAAGTCAAAGGCATAGGATGATGGGAAGGTGAAAGGTTATACAGAAAATCACTCAAATTCTAAAGAAATGTCCTAGCTACAAAGAATGGAAAGTGCCAAGACTCAACAAATATAAATGGAGAAGGGTCACCAAATCAACCAAAAAGGATGAGATAAGCACACTGATGAGTTTGGATAAGAACAATTACGAGGATGACCAGGTACCTTTCTGTAAATAGGAAGTATTCTTTACTAATTAAAGCAGCTACACCAAACAGCTAGGATAAGGGCCATAAGGCTAATGATTATGAATATTCTTATAGTTTATACTCTCTTTAAATCGTACCAGCATGAGAGGAAAAAGAATATTCTCAATAGGTATCCTTTCACTACACTGTATCTTAGCTAACATTTACCTTTTTCTTAATGAGTTATCCATTTATCCTATACAATGAGAGCATTTCGTTTGTTTTGACATTTAAGCCACAGAGAACACGAGTTAGGATTGAATTTTCTTCAAGTTTTGACATTTAGGCCGCAGAGAATAGAAAGTTTTAGCTTCACAAAGTGTCGTAAACATGCAAAGAGATAGTGATGTAGGATTATGCAAGGATGCAATATTTTGTTAGGAATTTGCGCAACTCTTGATTAGAATAAAAGTGAAGGAAACTAATAGCAGCTTAAACAACGAAATAAAACGAATAAGGGGTCACGCATGATTAGGCTAAATCACATAACGAGAGATTCGAAACTTTCAAAATGAAATAGAAAACAACATTATGCCAAAATAGTAGTTTCAAATACAATCCCTAGTCTAACAGTGAAATTAGTAAGCACATGAATACACTCAAAACCCTATATTTACTGAGCTTAGCAGGAGCAAGGAGAATCGTCCTTTGTGACTATAATCAAACACAAGATAAGGTTAGATTCAGGAAATATGTTGAAAGGGGAAAGTAGAACCTTTAGTCACGGAGCGGTGGAGATCCTCCACTCAAAGCCTTCAAATTGCTCTTCGATTGCTTCCACAAAAGTATCCAAAATGCGCTTGATGTAATCATTGACGGTGTGATCGACCCTTGTATTAACGTCAATGAACGTGAATTGGAGAATGTCTACGAAACCGTCTTTGTCGTAGGTGAGGCCGTATTCAGTCTCCGAATCCGCCATTCATAGATACTCGGTAGCAAAACTCCTCACAACTTGATGGTGCACTTGAATTTTGTCGGAGAGAAAGAAGTTCTCTTATCACTTGAAGGAGGGAAGAGCCAAGCACGAAAATCTGAAATAAGTTTCATATTTTGTAAAGAGGGGAGAGGGATTTAGGATAGAAATTATCAAATTCTAAATTCCGGGAGAGAGTTAATGATGGAGAGATGGATTGGAGAGAGAGAGAGAGAGGGGCAGATAAGAGAGAGGGGCCAGCAGGTTAGTAGAGGAGGTGAGGATTTAATTTGTTTCCAAAAGAGAAATCTTCTTTTGGGAAGAAATTAAGTAGAGGGGAAGAGGGGATTTCGTCCAAGAGAGAATTTAGGAAGATTTGGAATTATTGCCTAAAGTAAGGTTGAGGTTTAGGAAATATTTCCTAACCCAAGCCGGGGGGGCATTAATGAGAGAGGGATGGGTTTATGGAGAGCAATTAATGTTGCTTGATTTGGATTTGAATATTTGGAAAGGGTCTTTTAAATCCAATTTGAATTTTAAATTCAAATAAGTTTCAATTAGGAAACTTTCCAAAAATAGAATTCATGAATTAGGAAACAATTCAAATTCAAATTAAATTGGATTTTAATTAAAGGAGTTTCCTAATCTAGAATGTCCCGAATGGCAAGTTTCATCACAAGCAATGAGGAGAAACACAAGGGAGGGGGGTCGGCGGCTTGGCTATGCTTGCCGTCGGGTTTGGGTGATGTGGATGGGATCGGGTGAGCAAAGGATGGGGGGGGTTTGGGTGTAACCGTAGGGAGGAAGTTTAAGTGGTGAAAGTAGAAGGGTGAGGGGTTGCCGGCGACAAGAGGTGGGGATTCCTTGGCCGGCGGCTAATGGTGGAGGAAGGGGTCAAAGGGGAAGCCAAACAAAGTAAAGAAACATGAACCGTCTTCAAGGTTGGTGGGTGATGCGTGAATCTCCCTCTCCAAGGGATCTCTCTTTGAACTCTCAAGCTCTCTCAAGAACTCCAAACAAGAAGACAAAATTCTCAAATAAGTATTCATTACCTCAAAAATAAAACATGGGACTATAAATAGCCTAGTACATGAGACTCACAAAATAAAAGACGAAAATGCCCTCCAGGCTTACATACGACATCCCTCACTAAAAAGAGAAATCTTCTTTTGGGAAGAAATTAAGTAGAGGGGAAGAGGGGATTTCGGCCAAGAAAGAAGTTAGGAAGATTTGGAATTATTGCCTAAAGCAAGGTTGAGGTTTAGGAAATATTTCCTAACCCAAGCGGGGGGGGGGGGGGGGGGGGGGGGGGGGGGGGGCATTAATGAGAGAGGGATGGGTTTATGGAGAGCAATTAATGTTGCTAGATTTGGATTTGAATATTTGGAAAGGGTCTTTTAAATCCAATTTGAATTTTAAATTCAAATAAGTTTCAATTAGGAAACTTTCCAAAAATAGAATTCATGAATTAGGAAACAATTCAAATTCAAATTAAATTGGATTTTAATTAAAGGAGTTTCCTAATCTAGAATGTCCCAAATGGCAAATTTCATCACAAGCAACGAGGGGAAACACAAGGGAGGGTGGCCGGCGGCTTGGCTATGCTTGCCGTCGGGTTTGGGTGATGTGGATAGGATCGGGTGAGCAAAGGATGGGGGGGTTTTGGGTGTAACCGTAGCGAGGAAGTTTAAGTGGTGAAATTAGAAGGGTGAGGGGTTGCCGGCGACAAGAGGTGGGGATTCCTTGGCCGACGGCTAAGGGTGGAGGAAGGGGTCAAAGGGGAAGCCAAACAACGTAAAGAAACACGAACCGTCTCCAAGGTTGGTGGGTGATGCGCGAATCTCCCTCTCCAAGGGATCTCTCTTCGAACTCTCAAGAACTCCAAGCAAGAAGACAAAATTCTCAAATAAGCATTCATTACCTAAAAAAAAAAACATGGGACTATAAATAGCCTAGTACATGAGACTCACAAAATAAAAGACGAAAATATCCTCTGGGCTTACATCCGACATCCCTCACTAAAAAGGTACAACTGAAAAACAAATAGACGACACTGAAAATAAGAGAATACATAAGTAAGAAAATAACATAAATAAAAAATACAATGACTCAATCATGGCCGTAGATCGGCGGCCACACTTCTGATAAACCATCCACGATTTGATGTTAACTCAGTTGTTCAATGATTAAAAAGAGAAAATTATGTGTGAAGTTTTGGTATCATATATATATATATATATATATATATATATATATATATATATATATATATATATATATATATATATATATATATTTAATTTATTGACAACTGTCTTAATACCTTAAGAAAGACTTCTCCCAGCCAGAAAATTGCTGCATTTTGGACCAGATGTCAATCACCGGTATGTTAGACTCTGAAGCAACAGCTATGCATGCTTTTGCATAAGCACCAGCACTGTCATTGGTCCTCTCAGGCAAACCGGATGGGTCGTCCCCAAAAGGATTCCTGCATTTAAAAGATTGCATTAAATGCTACATTACAAAGCAGGACAGTATATTTATTCTTTCTGGATTGTTTTATTTGTGTATTTGACATGAAGTATAACATAATTAAACAAGAATGGGACCTTCGCAGGTCCTCAAAATTTAGCTTACTTATGCAAATAATGAAGAATGTTAACAAATCCGAAATTAGCATATACGTGAAAAGGTTAGAGTAGCTCCAGTGGAAGATAAGATTAGAGAGAGTCGCCTTAGATGGTTTGGCCACATTAAACAGAGGCCTTCTGATGACCCGGTTAGGAAAGTTGAGGTATTAGATTTGGCTTATGTTCAGAAAGGTAGAGGTAGACCTAAAAAGACTTGGTTAGAAAATATTAGAAATGATCTTTCTTTATTAGATTTAGATGAGAATTTGACTTTTAACCGAACACAATGGCGAAAAAAGATTCATGTAGCTGACCCCACGTAGTTGGACAAAGGCTTGATGTTGTTGTTGTTGTTGTTAACAATTCCATATTCTACCTCAAAGCTAGCATTTCAGAGTATACTTCTCAAGGTCACACTTTCAAAAAAATAAAGTGGAGTAAAGCATCTAGAATACCAATTGCTAACCCACTTAGTATTCGGCTCGAAAGCAAGCTTAGACATAGATTTTAATCTGTACTATGAATATAAGAGGCCAAACAAGCTAAATTTTGGCCCGGTACTAGTTCTATCCCCTTACCATGGTCTAATTCAAACATGTACAAGCACAAAAAATCAGTTTGTTTCGCTGTCTTATTAGAATCTTGGATGCATCTTGGACGTACAGTGGCATTTACCATTTAAATTAACAGGAAATATCTCCACCAAGCAGAGTATATTAAAATAGCAAAGGAGTATCTTTAGAAACACAACCAAATAATAAAAATGCCCAAGCTACCTAAATCTTTTCAAACATTTCCAGATTTTCAGTTCCACTTGTGCATAACTTCAATGATTTAGAAAACAATACTATGTCAGAAACATGACGCTTTAGTAACATTAACCAAATTGCTCTTGCATTGCAGAGTAGAAAAAAGAATCCTCAGCAGCTCATGTACTTCCAGACCTACATAGGGGATAACAGAAAAACATAAATTGGCTGCTTCTATCTTCCTTTCTTTTTACTTGTTTCAAAGGAATGAAATTCATAACTCGTTGCTGCTTCCATCATGCGTGGAACAAAGACCACGTAGAAGCTTATTTCTATCTTCACTTGCAAGATTTTTTGAAGACGCTATCTTCTTCTAGTCCTATGCCTTGATGTTCCATGCTCAATCATGGTTACATTTTTTCACATTGTTATTGACATATATTTTTGCATTGATGCATAAATCAGCCCTGATCGAGCTGATTCGAGCTTGACTGGGCTCGATCGATCGAGCATCATCGAAGAAAAATTAAACTCAAACTAGACCTAAATTTCATAAAATTAAGTTCAATTTAATTAAATTAAACTTAAATTGATCTAGTCAGCCCATAAGCGATCCAAATAGAACCCAGTCGAGCCTCGCCAAACCAAATTCGATGCAATTCGATGCCAATTCGAGTCTAATTTTGTGAACTTGACTCGATTGGACTCAATCAGACCCGAATCGACCCAAATCTATTCGGATCGAGTCTGATTTGAGCTCAATTTAAGCTCATTCAGTCAAATTTGGGCTAATTTGACTTACAACAACAACAACAACAACATCAAACCTTTATCCCACTACGTGGGGTCGGCTACATGAATCCTTTTTCTCCATTGTGTCCTATTAAAAGTCAAATTCTCGTTTAAATCTAATAAAGAAAGGTCACTCCTAATATTTTCTAACCAAGTCGTTTTAGGTCTACCCCTACCTTTCTTAACATAAGTCAAATCTAATACCTCTACTCTCCTAACCCGGTCATCGAAAGGCCGCCGTTTTATGTGACCAAACCATCTAAGGCGACTCTCTCTAATCTTATCTTCTATTGGAGCTACTCCAACCTTTTCACGTATATGCTCATTTCGTATTCTATCTCTAAGGGTAAAGCCACTCATCCACCTGAGCATTCTCATCTCTGCCACACTTAACTTAGTATTATGCTTCTCTTTTAATGGCCAACATTCGACACCATAAAGCATTGCAGGCCTCACTACCATCTTATAGAATTTTCCCTTAAGTTTGACGGGTACATTTCTATCACATAACAAGCCCGATGCATTCCTCCACTTCAACCATCCAACTTGAATTCTGCTAATAATATCCCCATCTATTTCACTATCACTCTGAACAATAGATCCAAGATATCTAAAATGTGTACTCTTATTAATGACTTGATTGCCCAAAGTCACAATCCCCTCACTAGGTCTATTACTACTATAATTACACTTCATTTATTCCGTTTTAGATCTACTCAAGCGAAAACCTTTAGACTCTAAGGTTGACCTCCATAATTCAAGTTTACCTTCAACTCCCTCTCTAGTCTTATCAACAAGAAGAATATCATCAGCAAAAAGCATACACCAAGGTACATCCTCTTGCAAATGTCTAATGAGAATATCCATGACTAAAGCAAAAAGATATGGGCTTAAGGCTGATCCTTGATGTAACCCAACCGAAATAGGGAAATACTTGGTCAATCCACCTTGTGTTTGAACACAAGTAATAGCTCCTGCATACATATCTTTAATGATTTGAATATAAGCATTATTGACTCCTTTCTTTTCAATAACTCTCCATAGCACTTCTCTTGAACTTTATCATATGCTTTTTCTACATCAATAAATATCATATGTATATACTCCTTATTTTCTCTATATTTCTCCATCAAACCTCTTAATAATTGTATGACTTCCATAGTTGACCTACCCGACATGAATCCAAATTGATTTTGAGAACCATTAGTATCACGCCGCAACCTATGCTCCATAACTCACTCCCATAGTTTTAAAGTATGACACATTAACTTAATACCTCTATAATTCGCACAATCTTGTGCATCACCTTTATTGTTAAAAATAGGAATTAACACACTCATTCTCCACTCATCTGGCATCTTTTTAGTCTTCAAAATAGTATTAAAAAGTTTAGTAAGCTAAGAAATTCCTTCATCTCCTAAGCATTTCCACACCTCTATTGGAATATCATCAGGTCCAACAGCTTTTCCACCCTTCATTTTCTTTAAAACCTCTCTAACTTCAGTTTTACTAATACGCCGATAAAAACATAAATCTTTATTTTCATTTAGGGTGCTAAGGTCACTATAGTCAATCTTATTTTCACAATCTTCATTAAAAAGTTTAGCAAAATATCTCATCCACATTTGTTGAATATCATCTTCTAAGAAAAGTTTTTTTTTATCTTTATCCTTAATACACTTCACTTGAACCAAATCCTTACTACTCCTATCTCTTTGTTTGGCTAACTTATATATATATATATATATATATATATATATATATATATATATATATATATATCTTTCTCCCTCCTTAGTATCTAATATATTATATAAATCATTAAAAGCTAATGTCTTTGCATCGCATATTGCTTTCTTAGCATCATTACGAGTCACTTTATGTATTTTCCAATTATCAGAATTTTTAAAATTAAACCAATTTTTATAACAAAACTTCTTATTTTTAGTCTTTTCTTACACATTTAGATTCCACTACCAACTATTTTTACTATTAGGAGCTTTTCCCTTTGATACTCCAAGGACATTTTTTGTAATATTCTTAATATCACTACCCACTTTTTCCCACATAACATTAGCATCCTCATGCACAGAGAAAATCTTAAGATCTAAAATCTTATTCTCAAAAATATTTTTGTTAATATTCTTTAAATGCCCTCATCTAATCCTAGAAAACCGTTTTACTTTATTTTTTATTTTATGCCCCTTTATCTTAAAGTCCAAAACTAATAATCGATGTTGGGTACACAAAATTTCACTCTGAATAACTTTACAATCTTTGCAATCTAAATGATTTAATTTTATAATAAGAAAATAGTCAATCTGGGTTGTACTATATCCATTTTTATTAAGCAATGAGATGCTTTTTTTTTCTTAAATAAGGTATTAGCAATTGAAAAATCATAAGCTAAACAAAAATTCAATATGGTCTTACCACCTTCATTCTTCGTTCCAAATCCATGGCCACCATGAATGCTTTTAAAATCATCTACCTCTCTACCAACATGTCCATTTAAATCTCCTCCAATAGAAACTCTTTCTTCAAGAGGTATATTTTGTATTAATTATTCTATGTTATTCCAAAAATTTTATTTAGAACTCATATCCAAACCTACTTGAGGAGCATAAGCACTTATAATATTAACAATCTTATCAACAACAATAATCTTTAAAGCTATAATTCTATCATCAATCCTATTAATTTTTATAACATTATCCTTTAAACTCTTATTTATAATAACACCTACATCATTTCTAGTACGACTCCTACCCGAATATCAAAGTTTAAATCCTAAACTATCAATTTTCTTAGCCTTCTCTCCAACTCATTTAGTTTCGTGAATGCACAAAATATTTAACTTTCTATGAATCATAATATCAATTAATTCCATTAATTTTCCTGTAAGGGAACCTATATTCCAAGTTCCTGTCCTAATTTTAGTTTCAAGGATTAGCTTCTTTGCCCACATCCATTTTTGATGTGGGAACCCTTGTCTATTTAACACTGCACCTAGGCGTCGGTGCAGCGGCCCTTACACACTTGTCACTGTATTCAGGCCATACAGCGCGTCGCTTCCAGGGGATGCCCTTGCACAGCTTATTTGTCTTACGAAATAAAAAATCCTACTCTATTTTCCATCAAATTCTGTAGAAGATTGTATCGAGTGGGATATTTCTCGTTTCACTATAGAGAGAGCAAGATAGGGGGGAATCCATTCATTTTATTGCTTCTCGTGTCCCGAAACAAGCGAGAGATAGAGGGAGAGGGAGGCAAGGAGCATTGATTTGGATTGTCCATCTCGAGCAAAAACGAGAGAGAGAGAGGCGATGGCATCAAGCGTGAGGGATGCGGAACCAGAGATGAAGCTCTTGCTTGCATGCGGCATCCTGTGTGTGTCCATCCCAAGAAGAATAGAGAAAGAGAGAGAGAGAAAGAAGTGGAGCTCCTGTGTGCATGCGTCCGACCCTGTCCAGTCCGAAGACCCCATCTAGTTGTTGATCTGGGCATCGCCAACCACCGAACCCTCTCGGCCGCCAATCCTCATGGCTACTCCTACGATCCGAGGAGGAGCCCTCCTTGTTTGCTACCAATCTTCTCTTCTTCTTGAAAAAAATGGAACAAAGAGCTACTGTTGTTCCCTTCTATTGCCGCTAAGAAGAAGTAGAAGGCCTCATCTCTCTCTCAAATCATCTCCGGCGAGTTTGTAACAACGGAGGCGACATTCGAGAGCATCCAAACAGCAGCGAAAACTTCTGGAAGATTTTGGACAGCGTCTTTCTTCTTCAATCTCACCTTTTACAAGGCGAGTGGAGTGTAGTTGGTGTCTTGACAACCCAATGAGGTAAAATCCTTTGAAACTTAGTGAAAACTAGGTCCCTAAGCCCGTTGATGTGTGGTTGATGCTCCAAATGCGTCACTAGAAAACCTTGCTTTTAACTTCCAAACCCAAAGAAATCACTTGTATTTTGCTGTCCATTTGTTTAAGTCATGGAAATCAAGTGATTTCTCATTATTTGCTCTCATGTGAGAGCCCAAAAGGGATGGCAGCGACGCGCCGCGTCATTGGGCTGGTGTCTAATGTACTCTATCTTGCATACAATATATTCATGTTGTGTCCAAATCCATCACCTACAACTAAACCCTAAGTTTAGGAGATTTCATTTAATGATAAATCAAATGTTGAGGTGTAGACTTTCACAATGTCGCATGCTATGTTCTATCTCTTAGATTGATGTGTTATAACAAAATTAACACACAAATGTAGGAACTTGCATTAATCAAGAACTTGGGGATGTTTCCAAAAGCTTTGTTTGGATATGTGAAATGTGCTCAATACTGCTTGAAATAATATATTGGTGATTTTTTATAGGATTATACATGAATCCCCAAAGATTTTTTTTGTATATCCTAGAACAAGTTGTAAAGCTTATGGAAAGATTAACCAGCGACTAATCGCTCCACGTAAAATCACTAAATTTTGAGATGTTTGTTTGTGCTTCTAATGCATCAACATAGAAGAAAGTTCCCAAGCTACAACTCAATTGATTGCTTGCACCTCTCTTTTAAAGCATAGATCATGACAAAAGTGATTTATAAATACAAAGAGAGTGTAAGTGTAATGACAAACAATTGAAGCATTTGAATATCTCCAAAAGAATAATGAATCTAATCATGCATACTCCTAGGTTTCTTCTAGATCATATCAAAATCGATCTTTAAGATATTCTTAGAAGCCTTCAATCATCCAATCATGTCAAAATTGATTGGAACATTTTCTAAAGCCTAAAATGTGTTTTCATACCTTAACATGAGTCAAAATCACATTTCCTTGATCTCTTACTAGGATCACTAAGCCTCCAAATTTCTTAATCAAAACAAAATTGGTTTAGAAATCTCTCCAAAGCATTAGGAAACCAGCCTTCCCTCTTCAAATTGAGTCCAAAACACTCTAAAAGACATAAGGAAATTTCTTCCAAGTGCGCATCTCCTTAATGTGTAATATTTTGGAGCATCCCCAAAGCTCCAAATGTTCAATTACATGATTCATCAAGATTTTAGGAACAAATCCTAACTCTTCCTTTCATTTGCTCATAACACAAAATTAACAAAAAAACATGTGTCCCCTCTCGTGAATAATGATTTGAGTTCCACCAAACCTTCAAACATATCATTGCATGAGTTCTTCAACCTTAGGGCCAAGTCTTAAGTCTACTCTTTCATTTGTTAAGACATAAAATTAGCAAATGAACAATCCTCTATGCATGATGCTTGGAGTTTTCTCAAAACTCCATATGTTAGATTGTATGAACTATGGCATGCATTAGAAGCTCTCTAATGTATCCTCCTTTCCATGCATAACGGTTTGGAACACGTCAATGCTCCAAACATTTCATTAAATGGACCATATAACCCTAGGAACAAATCTTAGGTTGATGATTTGTTTGTTGATGCACCACAATCAACAAACAATCATCTATCCTTCCTCAAGCATTGTATGTGGAACCTCCTCAAAGTTTCAAATGTTATATTACATAAGTCATTGGATCTTAGAATCAAATTCTAAGACATCTATCCCTTGTTTGTTGAGACAAAATCAACAAACAATCATCTATCCCTCCTTCATGATGACTTTTAGAGCCTTCTAAAGGCTCCAAATATTCCATTTCCTGACTCATAACATGCCTTATGAGCTATCACCAACCATCTTCATGCTTTATATTGTGGATTTCACTAAAATCCTAAATACATCATGGTTCAAATGCTTGAACTTGAGACCAAATGTTGAGTTCCTCCCTCTCATTTGTCTAGCCACAAATTAGGCAAATGAATACTTTTGCTTGAACACCAAATATTCAAGGAATTTTACCCAACTTGCAACCCATGAGTTGCATTTTGTTTCTCCTCTTCTACAAACCAAAAGTTGTAGGAGAACTTTTCTTTCACCCAATCCAAGCTAGGTGGATGAGCACCTCTTTCCTAGAACACTTAAAAGTTCAAGGAGATCTTTTATAATTTGCAACTCCTAAGTTATACTTTCTCTCTCTCATCCCTCCAAGCCAAGTTGGAGGAATGAACGTTCCCTCTTTGAACACCAAATGTTCAAAGGAACTTCTTCAACTTGTAGCCTACAAGTTGCACACTTCTTTCATTCTTCTATGACTAAAAGTTTTAGGAGATTCTTGCATTTACTTAACCCATGTTAAGTAAATTAAACCTATGTTAAACTCATCTATTTGTTGAATTAAAATCAATAAATAACACTTCCCAAGCACAAGAACTAAAACCTCAGCTTCCTTTCATTCACTTAGCCTAAATTAGGTGAATGATTGGACACTGAAAAGTCTAAAGAATTTCTCTTGATTTGTAGTACAAATCTAAATATCATATTCTTGCATTTGTTTCATTCACATTAAGAAAATCAAGCATCCTTCATTGAACATAAAAAGTCAATGATAATTCCTCTTGCAAATCAATCATCCTCACCCATTGAGCCAAAATTAATTGGTGACTCATCTTTCATTTGCTTGATCTAAACTACGCAAAGGTATCTCCCTCTCCTTGAATACAAAATTAAAAGAGAAACCCTCTTGATTTGCAGCCTCAAAGTTATAAATCTTTCCTCATTTTTATGAGCTCCAAAAGCCTTGGGAGATTTCCAACCTTAGCTCAAAAAGCTATAGGTTTCCTTCTTTTCCTCCTCTAATATCAAATTTATAGGAGATTTCCCCTCCCTTAACTCCAAAGTTATATGTTGGATTCCTATATTTTCCTATCTTTAGTTCTAAAAGCTAAGGAGGATTTTCAATCATTATCCTAAAAGCTATGTGTTGGATATCTTCTCTTTCTCTTTTAGCCTTAAAGCTAAAACAAGCATCCATTTCCTTAGCCTCAAAGCTAAAGGTTTCATCTATTTTCCTCTAGCCTCCGAGTTGTAGGAAATCTTTCTCTCCCTAGCTCCAAAAGTTAAGGAAAACCTTCTAACAACTAGCCCAAAAGTTAATGTTGAACATATTTTCCTTAGACTAAAACTCTAAGTAAAAACCTTTCGTAGTGTGACATGCCACATAAGCCTCACACATTTAGGTGCACAACCCCCTAGATATGTTAGGATTAGAAATTTTTTCTTTTTCTGCGCATGTTTTTGATGATGTGATGTGATGAGCTTTAAATTATCTGCATTGTGGGCACTTGCCCTTAAATGGATAGTGTAGAAATATATACATGTTTTTCTTGTAGATGGTCATGTTTAAAAGTTGGGCAAATAAATCATAAATAAAAAATGCTTGCATGACAGGTGTTGTTCAAAATCCCCCCAATAGATATGGCTAATAGGATATAAGTACGGGCTAAGCACTTCAAGAGCTAAGCAAATTCTGGATGTGATACCTTTTCCTATATAAACTGCTTTGTAATCCTTTGTTTATAGCTTTGAATATTTTCATTTTTTTCAAATGTATTTGATTAGATTTAAGTTGTATGTTATAACTTGTGGGGTTTAGTTAAAGGGGAAGTGGATTAAGAGGATGTACCTACTAAAGGTAAAGCCCAAGATCTACCTAGAAGCTGAAGATTGAAGATATCCACAAGTAAAGTTTATAAATAAAATTTATTTAG
Source organism: Dendrobium huoshanense (assembly GCA_016618105.1). Classification (NCBI taxonomy): domain Eukaryota; kingdom Viridiplantae; phylum Streptophyta; class Magnoliopsida; order Asparagales; family Orchidaceae; genus Dendrobium; species Dendrobium huoshanense. Next base: position 74,368,309 of record CM028359.1, read on the forward strand.
GTTGTATAATAATAGAAATCTCAACTATCAAATTTGATTGAAATAACTGGGACATTATTCACATTTCTACCCTATTTGATTTATATATAAAAGCATGTGTTAATCTGTTTACCTGTTTGTGCATTAAAAAATGCATGGTTTCTTTGATTTCTTCTTTGTCTTTGCTTGAGGGTGTCCTGGACATATTGATGCAGTAAGCTCTTAGGGCAAAACTAATTTTTCTATCATTTAAAATGTAAGTAATCTAAAATCAACTTGATCATGCATGGCTCAGTAAGTCTCATGTAGAAAAGCTTTCACTTAAGGATAAAAAAACTACATTTGCGAGTCAATATTCTGCATACTCACATGGTCAGGAATCTTGACCTCAAAGCCAAGTTGTAAGCCCTATTTTCTAAACAAAATAGCCTTCTTACTCTTCATATGCATTGAGACTGGATGTCGTGATTTTAAAAGCACTTAGGTGGGTTAGTTGGTAGCCATTTCAAGGCAGGACAATAAATCTAGAGGTCAGACTGACTATGCCTCATGTGAGGTCTAGTTTGTAAATACCTATCACTTCATTAAACTTATATTTGAGGCACTACCTCTCAATAGTTCTCATCTTAATTTTAGAATCTAAAGCAGTGATTGATTTCAGTCACTTCATAAGCCCTTATCTTCATGAGCAATTATTACGTCCAGTCAACCGAACCCGTTCAGAGGCCAATAACCACGCACCACGTCACCAAAAACTCGATATTGAGCACTCGGTATTGCTCGGTATACATTCGGACCGTTCGGTTTTTGACCGGACGTAATAATTGCTCCATCTTCAGGGCATTTCCTCCAACATGTATTGTTGGAATATAAGCCCCACCATTCTAAAAGAAAAAGGTCAACTTAAATAAAAATTGGATTCTAAAATATAAAGCCCAATATATGATAGTTTTGAGTATCTTTGAGTTTTCTCTCTAAATCAAAGTACTCATACTCTTTCTTCCTTTGACTCTCATTCCAAGAATTCCAACCAAAGTTAATTCCTCTCTTCCTTTGAAATTCCTAAAGATCGAAATTCTTTAAACAAGAATTTCTTATATTTCAAAATGAAAATTTAGCCAATATTTTGATGATTTTCAAAAGAAAAAAACCATTAATTTAATCAAAAGTTTTATCAAAATCAAATGCTTAAGATGTAATTAACCATAAGGTTTTGCCCCTATTGGGCATCTATAGCTCATAATAAAATAAATCATATTCAACTAAATACTGAACGGGAAAAAATCTCTGTCAAAAATTAAAATTGTAAATTTTGTTATTGAGTACATAAGAAAATGATATTTTTAACCTTCAGGACTATGTCATTTTATATGTCTTGCTCAATCACAAAATATACAATCTGTTGAGGACGACAAAATTTCTCCAACAATTGAAGACCATAATAAGATATTCGCTCAATCACAAAATATACAATCAGTTGAGGATGATAAAATTTCTCCAACAATTGAAGACCATAATAAGATATTCATGAATTAACGTAGAGTTCTGGTTATCTTTCAAAACTGATATATAAATTCAAATCTAATTATCACCCTGTATCTTATTAATGATTCTTATAGTTCTTAAAAGTATAAAGACTCAGCTTTGTCCATCCCAACTGGTTCAACTTTATAAACCCAATCAGAAAAAATAAAAGTTTAATTAAATAGAAAAATGGCTACTTACTGCTTGTGATGGGAAATCCAAAAAACTTCCCAACCAACATCACACTTATGTTTCTAAATCATCAAAGAAAACTTCTCACCCTAATATTCAAAATGCTAAAAGAATAAAATTGACAACTATAATTTCTTCTTTTTTTTTGGCTTAAAACAAAAAATTCTATGAGCATGTTTTGAGCTTATTAAAAGAAAATTTTAGTGCATGCTCCATATGGATTACACACATACATGTAGGAAAACAAAACAACAAAGAATTAAATTCTTTCACGTTTGATAAATCTGAATGAAGATTGTTGCGAGCAAGAAGTTGAGGCAAGAATCAATCATGATTATATCAACCATATTTTACAAAATTACAATCAGATAAACAAATGTTGGAACACTAGAGCAACAACAACAACAATAACATCAAGTTTTTGTCCCACTACGTCGGGTCGGCTACATGAATCTTTTTTCTCCATTGTATCCAATTAAAAATCAAATTCTCGTTTATATCTAACAAAGAAAGATCATTTCTAATATTTTCTAACCATGTCTTTTTAGGTCTACCTTTACCTTTCTTAACATAAGTCAAATCTAATACATCTACTTTCCTAACCGGGTCATCGGAAGGCCTCCATTTTATGTGGCTAAACCATCTAAGACTACTCTCTCTAATCTTATCTTCCACTGGAGCTACTCCAACCTTTTCATGTATATACTCATTTCACATCCTATCTCTAAGGGTAAAGCCACTCATCCACCTGAGCATCCTCATCTCTGCAACACTTAACTTAGTATTATGCTTCTCTTTAAATGGCCAACATTCGGCACCATAAAGCATTGCAGGTCTCACCACGATCTTATAGAATTTTCCCTTAAGTTTGAGGGGGACTTTTCTATTACACAACACGCCCAATGCATTCCTCCATTTCAACCATCCAACTTGAATTATACTGATAATATCCCCATCTATTTTACCATCACTCAGAACAATAGATCCAAGATATCTAAAACGCGTACTCTTATTAATGACTTTATTGTCCATAGTCACAATCTCCTCACTAGATCTATTATTACTAAAATTACACTCCATATATTTAATTTTAGATCTATTCAAGCGAAAACCTTTAAACTCTAAGGTTGGCCTCCATAATTCAAGTTTACCTTCAACTCCCTCTCTAGTCTTATCAACAAGAAGAATATTATCAGCAAAAAGCATACACCAAGGAACTACTAGAGGCTTTGTGAAAAATGCAAAGAAGAAGAAACTACGGGATCTTGTCAAGTTGAATAGCTTCCACTAATATGACAAGAATTATTAAGGCATTGTTCTTCCTAGTATATTAGTAGAAAGTGCAAATACAAAGCAAAAAGATGAGTACAAATTTGTTAGTAATTACAGCATAGGATGGTGATCAACATGTTGGGGATGAGGAGTAAACCATCACCACAAAACAAATAAGAAAATAGAAAATTAGCGAAAAGTAAAGGACACAAGGATTTAACGTAGAAAAAATCCAAAATCGGAAAAAAACCACGGAGCTACTCCACACCAAAAAAAATCACTATGAAAATTGGGAGAAATAAGTGCAGGTCTCTCTACTCTCACTCTTTCATTTCTTCTCTTCTCTCTTACACCGTTCTCATACTCAAAACACAAAAGAAAGTCAAGTTAATAATACATAAATAGACTTCATTTTTCACAAGGACTATTGTTTGGCCGGTTCATCCTGAACCAGCCCGGCAGGCTTAGCTCTATAGGAGGCGGACATGTGCCACCTCCTTTCCAGCTTGCCGCCCACACTAGTGGGCCCCACAATAAGTAATTAGGGTGAGAGGGAAAATTTGAATTAGGGATGTTTGAATTAGAGAATTAATGTATTAATATATGGTTTGTTTAGGGTTAAGGTTATGCATGCTTTGATTGATTTTTCTCTTGGAGTTCCTTGGCATCTTGGCTCCAGATTCCTTTGTCTAGAGATTGGGAAAGAACAATCCTCCTCTAGAATTGAGAATCACTTGTATCTTGCTTTAGTGTTTGTTTGGCTTTGATTTTCTTGTTACAATACAATGTTTTAGGTCTAATTTTTGCCCAGATTTTTGTTATTCTTGCTGTTTTCACCAATTAGTGATAAGTTTGCATGTGAACTCAAGTATTCCCCTTAGGGTTACTTACAAACTTAAGTATTTCCTATCAAATTGGTATCAGAGCGTTGTCTTGGGACCTTCGGCGGCTGAAATCCAGAAATTTCAACAAAGAAATTTTATCTGCAAGAAAATCTTCTCGTAAATATTGGGAAGGAAGATGGCCGGGAAAAAAGTAGAAGTTTTGGAATGTGAAATTGGGCAACTAAAATCATATTTGGAGGGAAATTTTTCAAATTTCCAAAATTAGATTTCCTCCAACAACGAACGGTTGGAAGGAAAGTTCACCTTGATGGAAGAGAAGTTGAAGAAATTACCAGAGGTGAAGACCAATCCGACAACATCGGAAGAAAGGGAGACCACCGGCGGCCATGGGAGAGGAGGGAATCCAAACCAGTTTAGGGGGAGGGAAAATCCGGAAATGAAGATCCTTGAGGGAGACGACAGCATGCGGGTTGACGGAGGAAGAGAAGCTGACAGCGGCAGGACTATCTATGCTTGGAGGGGAAGGCATTGGCATGGTACCAATGGCGGGACATGAGGCAACCCATCAGGAGCTAGAGAGAGTTCAAGGAGTGCTTACTGGAACGTTTTCGAACCGGTAGGGGAGGAGACTTCTATGAGCAATTATTTACCTTAACATAGGAGGAAATCGTGGCAAATTACTGTGACAGGTTTGAGTACTTGGCCAACAGATTAGATCGACTCTCGGAGACGGTGCTGGAGGGGAACTTTATGAAAGGGATTAAACAAGAGATATGGATAGTGGTTAGAGTGATGAGGCCAAGTTTAGGCCAAGAAACTGGGGGAGGCCATAGAGATAGTCCAATTGGTGAAGGATTAGAAGCAGTTGGAGAAAGGGGTTAGGGGGAGCAACTCGGAGTAATCGTACGGGATGACCACCACATTCTTGGCTCCCAAGGGGGCACCGCCAGGGAGTCTGAAGGAAGTGCCAAGGGAGAGAACTGGAGGAGGAGGAAATAGGCGATGTTTCAAAAGGCTAACGGAGAAGTACAAGAATAAAGGGCGAAGGGGTTATGTTTTAAATGTGATCAGAAGTACATGATGGGACATAGGTGTAAGGACCGAACTCTTCAAGTTCTCACCATCTGTGATGATGAGGAAGATGAAGAGGGAGATGGAAACAAGTTAGAGATGGAGGAAGAGGAGTTGCATCTAGATGTAGAAGAAGTCTCCCTAATCTCAGTAGTGGGATTCACCCCGAATCACACTATGAAGGTGAAGGGAGAGAGAGAAAGAGGATAGGGAGGTGATGGTGTTGATAGATAGTGGGGCAACCCACAATTTCATCTCCACCTAGATTGTTGATTTATTGGGGATGAAACTAGTGGATACAGGAGGCTATGGGGTGATGATGGGCACTGGAAAGGTAGAAGTGAGTAGAGGAGTTTGTAAGAGAGTGGTGTTGACCATTCAGGGGACACAGGTGAGGGATAATTTTCTTTCCTTGAAACTGGGGAGTACGGATGTAATCTTGGGGATGAAATGGCTGCAAACCTTGGGGGAGACCAAGGTAAATTGGGGAGCCTTGAGGATGGAACTGGTGATGGGGTGAAGGAGAATGGTGATCCAGGGTGATGCAGGGCTGTCTAGGGCAAGAGTATCTCTCAAATCCATGATCAGAACCATACAGGAGGTGGGGGTGGATATTTGATGGAATTACAACGCTTGGAGAGGGTTAGTGTGGGAGAAGAGGGAGACATTCCTCTTGTAGTGCAACCAGTCAAACAGCAGTTCGGTGAGGTATTCCAGCCACCTCAAGGGTTACCACCACTCAAAGAATAGGAGCATGCAATCCTTCTAAAGGAGGGAGTGTCACCGATGTACGACCTTATCGCTACCCCCAAATTCAGAAGGATAAAATTGAGAAGCTGATTAGGGAGATGTTTGAGGCTGGGATCATCAAAACAAGTATGAGTCCTTTCTCTAATCTAGTCTTAATGGTGAAAAAGAAGGATGGGAGCAGAAGATTTTGTGTGGATTACAAGGCTTTAAATAAGGAGACTATATCGGATAAATTTCTCATTCCTGTGATTGATGAGATCTTGGATGAACTATACGGAGCAATGATAATCTCCAAACTGGATTTGAAGTTTGGATACTATTAGATCTGAATAAGGGAGGAAGACATCTCAAAGATAGCTTCAGGACACACGAGGGACATTATGAATTTCTGGTTATGTCATTTGGGCTTATCAATGCCCCTGCTACTTTTCAGTCACTAATGAACAAGGTGTTCAGACAGTACATCCGAAAGTTTGTTTTGGTGTTTTCTGATGACATCTTGGTGTACAGTAGAACTGAGAAGGAGCATCTGAAGTACTTGAAGTTGGTCTTGGGAGTTCTACAAGAGCATCAACGGAGGGCCAACCTGAAGAAGTGCTTCTTTTCCTAGACCAATATAGAGTATTTGGTCCATATACTGTCCAAGGAAGGGGTGGCAGCCGATCAGTCAAAGGTGGAGACTATGTTGAGATGGACCTTACCTAAGAATCTGAATGAGTTGAGAGAATTCTTAAAGAGGACGAGGTACTACAGGAGATTCGTAAAGGGTACAATACTATCGCATGACGACTGACAGAGTAACTAAAGAAAGATGGATTCTTATGGGGAGAGGTAGCCACAACAGCATTTGAGAAACTAAAGAAAGCTATGACAACTGTACCAGTTTTAGCTTTATTAGACTTCACTCAGGCCTTCATAGTGGAGACAGATGCTTCAGGATACGGATTGAGGGCAGTACCCATGCAAGATCGGTGATCCATTGCCTACTTCAACCAAGTGTTGGCCGCTAAAGCCAGGCAGAAATATGTCTATGAGAGGGAGTTGATGGACATCGTCTTAGCCATCCAGAAGTGGCAACTCTACCTATTAGGTAGTCATTTCATTGTCAGAACAGATCAGAGGAGCCTGAACTACTTGTTGGAGCAGCAGATGGTGACTGAAGAGCATCAGAGGTGGTTGTCCAAATTGTTGGTGTATGATTTCGAAATCCAATATAGACCAAGAGGGGAGAACAATGCGACAGATGCCTTGTCCAGATGTATGGGGGATCTATAGACAATGGCAGTGTCTATTTCTTTGATGCTGGATTGGGAGGTCATTAGGAAGGAGAGCGCTAGGGATAAGGAGTTGGGAAAGATCAAGACAAATTTACTGGGGGAAGATGATAGCCACCCAGGGTACTCAGTGGAGGGGGAAAGACTGATGTATTAAGGGAGGTTCATGATGCCCCGGACCTCAATCCATATCCCAAACTTACTCTAGAAGTTTCATGGAAGCGCGGTTGGGGAGGTTAGCTTCAGAGCTTTACTCGAATGGGATGCATAGTGATGTAGAGAAGATGGTGGCCAGGTGTGAGATCTGTCAAAGGAACAAATACCTAGCCATGTCTCCAGGAGGACTACTTTGGCCGTTGGCTTTACCGGGACGAGTATGGGAGGAGATATCTATAGACTTCATAGATGGGATACCCTGTTCAGAAGGCTTCATGGTGATTTTGGTGGTGGTGGATAGATTGAGCAAGTATGCTTATTTCATCCCCCTCCGACATCCTTGCACTGCTGTGATAATGGCTTCAGCTTTCATCAGAGAGGTGGTCAGATTGCATGGTGTATCAGAGGTGATAGTATCAGATAGAGATAAGGTGTTTCTCAACCACTTTTGGAGGGAGTTGTTCAGATTACAGGGGACAGTTTTGAAGAGGAACACCGCTTACCTCCCACAGACAGATGGCCAAACGGAAGTAGACAACAGAAGCTTGGAGACCTACCTGAGATGCTTTGTGTCTGAAACACCCAAGCTATGGGCCAAGTGACTATCATGGGTTGAATATTGGTACAACACCTCTTTTCATTCTGCTTCTTAGATGACCCCATTCAAGGTGTTGTACGAAAGGAATCCTCCTCACTTTGTGCACTTTAGGAGTAGCAATACTCCAGTTTCTTTAGTGGAGTACTTGGGAGAGGTATAGAGTGTTAGAGGAGTTAAAGAAACATCTATTGAAAGCTCAACAAATTATGAAGAAATAAGCTAATAGGCATAAGAAGGACATCTAGTTCGATGTAGGAGAGAGAGTGTTCTTGAAGCTCCGACCATATAGACAGAAGACGACTGCCAACATGAGAAATGAGAAGCGTGCCCCAAGGTATTTTGGACCTTATGTAATATTAGAAAATATTGGAGCAATAGCATATAAGCTAAAACTACCACCAACGGTGACTATACATCCGATTTTCCATGTATCGCAGTTGAGAAGAGCCATTGGAGATTATACAGTCAGCTCGGAGTTACCGACAACACTTACTGAGGATTTGGAGGTGATTTTGGAACCCATGGAGTTGATGGGGGTTCGTAAGAAAGAAGATGGAGCTACGTGCTAATTAAGTGGAAGAATCTGTCTGACTATGATGCCACATGGGAACCATATGAGAGGGTGAAATAGTAGTTTCCTAGTTTTCACCTTGAGGACAAGGTGATTATTTGGGAGGGCGGTATTGTTAGGCTGGTTCATCCTGAACTGGCTCAGTCGGCCCAAAGGCCGGCTCAGGTCTACAAGAGGCAGACATGTGCCGCCTCCTTTACAGCTTACCACCCACACTAGTGGCCCCCACTAGGAGAAATTTGGGGAGAGAGGGTTGGACGGCTAGAATGAGAGGAAAAATTTGAATTAGGGATATTTGAATTAGAGAATTAATATATTAATAGTATAGTTTGTTCAGTGTTAGGATTATGCATACTTTTATTTACTTTTTCTCTCGGAGTTCCTTGGCGTCTTAGCTCTAGATTCCTTTGTCTAGAGATTGGGAGAGAACGATCCTCCTCTCGAATTGAGGATCACTTGTAACTTGCTTTCGTGTTTGTTTGGCTTTGATTTTCTTGTTACAATACAACGTTTTGGGGCTGAAATTTTCCCAAATTTTGCATTATTCTCATTGTTTTCACCAATTAGTGATAAGTTTGCTTGCAAACTCGAGTATTCCCCTTGGGATTACTTGCGAACTCAAGTATTTCCTATCAAATACTTTGCTACAAACAAATCATCAAGTAGTGGTTGGAGGTTGCACAAAATCTAAGACAGTTTAAAGGTTCTATAGATTTAGTACATGAATAGAGACAAACTAAAGACAATCAAGCTCATCGGCATACTCCTTGCACCTATAAATACCCCGTTTGGAAGGAGATAGCACAATTGTTTTTGAGCCAATCCAAACTTTCTCCAACAAATTGAAGGAAAATGGACTGTCAAAATTTTTAATGTCAACACTAGAAAAGGATAGGCCCTCCATAGTAGGCTCCGATCTTCCTCTAAAAGAAAAAGTGAATGCTATCCTATAGGAGTCGCAAGATCGTCAATAGCGATATAGGCCCAGTCCTCTGGCACAGGCTCCAGTCTTCCTCTGAAAAAGAGATGAAGATTGTCCTGTAGGAGTTGTAAGCTTGTCAATAGCGATAAATGCCCAGTTCTCCGATGCAGGCTCTAGTATTCCTCTAAAAAGGAGGTGAAGATAGTCTTATAGGAGTTGCAAAACTATCAATAGTGATAAAAGTCTAGTCCTCCAACGCAGGCTCCAGTATTCCTCTAAAAAGGAGGCGAAGATTGTCTTGTAGGAGTTGCGAGATTGGCATTAGTGATAAAGGCTTGATCCATTGACACGAACTCTGATCTTCCTCTAAAAAATAGGCGAAGACTGTCCTGTAGGAGTTACAACACCGTCAATAATGATAAAGGCTTGATCCTCCGATGTAAGCTTCGGTATTCATCTGAAAAAGAGGCGAAGACCCCCGTAGGAGTCGTAAGACCGTCAATCTATGGTAAAGGTCTAGTCATCAGATGTCGCGAGTCTAGCAGTATGCCGATGAAAGGCTATTGGAAGTGGTTAGGTGACATTTTGATGTTAGCGATCAAACGATGAGCTGATAACGACGGTGAAGCTTCAATTTGTTGGAGATAGTATGTTGAATGGGGGCCACATGGCAAACAACTTGATGGAGGGGATCGAACAATGTGTCGGCCGCAAAAGCCTAGCGCACACACTCTTTATTAATTAAGTGGAGACTTAATAGTCGGACGGTGATTTGAAAGGAGTTTTATGATGTGCTGATCATTATCCTAGAATGCTCCGACCGGGCACGTGCTCCTCCACCGAGATTCATTATAGTGTAGAAAATGACATTGATTAAAGTACTTCACTTCATGCAATTTTAATTTTATCTCCTTATATCAATATTAAAGAAGATTGTATACTTGAATGTGATTTAGAAATTCAAAGGCCACTAACCGTGATAGCAGCCTAATCTTTTTTTGTTATAAGTTAATTAAGGCTCGTACAAACATATATAATAAAAGAAAGCTTTGAAGATACTTTCCAAAGAGAAGAGTTCCCTTTAGGTTGACAAAGAAACTTCTGAGAAATAGAAAATTATGATATCATCCCTTGAAGATAGAAATGACAATATTAGATGCTGAAGTTCGCATAGAGATCATATCTTTGAGGGCTATGGAGGAGTTTAAGAGGTATTCAAATTATCATTGAGAAATCCACAATCGCATCTTAGTGGCTTATGATAAAGTACTTGATAATCGTGAGTCTTAATAAAGGCATTGTATGTGGCTTTTTGAAAGGAGATCAACTAGTATAACGAAAGACTGAGATTATATTTGACGTGCAAATTCCCAACCAAGCATCTAAGAATTCTCATTCAGATTCAAGCGATAATGGTATTTAAAGTGAGCTGAGAAAAGCCTTTTCCATTGATATTTAGATTATGTAAAGGAGTATTTTTATTTACACAATTATTTTTTTAGAGATTTTTATATGATATTCATGTTTACTTAAAGTAATGAATACTCTATCTTTTTGTAAGAATTAACATTGATTTATAAACTTGCCCACCAGAGGAAAATAAGTATTTATATATTTTCCAGATATGCTATAATATAATGCCCCATAGTCAGGACTTTAGTCCTTTTGCCGCTTTTAACCTTTTAAGGATTTTAGAGAATTAAAGAAATATATATCTCCTAAGGCTTTTAGCCCTTTAAGATTTTTATGTACTTATACTTTTGAGTCTTTTAAATTCTAAGGTTTTAAATGTAACCATGTTTTTTAGGCTTTTAACTGTCAAAGGTCTTTAGTGTACCTATGCATTTTGAGTCTTTTTAGCCTTCTGAGGTCTTTAAATGAGTAGTGACCCTAACAACCACTTGCTCTTATAGAGTCTTTCTAGTGATGACATTGTCTACAACTAGCTTCTCTTCGAGGCTACCTCATGGGAAGGCCTTCTTAGGATTATTTGTAAGAGCATTGCTCGATAACGTTAACATGTATGGAAAAGGCTAAGAAAATCCACCAAGGATATTTGACCTATCTGAGATAGTTTGTAAGAGCATTACTCGATGAAGTTAATTTGTGTGGATGAGAGAGAATCCACCAAGGATGTTTGACCTATCCGAGTCTTTTTTTTTTAGAGCATTGATTGATGATGTTAACCTGTGTGAAAGATGCCGAAATAACCCACTAATAATATTTAGCATATCCGAGGTTGTTTCTCAGAATGTTGCACGATGAAGTTAACCTATATGGAAGAGGTCGAATTGAATCCCCCTATGATTGATTATACCTTAATTGGGAGGGGGCAAATAACATGTATCCTAAATCAAAGGTCAAGATTAGTCTGTATTTAATAGTTACTATATTTTTGAGGTTGAGACTAAGACCTTGCCCAAGAAGTAGAAGTCTAGTTGGAAACTGCATAGAGCTTGAAATTTATTATAAGCAACCTTACATTTGTTGGGAGCTTTATGAAAATAGGTTGCTAGTAACATTATCTCGGACTTTGATAATATTATGGTAAATTTTCTTAGCCACAGTCACATTTATGGTTGCAACCAAAGTTTCCCGCCCAATCCAACTCGATTTCCCACGAAAATGATGCAACTGTGGCTGGTGCTTGAGAGGTGATAGAACAACGCATAAGGTTGCTCTTAATATTGAAGGACTTCCTTTAGAGCTAATAATAGATCATGGAAAAAGGACTCTCTTGCTTCAACCGTGCCCAGGTCGTTGACGTAAATATACTTTCAAGATTGCAACAAAGGTTGCCCCCCCAATCACGAACTGTTTCTCATAGATGATATCAAATTATTGCATCATGGAATATTCACGACAATAGAGAAATATAAAATTTAGCATCCTAACATTGTACAAAGATCCAAAACAAAAACAAATAGAATATTTGGGTGCAACAATCATAAAAGACACCATAATTTTTATGTGAAAAATCCTCAAAGGGGAAAAAATCACATGGCCTTGCCCAGTCGAAATTATTCTACTAGTGTTGGTGGTTAATTATAAATGATGTCCTTCTCCAAATGAGAGCATTGGCTCAATATAGCAAATACATATTGTATAGAGCATATTATATAGTTGGAGAACAACATAGCACTTGTTCTTATTAGAGTGCAGCCCTATTTGTTTGGACCCTACGTAGAACCTTTTTCTTGGATGATGGTGGTCAAAGGGACCATAATTAAGCGGGCGACGGAGGTTGGAAGGAAGATAGTTTAGTGACAGTGGTTGGAGGGATTGTAGATAGTGGGCGAAGGAGGACGGAATGATCGTAGTTGGGAGACAATGGTCGAAGGGACCTTTGTCGGTGCACAATAGTGGTCGGAGGAAGGACTAGCAGTAGCAGCTCGATGGAGATCCAACGATGATGGTCGGGCAAAGGTTAAATAGTGGTGACCTGGATTCGTCGGCGGTGATGCCGAAGTGGAGCTCAAGGATTCTTCAAGTTCCAAAGCTCCTCTTCTTCCATCTTCCTCCCCCTCCTTCATCTGAAGAATGAGTGTCTATTTATAGTTTATTCGGAGTGACATGCTCAGTTAATATAGAAACGATTCAGGGTAAATGTGGAGTTTTCGATTGGACGGCCTATATTGATTCTCTTGATCATGAAGAATTTTTCATGCATTTAAGTGTCTTAATGACATCAGAATTAAGTGATCTTGGGTTCGTTAAATTCGTCTCATCAACCTCTTGATTCGACTATAAGCATATCATATTCGGATATCAATTGGTTATCCAAATAATGTTTTGAAGCTTCAAAGAATATTTTGATCCTTTGATTTGGGCTCGGATTGGACTGAATTTGGTGTCATTGAGTTCGTCTTCTTGAGATGTTCAATTCGACTATAAGCTTGCTGAAATCAAAGTTTGGATAGTCCCAAATCTAAATTTGGAGGTTCCTTATTCATATTTGCATCGAGATTTGTGCCCGATCAAGGCGATTTTTTGGTGGCATATCAATAGTCATGTACCTAACCTAGTTAAAATTTATAAGTCCTAAACTACTTTGAAGATTTTCATTAATTACAAACAAAAGAATCATAATTTATAATTCATATTTGCATCGAGAATCGTGCCCAATCAAGATGATTTTTTGGTGAGATATCAACAGTCATGTATCTGACCTAGTTCCAACTTTCAAAGTCCTCGACTACTTTATGATTTTCATTAATTACAAACTAAGAAATTATGATTTCTAATTCATATTTGCATTGAGATTTGTGCCTGATCCCTGCATGTTGGAATTAACAGGGGCAAAAGAAAGAAGATTGTAGATGTGGTTAAAGCTAAAAGAAAATGAGAAAACAAATGCGTGAATGCTTACAGTGAATGTTAGTTGAAGAGTGGGGAAGGGGGTAAGATGGCAAATGGCAATTGAAATTGTTGCATATTCCTAATGTGTTTCCACTATTTAGGAATATCATAGTCAAATAGTCAATGTACTACGAGGTTTCCTAAATAAATTAATTGAAGAATCTTAATTTGCTTCAAGCATAATCGACAATAGGTACTTAAAATTCACAAAAAAACAACAATAAAAAATCAAGTTCTTATGATGTCCTGGAAACTAATATCTAATTCTTTCATTTAATTAAGCTTATTTTACAAGTATAGAAACAGGTTGTTAGCCAGTATAATCATTATTTATTACTCAATTTCCTAAGCCTAAGAAATCTAAAAAAAATCAAATAACATATTATTATGGATCAGTGACCATTGTTACATGCAATTATGTAATAATTTGTCCAACCGAGTGTTTGGGCTATAGATTAGGATCTCTACAATTACCAAACTAATTGTATCTGCAGCTGCAGTTAGGAATCTTAGACTTCATTTGGGACGACTTTTTTATTTCTTCTTAAAACAATTTTTTAATAAAATAAATAAATTTTTGTATTAGAAAGTTGTTTTAAAAAACAACAAGAAAACTGTTCCAAATGAAGTCTTAGTCATCTAATCAGCTTAAATGGTCGAGATGCTTTTTCCATAATATTTACAGAACCATTCTACTTTAGTCAAATGAAATAGCAACAACAACATCAAGCCTTTGTCCCACTACGTGGGGTCAGCTACATGAATCCTTTTTCGCCATTATGCCCCGTTAAAAATCAAATTCTCATTTAAATCTAATAAAGAAAGATCATTTCTAATATTTTCTAACCAAGATTTTTTAGATCTACCTCTACCTTTCTTAACATAAGTCAAATCTAATACCTCAACTTTCCTAACCGGGTCATCGGAAGGGACCGATGATGTTCAATAGGGACTATAGACCCGGCTATCTCCGAGTTGCAATCCAGACCCAGGAATCTTTTTAAGCACCCGACCAAAAAAGGGAAAGGCTGCTTTTAGGCCTAAGCAAAGTAGGTAGAGGTGCTAGAAAGAGGACGTGTTACCTAAATCCAAACCCAAGGCTACGGTGACGTAGATAGAAGAAGAGAAGACGGACGCTATTGAATTGAGAGATGCTTTTGTCATAATCAAGCTAGAACTCCGAGTGAAGAAGAAAGAATAGAATTCTCGATACGATAGGCCACCAGGACAGAAATGGCATTGACGCGGGAGGTTCTGAGTCTTATTCTTTTGGCTTGGTCATGATCTTTATGGTGAGCTCCTTACCAGCTGAGCAGAAGAACAAAAAAAGCAATGCTAGATAGATTTTGACTCGTTAGACAAGTACCCCAAAGCTAGCGTCTTTGCCACTGGGAGTGTTCTAATACCTTAACCTTTCTTAACATTAGTCAAATCTAATACCTCAACTTTCCTAACCGAGTCATCGGAAGGGCTCCGTTTAATGTGACCAAACCATCTAAGGCGACTCCTCTCTAATCTTATCTTCCACTGGAGTTACTCCAACCTTTTTACGTATATACTCATTTCATATCCTAATTCTAAGGGTCAAGCCACACATCCACCTAAGCATCCTCACCTCTGCAACACTTAACTTAGTATCATTTTTCTCTTTTAATGGCCAACATTCGGTACCATAAGGCATTGCAGGTCTCACCACCATCTTATAGAATTTTTCCTTAAGTTTGAGGGGGACTTTTCTATCGCACAAAAAGCCTGATGCATTCCTCCACTTCAATCATCCAACTTAAATTCTGTTAATAATAACTCCATCAATTTCACTCAGAATAACTTTACAATCTTTGCAATCTAAACGATCTAATTTTCTTATAAGAAAATAATTAATCTACGTTTTTCTATATCCATTTTTTAAGTGATAAAATGTTCATCTCTTTTCTTAAATAAGGTATTAGCTATTAATAAATCATAAGCTAAAAAAAATTAATATAGTCTTACCACCTTCATTTGTGTTCCAAACCCATGACCACCATGGATGCATTTAAAATCATATACCTCTCTACCAACATGTTCATTTAAATCTCCTCGAATAAAAACTCTTTTTAAAGAGGTATATTTTGTATTAATTCTTCTAAGTCATTCCAAAATTTTAATTTTGAACTCATATCCAAACCTATTTGAGGAGCATAAACACTTATAATATTAACAATTTTAGCATCATCAAAAATCTTTAAAACTATAATTCTATCTCCAATTCTATTAATTTTTATAATATTATCCTTCAAACTCTTATCTATAATCACACATCCACCATTTCTAGTACGACTCCTACCCGAATATCATAGTTTATATCATAAACTATTAAGCTCCTTAGCTTTCTCTCCAACAAATTTAGTTTCTTGAATGCACAGAATATCTATCTTCCTATGAATCATAATATCTATTAATTCCATTAATTTTCTTGTAACGAAGCCTATATTCCAAGTTCCTATCCTAATTTTAGTTTCAATGACTAGCTTATTTGCCCACATCCGTGCTTGATGTGGGAACCCTTGCCAATTTAACACTGCATTCAGTCGTCGGTGCAGCAGCCCTTGCACACTTGTCACTGTATTTAGGTCATACAGCACATCGCTTCCAGGGGACGCCCTAGCATTAACACAATTTTTTAAAGGATTCATGTTATGATTATTCAATAAGTTTTATGCTGACTGTCGACTACCTAACGTAACCCTCCACTTTTCTCATCCAAGGCTTGGGACCTGGCAACGCTAGTGTTCAGTCAAATGTAATAGCATCCATCCAAATTCGAGTGAATTATTCAGTGAAAAGCTACAGAAGGATGGTTGATGATGCCACGGATTCAATGAAACCTAAACGTTATGGATGAATTAAAAAAAATAATAATAAAAGAGAGAAATAGAAGCAGAGAAAAAACGCAGAATTACACACACTGCACTTTATTTTTATAAATATGCCAAATATGGGGGCCGCGCACACAGTAACAGTCTTCTGGATAAAGCGTTCTGGAAAAGCGTTGTCTAAAAGAATTCTGGAAAAGCGGTGTGAAAAGTGTTGCGGAAAAGTTGAGATGCTTGATACGCTTTTTAGGAAAACTCCACCAGAATTGGTATCAAGTGCAGAGTATCAAGCCCAATTGATGCACTCAATTGGTTAAGAATCCAAATAATTAATACTTTTTTTCTGCCGTATTGTTGTTTTGGATTCTGAGAAGGTTGTGAATCAAACTACAGAAGCATACCAAACTAAATTCATCTTCTTAGAATACTGTTCTATAAAGACATTTCGAGATCAGAGCAAAGTAAAAGGCTAAGATATCTACCTCAGACGCCCATCCTCATCGATCGGTGGCGGTGTGATGAGTACAATAACAGTCGTCGGCCAGCGCTCCTGCGCTCCAAGCAATAAGTAGTCAAATAAGTATCCCAATACAGTTTCTTGACTTTAGCATGTATTACAACAAATTTAGATCATCTGATATACCCTCAATCAGGAGTACCGAATTTCTATTAATCCCATTATAATAAATTAATTGGTCTTCGAATGATTCCAATTAACGTACCATATTTATAAACAACATCAGGGTGAGCTCACCCAATAAATGGAACAGAAGCCAACAATACAGTGAGTTCAAAGAAAGATCTAAAGAGATATAATACCTTGAAGAAGGAGAGAATAGATCTGAGATTGCTTTGATACTCATCCAGAGGCACATGCTGGAATCCGCTGCTCCGATCGTGTATTGAAGCATCGTTAGCTCCGAAGAACACCGTCAAAGCCAGCGGCCACTCTCCGTCTTCGCACACGCCATCCAATGCTCGCGCCGCCACCTTCAACGCCCACCTTGTGTTGTACCCGCTGTAGCCGCGCAACACCACATCCGCCTGATCACGCGCAAAATCCAAACCCGTTACAAGCCGACGCTTATAAGAGGGAGGGTCGGTGATGTGGAAGAAAGGTGATACAGAAGCTCACCGTGCGAGAGAAATGGTCTGCGAGGGCTGCACCCCAGCCTCCATTGGTGAAGGATTCTTCAGTGATGGAATCGCCGAACAAAATCACCTTTGGCCTCATGACCAATCGCCGAGGTCTGTTCTAGCTCTGCTGCTCAACGGAGCTCCTTATTGGGAGATCCTTGTCCGGCACAAATATTAAATGAACATATAACTAATAATATCTAGAGAGGCGGGACTTGAGGGCAAATTATTGGGTCAGGTGATCCAATAAAAATTTGTCGCGTCATCTTGTGCTTTTTGACTTGCGCTTTAGTTGTGCTTTGGTTGCGCTTTAGTTGCACTTTGGTTGCGCTTTAGTTGCGCTTTTTGACTTGCGCTTTAGTTGCGCTTTAGTTGCGTTTTACCTGCGCTTTAGTTGCGCTTTACTTGCGCTAATTTTAAAATAATATTTTATTAATATCCGGACCTATCTCTGCGTTCGGTCACCTGACCCAATAATTTGCCGGACTTGAGGGAATGTCCTGAAACGGACAAAAGAATTACGAAGCATCCAACTCAACTTGGCACGCCCCGTGTGCGACGCCGGCAGAGGATGGGACCACTAGATGCTATGGTTAGAAGATTTTTTTTTCAAAGAAGAGTAACTGATTAATTTAAATTAGGAGTAGAAATAAAGTATTTAAAAAATAAATAAATAAATAAATTAGTCAAATAGGATGGTGCATTTCATTCAATGCACTCTTTAGTATGGCGCATTATTTTTGTTCTGCAAGATTCAATTCGGCTGAGTAGGCGGCATGCAGGGTGAATGCGCCAATTTGTATGGCGCATTCTAAAAAATGCACTGAATCATTTGATGCATTCTTTAGAATGCACTAATTTGTTTAACTTGTTTGTTATATTTTAAATTTTAAAACTTATGCGCTCATATTGCAAAAAATCTATATTATACATGCTCCTTAAAAAAACCTATAAGAAAATATAGATGGGTGTATGACAGGGCTTCAAGAATTTTGATAGAAGTGCCACCGAATATTACATAGTGGTTATGTTATTCATGCTTGCATGAAATTTCTTCTCATTGAATATGAGTTTCAAATCTCAAAACACTAAAAAGGCTCAATTATAACATGTTAAAAATATTTAGAAAATAATTTTCAAATATAATGTTCTTGAAATTTAATAAACTTTAAGTAAAAATGACAAAATCTGCTAAAAATTGACTGTTGTAATGCTGTGATTTGGTTCAATTATCTTAGATTTGAAAGACTATTCTCATCCTAGGGAGTCGAACATTGCCCTAGCCACCGCTAGTGATTAACCTTTAGTTGGAATTAACCCTATAAGCCATGTAATATAGCACATGGAAGTGGTCCTATCACTAGGTAAGGGTAAGAGGATATGAAGCTCAAGCCATGAAGAGCAAGCGTACATGAAGAAGTATTTTATGTATTTAGTCTAAGGTTTTATGTATTTTCATGTATTTGATGTCGTAAGTATTATATGGACTTCATGTGAGGCATTATTCTTTGTTATTGTATAATAAGTTGAGTTCAAATTATGAAAAAGGTTGCAAGGGCCGATCATGCTAGTGTCCATGAGACAAGGAGGTGGTTATAGGTGGTTACTAGTGGGCAAAGAAAGGGGTTGACCCCTCCCTCCTCTCTTTGCTTTGAATTTGAATGAAGACATGTCTCTTTATGTAATTTCAATCATATAAGAACTCCTTTAGACTGAAATTAAAGAGATAACATTTGTTTGCGCTTTTTGGAAAGAAATTTCAAGTGGCTTGGAGGCTTGGTGGTTGACCAAACTCAAGGAGACTGATTGATCTTCTTGAACTTCTACTTTGGCGAGTAGTGTTTCTGATTTTCAAGAATTTTTCTTAATGCAGTCTTGTTCCATTGTGTTCTACCTCTGGTGTTCCATCCTAGAAAAATACAAAAATTATTTCCATCTCTCAAATTTTGAGTCTAAATCCAAATTACTAGGACCAACCAAGACTAACTATTTTGTTGTACTAGTTTTGTCCCCTCTAGTATTTGACCATCCTAGCTCCATAAAACCTCAACTAAAATCTCCATATTTCTATCCTAAAGAAATAATCATCCCTGGTTTTAATTTTTATTTGTTGTTCTAGCCTAGTGATTTGTTTCAACTCCATATAAAAAAAATCAATTCTTTCATATCTTATATAGGTTTTTCTTTATTCATTTTCAAGTAGAATAACTAAATTCCACCCATTCTATAAAAAAACCTCAATCTAAACATCAACCTCGGTTTGTTCTAGATAGAACTAACTTGCATTTCTTCTGGAGCACATTTGGACCACTTAAACCTTTCTCATTTATAATTGATGCCCAAATTTACTATATTTGGATATCTAAAGAGATAAATCCAATAGGTAGAAGTTGGAGTTTAATTATTGGGTAGATTGCAAGAATTGTGCATTACCATCCATCCTCCTTAAAAATTACCTCCACATTAAAATTAAAATGTTTTAAACTAACCTTGACTCTTTTAATTATTATTATTAAGAGATTCTCTCATCCACTAATTGATCAAATTAGTGATCTATGCCCCACCTCAACACCCCATCACCTTGTAACTCATGTTTGACACAATTTTATGATTTGCCTGGAGTGGCATGTCATCTAGCATAGTTCCGTATGTGCTTTTACAATTTACTCTTATGATAACAACTAAGGTGAAGATTAAATCGTATGCTAGAATGCTTGCATATCTAATTATTTGAAAATGAATTTAATAAGACTAAAATTAAGAAATCTCAATTGCAAAGTCAACACAAGTCTTCCCAAAGTCTTGTTTGTGTTTAGCCTCACTACAATATTAATTATGTTCTTATTTACATAAAATAGCAATGAGTGATAACACATAAATGTGCAAAAGTATCTTTATTAAAAGTATCATAAAAAACTAAATTATATATATATATATATATATATATATATATATATATATATATATATATATATATATATATATATATATATATATATAACTTTTTAAAAAATTATTATTTATTGAATCCAAAATTATTTGTGAACAACAACTAGACCATCCTCATAAGACTTGTATGATACTGATGAGAAACAAAGAGAATATAAATAAGGAGAGACTTAGAATGCCCATTAGATTTGTCAATAGGTGCATACTTCCAGTGCTAGTGATGTCATAATCCCTTACTTGCCCTTGAACACCCCCCTAGACCTATTTAATAAGCATTTCTCATTAAATCAAAAAGGGAAAGTAGATATTTTATAAAGAAATGTGCCTTTACACTCACTAGAAATAATCATGGTTGATCAAATACTAGTGATTATATATAATCTCAATTTGAGTTATGTTATTACCTCGTGAAGATGGTTACTAATTAGGAGTAGAGAAGATTATGGACTAGCTAAATTACCATATGCGATCAGATCCTTGGACAAATTGTCCTTTTGAGCCAGGTAGGTTTTAGTGAGTTCTTTAAGTGAGTTGTGGTGAGTCGGTAAGCTACTAAGTTTGTATCTTTTTAGTGAGTTGATGAGTTGAGTTACTTGTCATACCCCAGAATTAAATAGGAAAGAATTACCCATTTTAATCGTTTAAATAATCAACATGAGCTTATATGAATTTATCAATATAAATCAATCAAGTAGAAACAAATAAATTCATTTACATCAAAATATTTCATTATTCATTTACCAAAATTATATTTATAATAGCCAGGAGATCACTTACAATCCATAATCTATCTTAAGCTCCTAACTATAAAAGACTAAAATAAAATACATAATAAAATAAAAAAAGAACCTTAAGATCTCAATCAGTCTGACTCCATACAATCTTGACCCATTCCTTAACCTGAAATCAATAAAATCTACATACTGAGCTTATAAAGCCTAGCACAAATACAAAATATCACTAAAGCTTTCAATGCAATACTCAAAAATCAATATTCATGATCATCTCAATCAATAGAATCAATAACGTTCTATATCATCAATGATTATTTATCACTAATACAATTCAATATAATTAATAATGAAAAACATGAATCATTACACTTAAATCCATAAATTAATATAGGTGCGAGAATGTAAAAGCATCAATGATGAGTAAATTAGTAAAAACCAAAGTATCTATAAAATAGCCATAAATCATGTCGATGTAGTTGATTCATATGAAAGTATACATATGAAGTTCTATTCTCTATTAGTATATAATCAATATCTTATATTATTTTCTCCGTAATAAGATTCATATACTTAGTGATAGTATAATGATACTAGAGCTTTAATAGTGAATCAGTAGATAATGGATCAATGATAGTAATTAGTAAATTTGTATAGTAAAAAGTAACACATCGGTGCTAAAATCATGAATGAGTCTATAGATGAATCATAAGCATATTGGTGTCAATATCATTACCTTATCCATCTTATCTATTATACATCATATGCAATCAGTACATTTATCAATTCATATGTTATTAATGCACACACATTATGAATCTATCTATCAATGCTATTAATATATTATATTAATATATACATGCATCAGTATATGATTCAACGGCGTAGGATATCTGACTTTAATGTGATGTTTATATTCTTTCATATGTATTTACTATGTCATTATCATTATCATTACCTTTATCATTACTATTATAGGTGGTTTTCAATATCATTAAGAGTCGTCACCTTACTTGTCTGTGTAATTTGGTTATGAATTACAAGTTACAATCAGGATAACACCACAATCCATCTTTAAAGTAAGGCCCATTGGCCTACTCTCATGCATAAGGTATTATGTTTTAAGAGCCAACCAGTATTAATTATAGTATTAACAGTCAACCTTTCCTACTTATACAAATGCCACATTAATCTTATATTGATTGCATAAATCCATATTTAATATATAAAATGTACATTAATATATGATGTGTAACATCGAATACTCGAATCTATAAAATACATGAAAATCTATAAAGTAGCCTATAGTTTCATAAAATCATAACTTTCAATATATCTAGTGAAATTTAGTAATATTATAGTCAAAATATTTAAACTCTTCATATCTATTATATACAAAATTTTACATCATAAAAATTAGATAAAATAGGAGTAAATACATTATTTATCATTTTTGGGAGAATATAAAAAAGTAAAAATAAAAGTTTTTAAAAAATGTGTGTTTTAAGTAACTTATAATGATTAGAAGACTTTTTTTAATTGAAGTAACATGTGAAATTGACCAAATCTCACTCTCTATCTCTCCTCTTCCTCTCCCTTTCCATCTCTTCTCCCTTGCCTTTCCAAAGAAAGCTCCAATGTTAGTGAGGGATTAGTTCTTAGAATCTTGGAATTTAATATATAAAAATATTTTAGCAACCTAGCATCACATCACTATGACCCAACATCGTAGTATCATATGTTAAATCCATAATTATTGTCGAATAGCAATTCAAATGGCACAACAATAAATTTTGGCACTTTTGTACTTTCAAGCATAGCATCGTGCATAGCTCTATAAAGCACAATGTCAAAGCACTTTAGTTCAAATAGATATTAAGATTTTACATTTTTTTTTAATTTGAAAATACTTTTTGTATCTTAAGGTTGTTACACTACTAAACTTGTGGTGTTCTTGTGAGTCAATAAGCCTATGCTAGTGGAGCACCATAAATCTAGCTAGCCCATTTTGAATCAAACTCATTGATCTTAAATGGTTGTATATATAGTTTTTTTTTCTTTTGCATCTTTGTAATGTAATTATAAAAAGAGTTATTAAATGAAATAATATACTTTCTACAAAGAATTTGTCTTATTTGAAGTCAATAATTAAATTATTATTAATTTGTATGCAAAAAAACTAAAATTATGATGCCAAAAGAGATAAAATAAGAAGTATTTGTTTTTATTTTAAACTTTTTAGAATTTTTTTATTTTTGAATTTTAGGAAAGATCTCATCCAAAGATTTAATTGCCACAACTTTCCCAAACATAAGAAAAGAAAAGTAAAGCAATATTCATTCCCTAAATGTCTTCCTTTATGGGTATTGCACTATCTCAAGCTCCTTTAACACTCAATCAGATAGAGAAGCCCTTTAATTCTTCCTTACTAAGTGAAGAATGACTTTTACAGATTCTTCTCTCCTAAAGAATTTCCCTCCTTAAGCGTCTCGTCAAGCGAATATACTGTTCCCTCCTTCTAATTCTCATACGATAGATATTTCAATCCCTCCTTTTATTCCTCATATTATGGAGATACTGCTCCATCCTTTTGCTCCTCACAAAAGTGGAGATGCCATCTCCTAGCCTCATTGGCTAGTATGTATTTCGCCCAAGGACTTTACCCCTTTTTTATTTAAAAAAACCTTTAAATTTTTATAACAACATACAACATAAATATTGAGAAGAAATTGCACTAGCCAAAGCAAATAATACAATAAACATAACTCTATACTCCAACTTTTGACATCACTAAAAGAGAGACTAAAACCATAAGTACAATAAAAAATGACAACAAAAACGAGTATAATAAGAAGAAGTAAAACAAGCCACACATTTTATGGATTCTGATCACATGGTGTTGGTAGTGACTGATAGTAGTGGTGCATGAAGGAGATTTGATCCTAAAACCAAGCACGATCTGCCTTATGTAACTACTGAAGTTGCTCCCAACATGTTGAGTTCTCCTAAATGTTAACATTTAACCTCAGCTATAGGTGATCAAAGCATTCAATCCACAATTCAAAAGGAGATGGCTATAAAGCAATGTAAGCTCTATATGGGCTAGCATTGCGGAAGCTAGTCCAACGGGGCTAGTCCCCCCTCGCCCTTATGAATCGTATTCCTCTATAGCTTATGGTCCTAAATTTCTATTACTATAGAAGTGATGGATGGAGCTATATGCGAAGTATATTAAGAAGTGATTAGTTAAAATAGGGTACACTAAGCTATATTTTGCATCTAAGAGAAAAGCTATGATATGACCATGTGTAAGATTTTTTATATGGTGTGCCCTAGGGTTCCCAATGGTTTTCAAGTTTTCTATGTAATAGATAATCATGTCTGTGACATTAAATTTGGTTCCAATTATACAAAAATACATGATAATGGATAATAGTGGGATGATGTTAATCTAATCACTAGCTTTATGTATAATATTGTTCTAAGTAGATGCAAAATAGTACATGCATTCAATACTAAGATGATTATTATATGCTGGTGAAGGTTCATTGGGTTATTCCCAGGATTGAGGTTAACATAGGTCAAATTGAAGTCACTAATGATAGAGATATCATGAGATTTCATGTTAGTGATAGGAACATGAAGGTGTTTGTGGAAATCATGATAGGTGTTAAGTGTAAATTTAATATTATTTTTTATCTCTAAATTTAGTGAAAATGTGATAGTTTAGTTGATTTTGTGTAGGAATACACAGGAAAAGGAGAAAAATTTTACAAGTGTTGAACTAGTGATGTAGCTATCTAATTACATCACCATAGCATCTGCAATGCCTCGACACTAGATCAGGGAATCATAGCATCATAGTATTAAAAATGGAAAATAATTTAGCACCTAGATGAAGCCAAGGTCAATGATATAATGCTTCATAGCCCTGCAACATCTCTGAGTCTATGGAATTTGAGTGCTAGAGCATCAATAATTTCAATGCCCGAGAACTAATTTATATGCTCAAGTACCACAATGCTTAACTTTCATAGAACCACAGTGGAGCAGTTGATGAAAAATTAAGCCACATTGAATCAATTGAGAGATGTACTAGTTCAACCACAGACATGATGAGTCAGCACAGTACCGTGGTGGAGCAAGTCCAACAATGCTAAGGAGCTAGTTCATTTGATAATTTCATAGTGAAACCATTTTAAGTGCTACAATGCCTGAAGTTATTTCTTTATTTACTATAAATAATATTTCAGTTCTTTTATTTATTATTTTATTAATTTTTTGTATTTTTTACTGTAGTTTTTAGTGTCTCCTTAGAATAAAATGTAAGGGAGGCTGAGGAAAAGCAAGATACTTTCATTAGTGATCTTAGCCTATCTTGTGTAAGCAATATTGCCATTGGAGGGAGGAGTGTGGAGAAGTCATGTATATTATACTGGTGAAATATTTCTTATTATTTCTCCTGTATCTTGTTCTTCTATGAATAAAATGAAGATATATTTACCTTCTATTTTGTTTTTGTTTGGCTAATTTTGAGTTTTAGGCTAATGATGTAAACATAATGCAAGTACAAATATAGACTCTTATGCCTTAAACAAAATTATGAATGTTTTCAATATCTTGCACTATTAAATTAATGTATAAAATGGTCATGTGTGTAGTTAATATCTAGTATGATATATAGCCTCGATGAAGAAATATTGGAAAAAATATGAGTATTGGAATGAAATGTTAGCATGCCTAGTTATATGATGTTAAACCTTTTAGATTTTTTAGAGACATTAGAATTGTTGGAAGGTAACAAGCCTCCCTTTTTACTCCTGCAAGCTTGCTAGAGATCTAGGGATGCTTATGCTCTGATCCACATTAATATTTAAGAGTCTAATTTGGAAAAATTTATTATTTTACTTACAATAATATAAAAAATATTATATATATTTGTATCTCTTCATCTTTTGCATTCTCTGTAAGAGGAAGAAACGCAAACCCCTAATTTTTGTCGAGTAAGATAAACCTTTCATCTTTAGTCAACAATACTAGTTTTATGACAATCTTGGAGAACACTTTCTTGTGGGATTGACATTCTCAATCTCATGGGCATGTCACATCAAAGAATATATATATATATATATATATATATGTAATTCACTAGTGTAACAAAAGCAAACACATGCTCATGCCCATGCTCCCATCATGTTTTCCCATTATTTTCAGGGAAGTAATGTGTGTATTGTAATTTAAAATTATAATATTTAATCAGTTACAAATTTAGATCTACTTATATCATTTATCTTTATTTTATAGTTCTTATTAAAAAAATTTGCAAAAGAAAAAATATTAATATTATATTTTATTCTTTACTTTTTAGTATATTATTACTGCATGTGTTATAGATCTAGTAAGGTTCCCATATTATTTTATTCTAAAATAGAAAGGACCCTTTAAAAATCTAAAAAATTAAAAAGAATTTAGAGATATTTGAACCAATATAAGATAGAATCATCGATGATCTCTTAGGGAGTATTCCAATCATATAGTAGAAGGAATTTAGGGTATCAATAGACCTACTATCGAGGCCAATAACTTTGAAATAAAACGTATCATAATTTAGATGATTAAAATTTTTTAATTTGGGAGAACTCTTGTTGAGGATCTTAACCTATACTTAGCTAGCTTTTTAGAAATCCATGTAACATCCAAATATAATGATATGAGTAATGATGTTATTAGGCTTTATTAGTTTTCATTTTTATTAAGGGATAAAGCTAAGATGTGGTTTAATTCCTTTCCCCCAGGCTCTATAATCACGTGGAATGAGTTGCCACATAAATTCCTTGCTAAGTATTTACCACCTTTCAATTTTTCTAAGCTTAGAAATAATATCACATCTTTTTTCCAATTTAAAGGAGAGAGTTGGGAGATATTTAAAGAAATTTTTAGAAAAGGCCCTCACCATACTAACCTGATTGGTTGGTTATTTAACCTTTCTATAATGGACTGTTAAGATCCCTTAGGTTGATTGTTGATTCAATAACTTGAGGATCTTTAATGTCTAATCCATTTGAGGAAGCCTATAAATTAATGGAGGAAATGGATAGAAATAACACTTTGTGTTCTTACGATAGGGTGAATCCTAAGAGATTACTAGGTGTTTATGAACTAATGCTTTATCCATTTTGACAACTTAACTAGCTATAATTCCTAAGAAATTGGATACGTTTAGGGTTTGTTCAATGATATAAAGGAACCGCCCTAGTTTTAATTAGTCTAATAATATTATTGGTGGTAACAATCAGTAGAATATAGGTTAATTAATTTAAGAATAAAATTGGAGTAATCCTCAATAACCTACAGTGAACCCTAGAGCTTCTTATCCCCTAGGTTTTAATCAAAATTGTTAATTCAGAGATAGAAAGACACCTTTGGAAGAGGTAGTAATTCAAATAGAAACTCAATTGCAAAGTTAGTCTGCTTTAATTAAAAATTTGGAAATTCATTAGGAT
Source organism: Dendrobium huoshanense (assembly GCA_016618105.1). NCBI lineage: Eukaryota > Viridiplantae > Streptophyta > Magnoliopsida > Asparagales > Orchidaceae > Dendrobium > Dendrobium huoshanense. The sequence goes on from CM028359.1 coordinate 74,395,997, forward strand.
AACTAATAATCTCTAGTAGTAGTAGACCCCTTGGATCATTGTCCAACAATACTAAAATTAATCCAAAGGATAAAGGAAATAATCTTAGTGTAGAAAACTTTAAAAGTTGTAGTGATGCATTACAACCAAAATGATAAATCTAGGTAAGCCTGGATGAAGACTATAAATTTAGCACTGATTGAGAGGCAACCCAATTTTATTTCTATGTTTTATTGTGTTTGTTGTTCATATTTTATGCGTGTAATGAGTATTATTTTATTTAAAACTTATAAAAATATCATATCTATTATTTGTCAAGTAATTAATTTTTATTTTGATTCATTAACAAATTTTTCTAAGAAACATTTATGGAGTTGAAATTGAACTAGCATTGCAGTATTATAACTCTAAGCACCGCTGTGTTTGATTGTCAAGCTTTATAACATTCAATCTAGATATTACAACATTAGAGTCTCAAGAAAATTCACTGAATATAATATCTCAATGCAAACCTTGAGAACACTGTAGTGTTAGGAAGCCTTATTAAGTGCCACAATAAGTATTGTGGCATTAGGTCATGTATTTCTACTATGGTGCTATTAGTATATTCAGTGGTTCATATGTTCACAACATTTTCATTATGATGCTTTATTAAGCACCATAATCTTGTTTCTAGCACTGCAGTGTTAAGTCAAAATCATTATTATGTTACTTAAAGTGCTATGATGTTGGTCTTTGTTAGTGCCACAATGCTCATTCATGTCAATCGCCATAATATTTCTCTAGTAAAAAAGTGGGTATTTCATTTTCCAATGCCTATACTAAATGCCACTTGCCTCGCACCACTACAAGGTTTTTCATTTTAACCATTTGTCATTCTGTGTTCTTTAGTGCCATAATGTCGATCACTTGAGAGTTGTAGTGATCTTACTATCTATAAATAAGATGTATATTTTTTTATTTTTATCACTTAATTTTTTATCTCCGTTTCTCTAAAAGTAATGCATAATCTCTATTTGTTGTATTTTTTGAGCAATGACCCAAAAAATATTTGGTAGCAAGAAGCGTGCTTCATCCTCCTTTAATAAGAGCATATTGACATTTGCTGAAGCTGAGCAATGGTATGGGGTGATTGTGGAGAATAAATAATTAATTATTGATTGATGATTTTAAAACTCAATTAGGAGGGTAATGTTGGTTATAACAAACTGGGGTTAGGAGCTTCTATGTGAGGAATCCCATTCTAGTATGGTAAATGTGGTGGGATAGTTCATTGACAATGGAAATGAGGTTGTACATAATCGATCCTATGTGAGAGCTAAGCGGGAACCATTTGAATTTATGGACATTACTCATCTTTACAAACTTAGGGATTTTAAATTTAACGAGCACACTCCATTCAATTTAGCACTCATTAATCCTTAAAATTTGTTAAGAGTTTTGCATGAGCCTTATAATGAGTATTGTGGAAGAAGAGGGATGATAAAAATATTTATTTTCCTTTTTCATTTCTAACTCTACTTTCAAATGCTTGTCACTATTTCATTCCTACTCATTTATTACAAAGCAAAAAATATTAGTGAAGTGACCAAAGATCAAGCTTTTCTTAACTAGTTTATTCATGTTGGTTATACTATAAATGTGGGAAAACTTATTTACACTTATTTGAATTACATTATTAGAGGCACTACTTTTATGGGTTTGGGGCATCCTTCTTTAATTTATGCTTTGTGTGTTAATGTCAGTCTGAGTGGAGATCCTAGTGAAGAATAGTGTTTTCTAATTTTAGCCCTCACCATAAGAAAAATCAAATGCTTTAAAAGGCTAGGTGTAGATGAGGTGGACCCAGTGAGCCAAAGTTGACCAATCAGCCTAGGAGTAAGAGTAGTTCTAAGACTCTTAAATCTTTATTTGAGTAGGTGGCCAGTTGAGAGAGCATATGGAAGGAGTGATTGACTTTTGTGAGGAGAGTAGGGATTGATTGGATCATTATTCAAGAATGCAGGAAAAGCATTACTCTTACATAGCCAAATTTAATGAGGCTTTAGTTGGGATTTTTAGAAGGAGCTCCTTTATGGAAAGTCTAGACCAACTTCATTTTCTTACTACTCCATAGTTCTAGTATTTTATTTGGATCCAAGATGATGATGATGAGGAAGAGGAGGAGGAGGAGGAGAAGGTGGAGGAGGATGGAGATTTAGAGTGAATTGGGGTTATTAATTTATTTTCTTTGTTTTTTAATACACTTACAGGATTGAAAGAGAGAGAGAGAGAGAGAGAGAGAGAGAGAGAGAGAGAGAGAGAGAGAGAGAGAGAGAGAGAGAGAGAGAGAGAGAGAGAGAGAGAGAGAGAGAGAGAGAGAGAGAGAGAGAGAGAGAGGAGAGAATTTGGGTTGTTATTACTACTATTTATATATTGTTTTTTTTTTTTTTTTTTCTTTGCTTAGGAGGATCTTCATGATAATGTGATGTGAAAATTGTTACTGTAATGGCTATGAGAGCCATTTGTTGTACTTATTAGAGTAGAGATTATAGGTCTTGAGTGGATATGGATTGAGAGGATAGTGCTTCATGCACTAGTTATCTTATTATGTTTTCTATTAGTAGTTTATATTACATTACCTATAAGCTTTTTACCATTTAAATGAAAAGGCAAGTTATCTTTTTATGTTTAGTTATATTTAATTAATATTGTTTACATTATTTTATTCTATCATTTACATTTAATTTAAACTCCTGCATATGCTTAACTATTGAAAATTATCCTCTGTATATAGGAATTGCACTTTGATTATTTATTTAGCTAAAATGAAAAAAGTTGTCAAAAGTAATCTAAAATTAAGAGTAATGATAAAATTGAAAGTTCAATAAGGTGTTAAGATTAAGTGAACTTGTCTCTAGGCACACCAAGAGAGGGGGGGGGGGGGGGGGGGGGGGAGGGGGGGGTGAATTGGTGAACTTAAAAAAATTGATTACTTCAAAAAACAAAGTTGATATATTTGGATTTTTTTAGTTATTAAAAATAACAACTTTTAATTGTTGTGAAAGTAAACAATTTTATCAAATATAAACCAATGATAATGATATTCTAATCAATAAAAAGAAGCATTAATCACCAGATTTTATCAAGCAGTTATCACAGAAATATAGTACAAAAAAAGTAAAATGTGAAAATAGAAAATCAGAACAAACACACTAGAGATTTATAGTGGTTCAGTCAAATAATGACCTACATCCACTCCCTAGAGTCTTCCACTATGAGTATTGCATTATCACTATAGTGTCTCTTATTTTTCCCCCACAATAAGGTGAATAAGCCCTTTTACACAAATCACTTCCACCAACCTGGTGTGATGGAGAACCGGAAGCTTTGCCACCCTCTTCGTGATGGAAGCAGACCTTCAATCTTTTTCTCCTTCCTAGAGAAGACGGAGAATCTCAAACTCCTTTCTCACCCTTCTAGTGATGATAAAAAACTAAGAACTCCTTTCTCACCCTCTTGGTGATGGCAGAGACCATATTCTTGAGCTGAAAAACTTCTTCCTATAGCCACCCAGTAAACCAAGACAACCCTTAGAGGAACAAGGCAAGACACTTGCTTGGAGCAACCGTGTGAACCGTCACACTACTTCTCTATCACACATAAGCTCTCCCTTTCTTCTTCCCAAAGCTCTCCTAAATCTTTTTCTCCAAGCTCCATCTCAAAAACACTCAGCAACCAAAAAGACCTGAATAGATCTCTTGAGAGAGATTAAATATAAGGCCTCTCAAAAGCCCTAAAATTTAAATATATCAATATTAATCATATAGTATGATACAAGATCATATGGTACAATTAGTTCAAATCACTCTATTAGTACTATATAAATTGTAGAGCTTTGTATAATTAATTTAATGTATTGCACTGATCGTCCTATTTGATATGAAGGGTCATCTAGTATATTTTGTCGAAACAACATGGTTTATCATCTCATATGGGGAAATTTATTAAGCATAAATTTTGTATTGTTTAATATATTTATGTTTAGTAAAAATAGGATATTTTAGTTGATGTTTTGTAGGAAAAGCTCATAAAAAAAAATCATTTGTGCTAAACCAATATCGTAGTGTTCTAATTACCAGCACCACAACATATATAGTGTCTCGACATGGGATTAGGGAATTGCAGTGTCAGAGTCTCATGAAAAATTACAAATAATTTAGTGCCCTGATGGATCCAAGATTAGGATCGCAATGTTGAAAATCTGTGCCACTGCACTTAAGTTGCAGGAAATTGATGGCCTAGCACCAATAGTTATAATACTACAATATTAGATTGCACATTCAATTACTACAGAGCTTAACTATTGTAGCACCATAGTAGAGCAGTTGATAAAAGATGGAGCTGAGTCAATTTAGCCTAGAAACACACCAGTTTAGCCAGTAGACATATGGAGTCAGCATAACACCTTAGAGGAGCAAGCCCAACAATAATGAGATGATGGTTCATCTGATAACACTACAGTGCCTCTATTTTAAGAATCATGGTGTTTAAGGCCATTTTTGTACCTATTATAACTAGTTTTTTATTTTTTAAATAGTTCTATCACTTTTAATAGTTACATATATTGTTCACCAGTGTAACCAAGAAAACACACTCTCATGCATATGCCCCATCAATAGACAATCTCTATGATGAAAGTTCGAGGAGGTTGTAAGACCTCAACAAACTAGACTAAGGCACCAAGAGGGGGGTGAATTGATTATTTAAAAATTTCTTTATTACAAGAAAAATATTTTTATAATTTTTTTAATACCTTGAAATAAACAATTTGATCATCTGATGTCGAATCTAGTAAACTTAACAACAATTATAATAATGATGATGATATTCTAATTAATATAAAAGTATTAATATCATAATTTCACCAAGAATCTACCATAAAAATTAAATACATAAAAGTAAAATGCAAAAAATAAATATCTAAATAAACACCCTAATTTTATAATGGTTCGGTCAAATCATGACCCACATCCACTCCATAGAGTCCTCCTATCTGAGTATTGCACTAAACCCTTTAATGACACTCTTTAGTCCCGAAAGTTAGGTGGAGAAGAGAATCTGGAATCTTTTTTTACATTCCTAGTGAAGGCAGAGAACCTGAAATCCTTTTTCACTCTCCTAGTAAAGGTAGAGAACCTGGAATCACTTTTATTTTACCCGGTGCAGTGAAATAGTCGGGTCCTTTGACACCAAAGAGAACTTCTTCCCAAAGCTTACCTCAAGAAAAGCCATGACACAAGGAGGAACTCAAGTGCAACTTCACCAGAGAAACCATGTGGAAGTCCCTCTCAGACTATTTTGGAACTTACAATGATCTTCTTCCTCTCTCATAAACTTCACCCTTTCTCTCCCAAGCTCTAGGATCTCTCTTCAATATTTCTTCAGAAGAAAACACCTCAATGAATGCTAAAAAGACTCTTACAAAGTCTTAAGAGAAATCTTAAATAGAGGGCTTAAAAACCCTAAAAATTTAATTTACCATTAAAGTTCATACAGTACGATTGCATGATCGTATAGTATGATACCTTGAATTTGACATATTATTACTATATAATAATCAGTACTAACAGTTTAATTTTCACTATTAGTGCTATACAATTGGTATTTAATATAGTGTGATCTATTTAGATTGTACTGTATGAATGAACATGAGTATAATATGATTAGTTCAACCAAATTGCATTTAATCTAGAATGAATCTTGGGATGAAATGTCATCTCTATCGATTATATGGTACAATCCAGTTCATATAGTATGATCATAATATCAAAATTAAGTAAATTTGATTAATTAATCACATGATTAAATTAGGTAGTATTTTAAAAATTGTACAACACGATTATGTTCTTTCAATACAAATAAAATAACATTTAAAGTTCAAATTTTTGCCTAATTTATTGAATTACGGGATTTCTAATTATAGCAGATCATCCAATACAATGTGATGTTCATAATGTACAATTGGTTATATTTCAAAATTATTTTATTTGATAAATAAAATATTTTAATTAATTTTGATAACTAGAGATCATGCAATACAATCTATGTCGTACTGTATGATGTACACAAAAATTAAAATATCTAAAATTATTTTCCCTACCCTTATGTGTATGTGCATGATTACCTAGATGGCATACACCCTTATAGGAGTTGACTCAAGAAATAAAAAATAAACAAATAAAATTACTAACACTTTCAATGCACTTTATTCTACTCAATCTTGAGCCTTGAATCTTTATTGAATGGTGCATGATGTACCTGAAATATTAGGATACACATAAACAAAAAATATATAATAAATACAAGACGACATAAAGATACAATCAATAATAATTATTATCATCAAAACCATAAACTCAAAGACCCGAGTTGCAACATACGAGTTGCTTATAATATGATAGTGATGTTTGTTCATATTTAATGCATAAATTTACAAAAAAAAAAATCTAGAAGAAACACAATATTGGATTGGAAAATAAAAATAAAAATGAGTTACATTGTAATTCCTATGAATAGTTTGAGTATATGATAGCTTAGGTTGCCCATATTTAGGCTTTGGACTTGGTTTAGTTGCTTTATACCTCTGATAGGTAATAATGATCTCCTCAAATTGAAAGTGATCATTTACTCATGGTCAAGAGGGACCCCCTTATGAAAAGTTGGGTGCACTTACTGGACATCGGGAATACTAGGGATAAGAAAGTAGAAGGAAAGAAGATTGAATTAGGAGAAGAGGTGTTTTGAAGTAAAATTTCCCCTCTATTTATATTATGTGTTGGATCATACACTATGATGGCAGTTGTATAGTATAGTTTTGATCATACATTACAATCAATATAATCCAAATCAACATGTCTTAAATAGTTGAAGACCAACCAAATTTTCCAATACCATTAGAGATCATACATTATGAAATTTTGTTAGGGATGTTAAGCTCTATGAACTAGTCCAAGGCTAATAAAGAGATAGAGAGGTGAATCAATATTTAAAACCAACACAATCTTAAATCTAAAAACAAGATTCACCACAATCAAAACTAACGATGCGAAAATTAAATGCGGAAGCAATAATAAGAAAAGAACACACCTGATTTATAGTGGTTCGGTCAAACCTTGACCTACGTCCACTCCTTGGAGGCACCCTCCAAGTATTGCACTAAACTAAGTGTCTCTTCTTTAGCCCCCACAGCTAGGCGGAGAAGTCCTTACAAAATCACTTCCACCTTCCCCGGTGCGGCGGAGTCGCCGGGTCCTTTGACACCAAAGAGATCTTCTTCTTTGGTGAACTTCCCTCGAGACAAGCCATGAATCCGATGGTATTAAGGTGCAAGCTTGCCGGAGAAACTGTGTGGAATCCCCCTCCACACTCCCTTGAGTCCCCCCTCATAGGATCTTTTCTCTCTCTCAGACGTCACCCGTTCCTCACTCCCTTTTAAGCTTTCTCTTCAAGTTTCCCCCACAAGAACGAAGCTACAATGGCTGCCAAAGATACTTACAAAGTGTCATATCATAGCTTAAATAGAAGATCTCAAAACGAGCTCATTAATGCAAGTTGCCGACATTATCGTCCAGGACGATACTAATATCATCCTGCACAATCAGTGCAATTTAAGCTCATCAGCCCGGGACGATTTGGGATGATCAGAAGAAAATTGGTTGCATCATCTTGGCCGATCTAATGTTCATCCTGGACGATTAGTTTAAAACTGATTTCAATCATCCTAATCACTGCCCGAAATAGATGCTGGCCGATGTAAATTGTCCATGACATTATCCCGACCATTCCTACAATAATCCCGGACAATGTGATCGTATCAATCAGCCATTAATGCTTTCCAAAGATACCATATCAATTTAGGCATAATTGAGTTAGATCATCCTAGACGATGTCTATATCATCTTGGTCGATTTCCTAAAATAATGAATACCTAATCTGATCATGGTGGCTGATTCTTTCTGAATTGAGCTTATTGTTATGGCCGATACAAGTATCGTCCAGGCCGATCAGCTTATGACGGCTGCCTTAATTAGGATGCCTTAATTAGGGTTTCTTCTTTTGGACCGATCGTCCAGGACAATATAAATATCATCCCGGATGATGTTACCAAAAATTGAAATCTTTAGGGAAGAACAGAAAAATCTTCCAAGCTACAAAACATCAGGAGCCACACTAAATACAATAGATTCAAGAAAGGAAAAAGTGTACAAACTAACTCAAACCTAGTCTACCCAATCTTGAGCTGGTTCCAAATTGCAGTCTGATCGTGTGGACCTGGAATGTTAGTAAAAAGGAAATCGTAGAGAAGTAAGAATGTTTGATATCATCAAAATCATAAACCATAGATCCGCAACACATTATAATCTTCATCTATTTCATTTGTCCTAATGTGTCTTATATACGACCATTGACTGAATGGATCATCTAGTACAAAGAATTATTTTGTATGGTATGATGTGTATTAATGATCATACTGACCAAATTAACTTCATCCCAATGATTTTTGATCCATGTCATTTGTATAATATGATAGGTGCTCTTATAATTTGAATCACAATAATTGGTTTAATCTGAGCAGTTAGCTTTAAATGATGTGTTGATGTGTGTTAATTGTCGTGTATTATATAGTATAATGGTGATCATATAATATGTTGTAAAGATAATTTTTAGGGTTTTGTGTGATGATTAGGGAAACTTTCACAAGTATAAGTGCACACAAATTTTTTACACAAATCATAAAAATATAATTAAATTAAGGAATAAATTAAAATTGGCATACATCAGACAAAAAAAACCAAACAAACATACATGAAAATAAAACACCCAAACACAAACATGCAACAAAATGATACTAGTACAAAAACATATGCTAGAAAAAAAAAACATAAATGAACAAGAATAATCATAATATATAATGTCCCCAAATTCCTTAAAGCATATATAAATAATTTTCAATCTTGTCCTAAGTGCACTTTACCTATCATAATTTAGGGGTTTGATAAAAATGTCTACTTACTAATTTTTTATTTTCCCCTATTATATCCTTACATCTCCCTTAGCTACAAAACCCCTAATAAAGTGATGTCCAATGTTAATATATTTAGTATAAGAGTGATTAATAGGATTTTTAGGGATGCAGATCACAAACATATTATCACACATGATATGGATAGTTTCTACTAGCACTATAAAATCAAGAAGCTAATTCTTAAGCCAAATGATTTGGGTAACCAAACTTCTTACAACTACATAGTTAGTTTCTATAGTGGAAAGGACTATAAAATTTTGCCTTTTTTACTTGACCATGAAACTAAAGACTGCCTTATGAATTGGCAAGTTTTGAAGGTGCTCTTACTATCTACCCAACATCTAGAAAAATTTATATATGAGTATTCAATTAAGTCAAAGGTCAATCTATTCTGAGGATTCTATGTACCTAAGTTCTGAGTACATATAAGATAACTTAAGACTCTTTTGATGGTAGTCATATGGGATTTCTTATGTGAAAGTTTGTTCTAAGAGCCACTTGAAAGTGCATTAGGGATGTTAAGCCCTTAAGAACTGGCCCAAGGCTAATTAAAAAAGAGGTGAATCGGTATTTAAAACAAACACAATCTTAAAACCATAATCAAGATTCACCACAATGAAAACCAAAGTATGGAAGTAATAAAGGAAAGAACACACCAGATTTATAGTGGTTCGGTCAAACCTTGATATACATCCACTCCTCGGAGGTACCCTCCGAGTATTGAACTAACCTAAGTGTCTCTCCTTTAGCCCCCACAGCTAGGCGGAGAAGCCCTTACAAAATCACTTCCACCTTCCCCGGTGCGGCGGAGTCGCCAGGTCCTTTGACACCAAAGAGATCTTCTTCTTCTGTGAACTTCCCTCAAGACGAGCCTTGAATCTGATGGTATTAAGGTACAAGACTGCCATAGAAACCATGTGGAATCCCCCTCCACACTCCCTTGAGTCCCCCCTCACAGGATCTTCTCCCTCTCTCAAGCTTCACCCATTCCTCACTACCTTTCAAGCTCTCTCTTCAAGTTTCCTCCAAAAGAACAAAGCTACAATGGATGCCAAAGACACTTACAAAAGTACCTTGTAAAAAGCTTAAATAGAGTGTCTCAAAATGAGCTCATTAATGCAACTTGCCGACTTTATCATCCAGGATAATAGGAATATCATCCCGGCCGATCAGTATAAAATAAGCTCAATCAGCCGGGTTGATTTGGGACGATCTGAAGAAAATTGGTTACATTGTCCAGGCCGATACAATATCGTCCTGGCCGATTAGTTCAAATTCGAGTACAATCATCCTGAACATCACCCGAAATAGATTCTGGTCGATATTAATCATCTAGGTCATCATCCTGGCCGATCCTGCGATCGGCCCGACCGATGTGATCGCATCAATCAGCCTTAATTGCTTTCCCTAATTACCAGATTAATTTAGGCATAATTATGCTACATCATCCTGGCCGATGTATAGATCGTCATGGCCGATGTCCTGAAATAAAGAATACCTAAATTGATCATGGCGACTGATTCTTTCTTATTTGAGCCTATCGTCCTGGCTGATACTAGGATCGTCTAGGCCGATCGACTTAATGACGACTGCCTTAATGAAGATGATGCCCTAATTAGGGTTTCTATTTTTTAACTGATTGTCCAGACCAATATAAATATCATCCCAGTCGATGTCACCAAAAATAGTAAACTCTAGGGAACAGTCAGAAATTCTTCCAAGGTGTGTGTGTGCAAAGTTACATAGCATCAGGAGCCACACCAATTACAATAGACTCAAGAAAGGAAAAAGGGTACAAACTGACTCAGACCTAGTCTACCCAATCTTGAGCTGGTTCCAAATTGCAATCTGATCTTATGGACCTGAAATGTCATTAGATAAGGCTGTCGTAGAGAAATAAGAGTGTTTGTTATCATCAAAATCATAAATCATGAAAATAGATCCGCAACATTAGGGTCATTCTGAAACCTTTTCCCATAGAACAATGACAAACATAGTGTCAACCCTACTAATAGTCAAGTAAAGTCAAAAACCTTTAATCCCTCTAATTTTTTATGATAAACTAATTTATCACCATGAAAGTTATCTAATTAAATAGTTAGGTTCATCGGTCTATTCTTACTCTTACAACCCTTCATATTAAATTTCTTCAAAATTTTATTTATATATTTAGTTTGACTCAAGAAGGTTCCATCCTTTCTTTGCTTAACATTAAATCCAAAGTAATAGGTTAACTCACCAATCATACTCATTTTCAATTGACTACTGATAATGGAGAAAAATTATTAGCATATATCTCATTGGTGAAATATAAATTAATACCATGCACATATATCTGAATAATGAGTATATCATCTCCAAATCTCTTAATAAATAGGGTGGTATCTACAATACCCTTAACAAAGGGTTTTTTAGTAAGACATTACAAAGCCTTTCATAACACACCCTTAATGCTTGCTTAATCCCATATAATGCTTTGTTATGTTTATAAACTTGCTTTGGAAAGGCTGAGTTCTCAAAACTAATTTGTTGTGCTACATACACATATTCCTTAATCACCACTTTTAGAGAAGTGCTCCTTATATCAAATATTTTAAGCCCTTAAAGCTTGCTAATGCTAACAATACCATGTTGGCTTTTACTCTAACTATTTGGGAAAACATCTCCTTAAAATCAATCCCTTGGATTTGATTATAACCCTTTTATACTAACCTACCCTTATTCCTAAAAATTGATTCTGTGTCATTCAATTTATTTTTGACAATCCATTTAGTACTAATAACACCCTAATCAGTGGGTCTAATCACTAATTCTTATGCATTATTATTAATAAATTAAATTAATTCTTCTTGCATTGCTACAATATAATATTAATCTTCTGAAGCCAATTATGTAGTAGTGGTATCTATCATAGAGATGAAGGTTGTGTGGCTAACTACCTTCTTAAGACAATGCCTAATCATAACTCTTGCAGATGATCCTCCTAAAATAAGTTTTTTTAAGGTGGCTAGATGCACATCGCCACTCTTTAAACACTGGATCCTATGCTTCTTCTTTGTCCTTTAATATCATATTTTCAACTCAACTAGTGATATCTTCTTCCTTATCATTAATTCTTCTATCTTCAGAAACCCCATTAGATTTAATAAATATTATATGGGTGGACTCCTCAAAAACTAAAGTTTTATTTATAAATATCCTATAAGCATTTAATATTGAGGAAAATCCTAAAAACATTATTTCATCAATCTTTGCATCAAATTTTCTAAGATGTGATTTTCCATTATTTAAAATAAAGACTTACTCACAAACACATGCATATTAGGAAAATTAGGTTTTATACACTTAAGCAACTTGCATGATATCTAATTTAACTTTGATATAATGTATACCTCATTGAAAACATATCAAGCAGCATTCACTATTTTTGCCCAAAAAGTAGTTAGGTAGACTATACTCACTAAACATTGCCCTAATAGCCTCTGCTATTGTCCTTTTTTCAACTATACCATTTTACTGTGACATTTTAGGGGTTGAACGGTTATGCTCTATCTTAGATTATTGACAAAATTATTCAAAACTTTCATAAAATCTTTAATACTCGCCTCCATTATCACCATGGATTATGGAAATCAAACAACTTATTTTCTCTAAATCCAAACTATGAATGTTTTAAAGTCCTCAAATGATTCACTCTTAGTTGTTAGGAATTTAACCCAAGTGTGCCTAGAATAATCATCAATAATTATATATTGACATGATATCCCTCCTAAACTCATTATAATAATAGGTCCAAATAAATTCATGTGAAGTACTATTAAAGGTCTAATGATGACTGCATCCTTGATGGAATGAAAGAATATTTAGATTTTCTTCCCTAGTTGGCATGCATCACAATGATGTTATTTAGAAAACTATAATTTAGGGATAGCTCTAACCAATTCTAATTGGGTAATTTTCTTAAGAGTCTTTAAGCTTGTATTGCATAGTCTCATATGTCACAACCATGATTTATTAATAATGGACTTTGGATAGCAAATATTATTAGGCATATCAATGCAAGTTAGATCAATTATGTTCATATTATTAATCTTTAAGCTTTATAATATAGTTTTACTTTTTATCATTAAAAACATTTTATAGAAATAAATTTTATTTTAACTCTTTTATCACACGACTGATTTATGCTTGAAAAGTTATGCTTTAGACCTTCTACTAGTAAAACATTTTCAATAAAAAGAAACCATCAACATTACCTATTGAACCTATTCCAACTAGCTTTATGGTAGTGTTGTCTCCTAGTGTAACCTTTCCCTTTGTCCTGGCTTCCAATTTGATAATTATTTCATGTCTGTAGTTGTGTGCCGAGAACCTCTACTATCAACATACCACATGCTCTCACTGGACCTCTTGTGAGAGCAAACCTACACAATGAATCTAAGTTTAATTTTGGACATGCAAGCCCACCTTTTATTATAATGAATGTATTTTATGATATGAATATGATGTCTCAAGCCTCTAGACCAAATGTGATCAATAGTGGATTTAGTGTGTGTAAATGCATACAATATAACCCAATATGCCAAAAGAAAAATACTTCACTTAAAAATAGATACACTAATCTATATGTAGAGTGAGGTCTCTTTATAAAAGATGGTGGTGCATATTGTGTTCTAATGTATGGCTTAACATTATGTGTAGGCCATGATATATTTTTTAAATGTTGTTATTTTCTTTATTAAAATTTTATTAGCACTTATATATATGCATACCTCATCTTTTAATGAATGTTAATCTTCTAGTAAATTCATTGCTTCTCTATCTTACTCCTTAAATGCCTCTTCTAATTAAATATGCTCTTTATTGAAGAATTCATGCTTCTCCACTAATGCAACATAATAAGTTTTTAATTTTGTATAATTATTAATAAGATTGGTGTGCTCTTTTTGTAATATAGAATGTTTTTTTTAAGATATGAATGCCTCTTTTTAGTTTCTATAATTATCTTGTTATTAGTTTGAGAGAGAAAGTAATTCATCATAAGTGAGATTACATGCCTGTGGGTCTCCGAAAGAATGCTGCTCATAACAGTTAGAATATAATGGATATGATCACATTATCCTGTAGGATAAAATGGTTATAGACCTTTACACTCTATGCCAGTAGGCCAATGAGAGAGCAAATGTGATCATACATATGATTAACCATGGAGACTAGTGGCTTTCACTTACACATCTTAATGGGTAATAAGGTAATAATATATTTGACCCGATAATCATGTGATTTTTCCCATTAAATACATTAGCTCGAATATGGTTTAATTGATGTGGGCATCAATTTCCAATGAGCACAAGCCCTGAAGAATAATTACATCTTAGGCCTTGACCTAATATTACTCTCGATTAAGGATGCTATTATATTCTCTTCACAGTTTAGCACAAAAGGGGATATCTAAGCTCTTCTAATCCAAGGGAAGAAAAGCTCAGTTAGGTTGTTCAACATATACAAATCACACAAGCACTCAACCAGTCCAAAGAGGAGAAGTCAGAAGAGGAATCATCTCATACCAAGCATGTGTGAGAGAAAGATAATAGCAATGCCACTAGTGTGACATCTATGTTTGGGATTTAATGCCTATGATGAGTGGATAATCTACCCATTGATAAGGCATGCAATGGTACTCTTATACCACCCACTTTAACCCTATATCAATACAAGACATATTGTACACTCAGTATTAATGCCCATAACCTTACTAATATAAGATACCACGATAGGATTTATAACTTAATACTGACTAGGGATCTAAGAATTCTCAACTTGGATTTACCACCTTGCTTAGAAAGTGTTACCAGCTTTACCTAGCATCTCAAATCTATAAAGTTTGGTCATATTCAAATACAATAGTGGTAGGAGAAAATCACTTATGAATAGGGAGCTTGGGTTAGCCAGGGAAAGTCACAGATGAGTTCTGGCATCCAGTGGGCTACCTGCGTGTGAATAAGAGAGGATGACAATGATTGTTGAACCTTCTGCTTGGAATAGATTGGAGAGATAAGGGTGGTAGGGGTTCAGCTAGGGCTTTATTTGGATAAGAGAAGGAGACCAACAAAGGGTCATGTGAATAGGGTTGAATGGGAGAGAGTCTAAACTATGGGCTTCAGCTCTGCTTTGTTTTGAATACCTGAAGCAAGAGAGGAGAGGAAGAAGCCAAATCCATCATGAGAGCCCTAGGTCGCATGAGACAGTGCTGCAAGATATCTCACACCAAAATAGCAATGTGAGCAGAACCTCAGGGGGACTGAATAGTAGATGCCACAATTTTATATATGAGATCCTTCATCTGTGCTCGATCCCTGTTAAAGTTAATCACGCATAAAAACCTTTGACTAATTTGATCAAAATTGTTGATCATATTGCTTGATTTGGGAACAATTTTTAATCTTTTAGAAAGTTGGTAGGGTATTAATTAGGATTAAATGTGTTGGTTAGGCTAAAATTAGGTTTGAATTGAACTAGATTCAAGTCAATTCACATCAATTTAGGTTTGATTCAGTTTGATTACAATAATTTGATGAATCAACATTAACTCGAGTCAAGTTGGGCTTGATGAGGGCCAATCAACTTGATCAAACACATTTAAAGGCAAAATGCATAAAAATAGAGGTCACCAATGGACCCCCAATAGGTGTATCAAATTGCAAGTAAGCCACATGTGTTGGAATTAATTTCTCAACATATAGGAAGATATAACCCAACAACAATCCAAAGAAACTCAATAAATAAACATTTAATCAAATTACAATCATTCAATCAATGCAATGCTGACCCAACCATATAAAAGCAGTTAGACGATCTACATCAGGAGTAGGAGTGACAATAGACGTCAAAGTCTCCCTTGTTACTCTCTTCGCCACAAGAAAACATAGACAAGTAGAATTTGACTAGTTTATCAGCTCTCTCTGACTTATCGTATCTAATTTGGTCTAATACAAGGATAGCCCCTGCGATTAAGCTTCACCATTGTAGGAAGAAGCTTTCTCCTATCGCCACCAAGTTACACTGTTTCAGGTAGAAAACCGTATACAGTATACCCGATTTCTTATACAAGAATAGAATCTTCTTAGCAAGCAAGTAGGCTGCAATAGATTGGTAACGCCGTCGAATGTGATTTCACATAATCATGCAAAAATCACACAATCATATAAATATGGTGGGACAAAAGGGAGAAAGAAAATCTAACATTCGTCTGACTAGATCAAAATAGTGAATGAGGGTGACTTAATTCTTACATGACTAGATCAAAATAGTGGGAAGGAATCAACAAAGGAAGGGAAGAAGAAAATCAATTGTCTGCATGTCCACATCAAAATAAGAAAATATAATAGTGAACGGGGATGACTCAATATTCACTTGACCAGTTAGAAACAATAAAATAAAGATCTAAAGAAAATTAAATAATTACTGGCACACATGTCCATAGTGATGTGAGTAAAAAGAGGAGTTTAAAATTCAACTAACTATGTTTGTAATAATGATGAGGATGACTCCACATTGCCCGACCATATTAGCAACAACAAGATAAGGAGCCAAAGAAAACTTGATAATTACCCAGAACATATACATGCAGTGATGTGCAGTGGAAGGGGTAGTGAATGTGGATGACTCAATGTTTTCCTAACCATATTTGTAGTAGTGAGACATGGGGTCATATAAAAACTAAGTAATCCCCTAACAAGAAATTAAAAGAAGGGGAATGAAGAGGTGGTGAAGTATAGCCCCCAATACACTGTAGTGAAACCAACCACAAAGGGAGTTCAACATTGGCCTAACTATATTCATAATAATAAATGAGAATAACTCGATATACACCTGACCATGTTTGTAATAGTGTATAAAGATCCTCCCAAAATTAAATGCTTACTTTACCAAATTCATAATAATAAAATAAAAGATGAATAGTTTCCAATATTCACCTTACCATATTCACAATAGTGAATGAGGATAACTCAATATTTGTCTCACTATATTTGTAATAGCGAGACAATTAGCCACAAGAAAACTTAACGATCCTCTGATAAGAAATAAACATAGGGGGAGTGGGGAGATGGTGAAGTATACCCCCCAAAGACACTATAGGAAACTAACAATAAAGGTAGTTCAATATTCACATAAACATATTCATAACATCTAATTAAAATGACTCGATACACCTGACCATATTCGTAATAGTGAGTAAAGAGCCTCACAAAATCTAATGCTTGCTTGAGCATATTTGTAATAGAAAAACAAAAGATGAATGGAGTCCAACATTCACCTGAACATATTCGCAAAAGTGAATGAGGATGACTCAATGTTCAATTGACCATATTATGAGACAAAGAGCTATAGAAAACTCATTAATCACCCAGCACACATGCCCACAATGATGTGAAGTAGAAAGAGGAGTCTAACATTTACCTGACCATATTCACAATTGTGAATGAGGATGAATCAATATTTTCTTGACCATATTAGAAACAATTAGACAAAAAGCCAAGCCACCTCAATGACCACCAGACACACATTCCCACAGTGACGTGAGGAGAAAAGGGTGGTAATAGGGACTTCCTAAATATAGATATCCACATAAAACACACCATACGGCCCAATCCAAAGATGAGCACCATCGTGGAGAGAACATGAATACTCGTACAAAGAACTAATGAGTTGCTATCAAGACGTCAGTAGAGTGAAGGGCATGACTATAAAATAATATATAAAATCTGAGGAACAAATCCAATTATGGAAAGTAAATGGGAATCTCTCAGATAATGAGTTATGTAAGAAATCCAAAAGTTGCATTTTAGTACCACATCATAGAGGATAAATTATCTTGGCCATGTGTACTAAATGCAAGTGGAATTCCTTCAAAAAAATTGATACTATATCACACAAATCTATCAAGTGAAATAGGCGATATCTGAATAATGCATATTTCCAAAAGTAGGGAGAGATATAAACATCAAGGTGAGAAAGTGATCTCATACTAGAGAGAATATCATCAAAGTAGTGAGGGGACACACTCAAAACTCTGAATAAAAGCCCTGTTGGGAACTAACAGGCACTAAATAACTATAGTGGTAACACCCATATTGAATGATGGGACCCTTTGAGAGATACATAAAGTATCGACAAATCTAAAGAATTTCTCTCATAGCTAAGAACAAAATAATATTTGGGAACTATGTTATGGAGTAGGTGAGAGATTAGTCTCCTTATGGGAAACTTAAATTCACTAAGAAATGGTGCTAACATCTAGGATTCGATGAACCATATTAGTAGTGTGGAATGAAGAAAACCTTGGGTAACATATAGATTAGTTTTGACAAGTAAGACCACACTCAAGATGTTTAGTAAAATTTGGGAAATCAACTCTTAGAGGTGGATAAAAATGAGTTTCCATACAATGACTCCAAGGTGATTAGTGTGCATGGAGATAAGCATAAATATCTTTGTGGTGTATTTACATAACACATTTAAGATAATAAGTAGAGGAATAATGCCAATTAATATTATGGCAGTGAGAAATCTAGTAACTTTGGTGCTTCTAAATGATGGACCATTATCAGAGATTAAATGGCATGGAACACCAGAATAATAGACAATATAATCATGATAGAAGTATTTTACATCCTTTGACTTAACTTCCTTGAGAGGTGGGATACCTTCTTTCCACTTAAAAAAGTAATCAGTGAAAGCCAGAATAAACCTATGACCCTTAGAGGATGGAGGGTCAATAGGAGCAGTTACATCTATGCCCTAATGCTCAAATTTCTAAGAGGATATTCTCATAACCCAACCTAACCATGATAGGTCCTATCGTGATGAGCTTTGACAAGCAAATCCCAATATCTATTTTTGGAATTATTTTATATTTTCTTTTCTGCTAAAATTTATTGAAATAAACTATAGAGCTACTAAAACATCAAAATACTAAAATAAACTCATCCATTATGTTTCTTTTATATCATCAAAATAAATATCTACACTATAGTACATGGCTGCATGCAAATGTTACATAACTGAAAATTTAACTAGCCATGATTATATAAAAATCAAATAACAAAATACCTTTGACCTTAGATCTGATCTTGAACTGTTAGTCCACAACCTCTTTCTCCTTCTCAGATCCAGAAAACTAGAAGTAAAATCACAGTAGTTATAACACCTCAACAGGCCACACAAATCAATCTATAATTTTAAATATTCTTTTATCAAATATTTTACTAAATATTTAAAAGAAGTTAATGCAATTTAAATAAATCAATAAATGGGAAATTTAATAAATGAATAATAATTAATATTTTATTTAAAAATAGCATAGAATAAATAAATAAATTAAAATTCATATCATAGAGTAGTTCAGATCACATTTCCCAGACCCAGATAAAATCTCAAATGATTTTGGCCCCTTATAACACCCCTTTTTATTTGTCCTTATAGCACCAGAATATATCACACATCTCTATCTCTGATAGAATTTCAAAGGATTCTGGCCCCTTATAACTCTCAGAAATTCCCTGACACAAATAGAATCTCAAAGTATTCTTGCCCCTTATAGCTCTCAATAGATATAATTTACTCACATATGCACATATATAATCACATTATAGTAATTAAGCATGTAAAACATTTTACTATGTTGTATAACTGTAGAAAATTGAAAATCCAACTAGGTGAAAATACATATTTTCCAAAAAAATTACCAAATTATCAGGGATAATGTAAAATGATGTTTTAAGACTTTTATTGTACTATAATACTATTTTTCAAAATCCAGATAATATTCTATTTAATCAAAATCCCACATATTTAAAACCCTTGTTGAAAAATTTCTATAAAATATTCAAAATGTGCATAATCATAATCTCTATAATATAAAAAAAGTTATGCGGTTAAACTTTTACATGTGCAAAGTTATTCATATTTTTTTGCTAACAAAAATAAAATTTTAATCAAAATATTTGCTAAAACTTGCACATATTTGAAAATTGAGATGGACATAATGTGCTTAATCTCGTGACGAACAAGTTTCCTAATCACACTGACAAACGGAAATGGCCCAAAGTCGCCCAAATTCGAGCTTTCTCTTTCTCTCTCTTCTCTTTTTCCTTAATTCCTCTATTACCCTATTTTTATCTTCTCTCTTAAGAGAAATGAAATGAATTTCTTAGATAAATAATTAGTGGAATTAGATATTTCAATAAAATATTAATTATTAAATTTTTTTAATATTTAAAATTTTAATTTTAATTCAAATTCTTTTATATCTTTAAATCCAAAATTAAAAAATTATATAAAATATACATTAATTAACTAAGCTTATTTAAAACACACTGGTGAAATTGGTTTATAAAATAGATACCTAACGGTCATAAAAATGCCACTTGTGTCAACAGGTGTATATTTCTTAAGAAATTTTGATAGTGCTAAAAAATTATTAAAAACTTAGGGGAGCTAAAATACAATATTATAAATGTTCTAGTGAAGACGATTTATGATTTGGATTTAAAATAACTCTAGAAATAAATATTGACTATTCTAGGTCAAAAATTCTTATAAGAAAATTTTGGAGTTTCACAGATATAGTGGGGTGCAGTAGATTAGGGGTTGATGAGTAATTATACATAAATCCAGTATTTATGGCACTTTCCAGCATGCTCCATTTAATTATAGATCATAGTTGGCCAATAATAGCCAATGCTTTTAATCCTGATCTTAATCTTAGGTTTGACCTGATGAGTACTACAAAACCCCTCATATTTCTCTCCCATAACCTTTCGAGCCTCCTATTTATTGAGCCAATGTAACCACATATAGTTAAAAGAGCATCGATATAAAGTGTCATTTATATAGGTGAATGATAAAGCTCTCTTGCTAATATGAGTGGAAAGTGAGCGATCATCCTACTATACTTTAAGTACTTAATAAAGGGGACTCTCTAATATGACTCTTCCTCAACAACAAATACTACGAGGATTTGATTGGGGGAACAAAAATTTGTGGGGCATAAGGCTTGAAGATATTGGATAACTATTGGTACTAGGTTTCCAAATTGGTTAGCCAACTCCTTATAAAGTTTGGCTAATGCATCCGCTTTATAAATTTTAAAGCGAGGACTTCTATCCAAAGTTACTTTAGGAATAAGACACAAGAGTTCCATTACCCTATTATGACAAGGCAAGAGCTCATGTTTAAGAACTTTGAAGATTCCAACTATTTGATTAATGATTAATTTGGAATCCATGAAGATTTTTACCCATATAATATTCATCTAAATGGTCAATTAAAGTCTTAAAATTAGAGATTCGTACTTAGCTTCATTATTAGTATAAGGTTTTGAGAGACCATAAGAGTAATGAAGGGTTATACTTTCAGGAGATACAAAAATGAGGCCTAAACCTACCAGAACCATGGGAGTTTCATGAGCGCATAGTTATTTAATTGAGAATGCACCATCAAAATAAAACTCCCAAGTAGGGAACTCCTATACTTTTACACTCATGACTAGTTTATCAGCTAAATCATCAATAAGTGGGGAATCTATAGAGATCAAATGAGTAGCATGAAAATTAGCTAGAACCTATCCTTTGAAGGATAATTGAGGAACAAAGGTAATTAGCAAAATTATAGACCAACGTGACAAATACCTTGAGAGGGTCAAAGGAGCAATCAAAAGCTATAAAGGGTTGACTCATGAAATGAGGCTGATCTTGTATGAAAGCATATAATGTCTAAGCTTCTACACAATGAATATCAAAGCCATACATTTTTCTTTTATTATTAAGTATTTTAGCTATGTAGGAATCAGACGTCTGCTTAATAGAAGAAATTTTTCTTATCTTTCTCATTCGCTTGAGCTAAAAGTGCACCAAGTGACTCATCCAAGGCTGTAGTATAAAGAATCAATGGTCGACCTAGGATTAATGTAGGTAACATTAGAGGACTTATCAAGTAGTGCTTTATGCTCTCAAAAACCTCCTCACAGTACTTATCCCATTAAAAGAGAGCATCCTTCTTTGCAAGAGTGACAAAGGGATGACATCTATTGGCATGATTGGAGATAAATCTCTACAATAAAGCAATCTTACCCTAAAAAGTCCTCAACTGGGTAAGACTGTTTGGGGGTTTCAAGTCTATGATGACCTTGAAAATGGCGGGATCAATCTCTATGCCATGATAAAAAATAATAAAACCAATGAACTTCCTTATAATAATAGTGAATGTATACTTTAAGGGGTTCATCTTAAGGTTTTGCTTGTGTAAATACTCAAAAATGATTTGTAGATCTCAAAGGTGATATATGTGGACCTATCTTTAAACCACAAGGTCATACATATAACACTTAACCTTCTCATGAATCAACACATAAAAAATGATAGTTATTGCATGCTGATAGGTGGCTCCAGCATTTTTGAGGCCAAAGGGAATCACCTTATAATAATATACACTAATAAGAGTATGCTATGGGATGAAGAATATCAACTATGAGCTTGGAAACAGGAAGAGGAAAATTATCATTGGGATAGACTTATTCAAATTATGAAAGTTGATACAAACATGAATTTGATCGCTTTTCTTTTGGACTAGATCAATGTTGGCAAGCCAAGTAGGATCCTTCTCTTCATGAATAAAATTAGCCTATTTAAGATTCTTAGTCTCAACAATCACTTGTTGCTCAATCTCCAATCTCATCCGATGAGGTGACTATTTAACACATATTACATTGGACAAAATGGCTATGGTCTACTACTTCTGGATCAAACTCAAGCATCTTAATATAGTTCCAAGCAAAGAAATTTCCAAACTCAAATATGACTTCAACATACTCAGGGGCTTCTAATTCAAATAGTAAAGTATTATTGAAGATGGTTCAAGGATTTGACTTAATGCCCTAATTAACTTCACATAATTTATCTATGGTAAAGCTGGTACCATCTTCGAATTCACATAGAGTATCTAGGACCCTATACTTATTATCATCTTACTCTTCATTATCTAATATGAAAATAATTAGATAAGAATGAGAAATAACATGAATGTCAATACAGGAAAATTGATCTTTCATAAAATACCCTAAACCCTTCTGAGTTTGAGGTAGATCAATTTGCCAAATACAAGATTATTATTGAGCTTATTCATCAGACCAAGTCAAAGGAACAACACCCTTCTCAATATAGCTATCCAAAAAAGAAGAAAAGTACAAAGGGACATGCATGACTTCATTGTCCATAGTGGATTCCATATAATGTAGTATGTCAGTATCCTATGGGACACCTACACTATGAAATAATGATGTATGCCTACAAGGTATTAGCGGTACATAGAAAGTGTGCAGCTCATGTATAGAGTGACTATCAGTGTAGTGAGCCCAAATAACATTGAATGGTGTAAAGGGAGGCTATCCATTGGACTCCTCAACTCTCATCCCATACATCTAATGAGAAAGGGACTGTGGGCTAATAGTCTAACATCTAGGTTGTTATTTGATCCACTATCAATAATAATGCTACCTTTAAGTATCAAATCCCTATAGAATGTAACATAGGGACTATAACTATCAACAGTAAAGGTTGGTGAGAGAACTTAATGATGATGAGCATCGATAATCTCATCATTAAAGGAATCAAACTCAATATTCAAAGAGGATGTGTAAAGACCCTGGGAGGAGGGATTCGAGTATCAAAGTTTTTGCGAGATGAACTGAATCTTTACCTCAGCCTCTACCATGCCATCCTCTACCTTTACTAGGAGTAACATCATTCTCTACTATAGATTGAAAGGAAGGTCTAGCATGATTTGGAATGGAAACATCTGCTTCAATACAAGCATGTGATGGACCCTGCACTAGTGGTTATATAAGACCCTGTGCAAGTGACTACACATGACCCTATACATTACTAGTAAGTCTCACTAGTGACTAAGTAGTGGGAGATCTATGAGCCTTTTGAGGCATATAATACTAGACATCTTTGTAAATAGAGACCTCATGCATGGTTAAATATTGAGTATCCTTGAGAATGGAATACTCTATATTATCCCTCATATGTTTCATGTACTGGTGCACTGTAGAGGGCACCAACCCATGCTTATAATACAAGGCCTTCCTAAAAGAGCATTGTATGAGGTATATTCTTTGATAACATAAAAATTTGCCTCTGTTTAGAGATCTCCAATAAGTAAAGGCAAGGTAATAGCTCCTAAGGCATACTGGCCTTAATCATTGAAACCCTTCAATATGATCTTATTTGAAGTAAGCTTCAAGTGACTAAGGAAGAGGCTCTACAGGGTGGCATAATTAAGGATATTGACTGAAGCTCCTTAATTAATAAGAACCATATTCAGCTCATGACCATTAACTTTAGTAGCAGCATACAATGGATGGTTATGCTCAAAAGTCCTTAAGAAGAGATCCTGATCTGAAAATATAATGTATGGTATCTATCTCAAATACTATGTATCAATAATAGACTCAAAGGAAAAGAAAGATTAATAAGACTCAGTCTATAGTAGAGCTTTAAACAAAGTCTCTTTCAATTTGAAGATATCATGAGCACATCATAGATACTGAGAAGAGAAGGAATCTTCCTGAAATGAGCCAACACATTATAATCAAAATCTAACTTAGGGCCTTTCCACTTATCCTTAATCTATACTTGAGAGGAGGGGATATGATCTTCCTGTTGGGTAATGATACTTTTATCTTTTTCTTTATTATTTATATCCATTTTAGGGGGAAAGATCTTCCTTGAACATAACTTGATCTTATGTATCCGAGTCAAACTCAATAGAATACTCATTTTATTTAGAGGTCATGGCTTATGTTGTTTTTATAAAGAGTGATTAGGGTGTGTTCTCGTACTTATCTACAAAGTTCATGTAACAACCACCCTTAGGAATGGTAAATATATATTCTTCACACTCAAACTCTTGTTCATGCAAAGGATCATCTTCATTACCAAAAACATATAAAGCATGAAAGAATGAGTTCCGGAAAGAGTTGAACTAGAAGAAGAAATAGGCCAAAACTAGTTAGAATTTTCTACTTCCATTAATTCATCATCAATAAGAGGGAGAATCAAATTCTTCAGCATATGTGTAGGTAGAGATCCCATCTTCCCTTCTAATCTTGCCATAAATTTATATATTTCATACTTCTTTTAAGTACATGAAAGAAAAGAAGTGTGCTCAGTAAGTACTCCAATGGAAGAAGGAGAAGAAATACATAAAGCAACTAGACTTGTAACTAGGGGTGTTAATATTTGACAAGACCTGAAAACTTGACCCAAAAAATTCTGGGTTAGTGTTAAACCATTTGAGAAATTGGTTGGGTTTGGGTTAAAGATTTTGACCCACTTAAAAAACCTAGCCGAATTTGGGTTGACCTAGTAACCAAAAAATGACACACGACCCATTATAAATAGTAAATAAAAATGGTGTTTGCTTTATCGCTGTCACAATTCAAAGTAAACTCCAACAACCCCATAGTTATGATTCAACACTGTTTGAAGCTAATGCTACCACCTCACTGTCCTATTGCTGGCCTCACCCATTGGCCGCCTTTCCCTCTCTCGACGTCTGAAGTCATTGGTCTGAAGTCCAAACCCTAGCCTCTCCGTCTCCTTGCTCCCGATGATGTTACCACCTCTACTTGCTTTGGGCTAGTGGTAAATTATAGGATTTGGATGAATAAATGTGGAGGTGGACTTATAAGGTGGGTAGAGTTTGTGTTTAAAAAACTAACCCATTTTCAAACATGGGTCAGGTTTGGGTTGGGTTGATTATTGCCGGGTCAATTTTAGATTGGACCTAAACCCGACCTGTGACCTAATTTTGATAGCCCTACTAAAACTATTAAGTTGGCATGTGAAGGCCTCCTCTCAAATACCTCTAAACTTTATGCTTCCTGTCAGATCATACCTCTTATCCTGCGAAAGAGTGTAAGTTGCCACTCTCTCTTAAAACTAAGGGGTGCTTTATTATCACTACTTTGAAAATCACACTAATTAGAGCCTATAATAATCTAAACAATCATAGCCACTTTGCGTCAAGGGTTCACTATACCATTATCATGTAAGTGAATCTCCCCTTTGTCCATAAGTCTCTTCATATTATCCTTGAATACATAATAATCTTAAAGGATATACCCAATATGCGATGGTATGGATAGTACAACAGATGCTCTGTATGACCTTCCTCTTCCACTCACCAATTAGATGAAAATTTTAAAATAGTCTTTTTAACAAGGAACTTAAACATCATCCATACACTTATTCTCTTAAAGGGATTCCTTGCTAAATGTCTCTTATAAATACTGCTGACTTTGTAGAGACCTATAGGAAGATCTAAATTACTATCGGTTTGTGGCCATGACTAAAACTACAATAGTGGATATATATGTGTTTGTGGCAGCATCTATGGTTGTAGTTGTACTTGTGGCTATGGCTGTTGTGGTGGTCATTATGGTACTGAACTAAACATGGGCCTCTTGCCCCTAAAAACTCTTTCCTTTGAGGTTTATGCACATTTTGACTCTCTTAGGAGTTATTGTAGTGGGCACACAATCCTGTAAGTTAGTTACCTTAGTCAATAACTTCTAAAATGTTTTAATGATAAAATCCTTTAGATATGGAGTGGTAGGACCATCCATGTTCTTCAACAGAATCTCAACTATATGCTGCTCCTATAACTGAGGCTTGCACTAAAGACTAAGAGTTCTCTACCTAACAATATAGTTGGGCAAAGACTCATAGAATGCTATCTGATCACCACCAACTTATGAACCATCACCCAATACTCTATACTAATCAACCTCTGAATATATAACTTCTTGAGCTCTGTAAAAGTGCACACTGAGTCATTGGGGAGATTGTTGAATCACTCAAAAACCACCCCAATCAAGCTTGGTGATAAATAATCTGAATTTGAGCACATCATTCCCTCTAATATTTCAATATATTGTGCGTTATTCCCTATAATATTACAATATATTGCCCGATACTAAGCCATATACTACTTGGGGTTCCCCAACCCATGAAATAGTTGAAAACATAATGTAATAAGAACAGATAGGTATGACTATCGCTCATACTCTATCAGGTAGGGATGACCTCTATAACTACATCTCTAGACTTTCTAGAGGAGCCTATGTAACTCTCTATGCAATTATATCCTTGATCTGGCCTAGTGATAACTATATTAACTGACTATGTATACAAACCTAATGGTACTATCGAGGGAACTGTTATAACTATCCTTGAGACCCTGCATACTCTCACAGGCTCTATCATTAATATATGTAACACTATTATCTCATTTTTAGATGTAGTAGAAGTACCTACATGTTGAGTCTAGTAATTAGGTTTTTAAGCCTAAGTTAATGTCCCAAAGGCTACCAAAAGGGGGGTGAATTGGTAGTTTAAAAAATTTAAATCCCTCTTTTTAAATTTATGTTGAACCGAAATAAAAATTGTTTTTTTTTTAAGTTTTGTAGAAAAAGTTTTTCAACCACAGAGTTTTTAAGACTTAAAAAAATAAAATGCGGAAACGTAAAAACTGTAAAGTAAATGACAACATATTTATAGTGGTTCGGTCTATAATCAGACCTATATCCACTCCCCAGAGGCACCCTCCGAGTATTGCACTAATACCATAAAGTGACTCTCCTTTTGCACCCACAGCAAGGCGGAGAAGCCTTTACAACACACTCTTTTCACCACTACCCAGTGCGGCAGAGAACCGTCATCCTTTTACACAATCCCCAGTGTTGGCAGAGAACCATTCGTCCTTTCACACTCTCCTAGTGTGGGCAGAGAACCCTTCCATCCTTTCACACTCTCCTAGTGTGGGCAGAGAACCCTACAGCTTTTCACACTCTCCAAGTGTAGGAAGCGATCCTTTTAGCTATTCACACTCTGTAAGTGTCGGCAGCAAACCAGATCTCCTTGATAGATCTTCTCACAAGAAATCTAGAAGGAAGAAAGAAAAGAGTGAAGTAATCCCAATTCACAAGTAGAGATTCTTACCTTTGAACTCCAAGTGAAGCCTTCACACTCCAGTGGTAGGAATCCTCCTTTGAATGCTCTCTCACACTCTCTCCTTAGCTATTCTCTCAAGAGGCATGAAGATCAAATGAAAAAGAGATTGGGTGGCAGTCTAATTTGGACTATTTATTCAAAAGACAAGAAAAACCGTCTAAAAACTGCAAGTTTTCAATTCTGTACGCAGTTGATCGTCCCGTACGATCGTGGATCGTCCTGGATGATTTTACTTAAACGCTTTGAGATGACCCTTTTGTATATGTGTACGAAATGTCTTCGTACACACTGATCGTCCCGTACGAACTAAGTTTGTTCGGTACGAACGGTTATTATTAGGTCGGTCTAGAAAACTGCTGAAAACCGTTCTAAGTCGGTTAATCGTCTGGACGAAAATTGGTTCGTCTGGACTAAATTATTACAGAGAGCAGATCATTTTCTGACGATAATAAATTTCATGTCTGGACGAAAATTTTACAGAGACCAGATCGTCCTGGACGATGATTAAGTTCTTCTGGATGAAAATTTTACAGAGAGCAGATCATTTTTTGACGATAATAAATTTCATCTGGACGAAAATTTTACAAAGACCAGATCGTCCTGGACGATACTTAATTTTGTCCCGGACGAATAGGACTTAGAAAATTTTTCAAGCCAGTTCCTATTCGTTCTATGTGCTCAATAGGAGATAACTGTCTGATCGTCCCGTACGATCTGATATCATCCCGTACGATCAGTATAACTTAAATATGATCTCCTTATGTGTGTGTGTGTATGATTTTATTCACTCAATTACAATCACTCCCTTTCAAATTTAATTCAAAGAAAAAATACAAGCTTCAAATTCACAAAGTATCTCATGTTGAATTTGATTTGAAGTTTTCGTAGTCTGGAGTCCGATTTTCCTTGAAATGTTAGTACACACAAGAGAAAATACAAATCTTCTAAAATTGTTAGGAGATAACTACACATTTGAACAATAATGTTTGGAATCATCAAAACTATACAAGTTGCAAAAATGTAAAGCATGCAAATAGCAACTATTTTAACATTACATCCATAATATAGGGTATAGCCTCCAACATTATCAATTGGGATCAAGAGCACAACACCACCTTGAGGTAGGGGGTGTCACAAATTTGTGTTCGGCCTTATTGCTACCCCCAAATTTAGAAGGATTAAATTGAAAAGCTGATACAAGAGATGTTGGAGGCAAAGATAATCAGGCCAAGTGTGAGCCCTTTTTCTAGCCCAGTATTACTGGTCAAGAAGAAGGATGGGAGCTAGAGATTTTGTATGCAATATTAAACTTTGAATAAGGAGACTATGTTGGATAAGTTTCCAATTTTGGTGATGGATAAGTTACTGGATGAGCTATTTGTGTAGAACTATTCACCAAGATGGATCTAAAGTCATCTACCATCATATTAATATGAGAGAGGAGGATGTCCCAAAGACTGCATTCAGGACACACGAGGGACACTACAAGTTCTTAGTGATGCTATTTGGCTTCTTCAATCCCTTTGCCACTTTTAAATCCCTTATGAAAAGGGTATTCTAACCATTTCTTTGGAAGTTTGTATTAATTTTCTTTGATGACATCTTGATGTGCAGTAGAATGGAGGAGCATTTAGAGCATTTGAAGGTGGTCTTATGGGTGTTATAGGAACATTAGCTGAGGGATAACTTGAAGAAGTGTTATTTTGCATGGGCTAGTATGGAGTACATGGGGCATGCGATATCTCAAAAAGGGAGAACCCATCAATTAGGTCAAGATCAAATCAACAATGAAATTTCCTTTACCTAGGAACCTAAGAGATCTGAAAGGTTTCCTAGGGTTGATGGGATATTATAGAAGATTTGTGAAAGAATATAGCTCTATAGCCTTGCCACTGAAGGAGAACTTAAAGAGGGATAGTTTCTTATGGGGAGAGCTAGCCAACTACCTGAGCCATATACATGTATAGGCAAAGGGATTTATGTATATAGCATCCAATACTATATCATCTTGGAACCAGCATATATGTTCCTATAAAGTTCGGAATATACATACTGAAAGAAACCTAGAAAAATTTCTACTCACAAATGCAAACTACCACCCATATAAATGCAATGCATGAAGCAATGTAATAAATGAAAGATATAATATACAAAGTAATTTATTTATTCATTGATTTTTTAATTTACAATAGACTCAAACTCTATAGAGAAGAAAGATGGCTAGGCTCCACCAAAATAAACCTGGATTTCACACACACACACACACACACACACACACACACACACATATATATATATATATATATGTGTGTGTGTGTGTGTGTGTGTGTGTGTGTGTGTGTGTGTGTGTGTGTGTGTGTTTGTGTGGTCTTCTTAAAACACAAAGTCTTCTATGGAATTCTAGAAGAGAGCATCCTCCAAAGAAAAGGATATAATCTTTTGGAGTCCCATTTATATATGTATAAGCAAGTATATTTAAATCTTTTCAACTCAAGACATTATATAACTTGATTTATATACATTTTCTTTTTACAATGATTTGTAAATGAATAAATCAATCTTACGTACATTCTACTTTGACTCTTGTAGAAATTTAAAGAAATATAAAAGCATATAAAAATACATGAAAGTGAAAACAATTGTGTAATAACCTAATTGTTTTTTAAAAATATGTTTTGATTGTTGAAGTTATTTATTTTTAGGTTATTAAGAACATAACATTCAACAACTCCTAAGTGCTAAAAGTTGTTAGTCAATAAGTCCTACTCTAAAAAATTTGATGCTACTAACCCTCTAAGATTATGGCAGATTGATGACAAGGAGTCTTCCATTTTAATTATATGTTTTGATCCTTAAAGCTTCCAAAGTCAACACACCTTTGCCTTTTCAAAGGAAGCAAGCACATGGTTATAGAAGTTATAATGTCTAAGTATTTTTATTTATAATTTTGAAATTAAATTAATTTATTATTGATTTATTAAGTTTATAATTTTACGGTTTATATTATGTAAAATTCATTCATGGCATTATCACAACGGGCACAAGGACCAAAACCTCTTTTGGACATATAGCCCCGCACTCAAAGGTAGTCCAGCATAGAAACTTCAATGATAGGAATGTTAGTTGTTTATTTCACGTTGTTTACTAATTTAACTTAATTGAATTGTGAAAGTACAAGATGCACCAAGAGAGGAGTGAATTAGTATTTTTTTACATTAAATCCTAAACATGAGTTCTATTTTTATAAATTTTTGTTTATTTAAAAAGGCGACTTAGCTAATTTGAAGTAGAAGCTAGTGATTAAATGATGATTGCAACAATGGTGATGAAATTTTAAACCGCACAATGAAATACTAAATTAAAATTTTCACTAAATAGTTATAACAATGTTAAATGCAAGAAAAATAATATACGGTAAATGGAAAAAGTACACCAGGAATTTTTATAGTGATTCGGTCAACCTTGACATACGTCCACTTCCCAGAGTCCTCCACTTTGAGATTTACACTACTCAAAAGTAACTCTCCTTATGCTCCCACTATAAGGCATAGAAGCCTTTACACAAACTCACTTTCACCTTCCCCAGTGTGGCGGAGTGCCAGACGCTATGTCACTCCCGTAGTGATGGAAGTTGATCTTTGTATTTTTCTCCCTCCTAAAGAAGACATAGAACCTTTGAGGAAGGCTTTCACCCCTAGAGAGCTTCCATAAGACTTACATAGGCCATAGGAAGAGCAAGCGTGTAGCAAGCTCAGAGAAACCGTGTGATCCCCTCATAATACTTCTCCCTCAACAACAAACTCACCTTCTCCTTCCTCTCACAACCCCTAAATATTTTCATGAAGCTCCCTCTCAAGTGTTCCCTTCCTTTGTCACTTTCCTCTCTCAATTAAAAAAAAAAAAAACCAAAGGCATTGAATGTATATCAAGCATAAAAAAACCCTTAAAATTTAATTTAAACATTTTTATTCGTACATTATGATCAGTTTAAAATAGCTTTCATCCTGGTACGAAGGAGTATGAACATGCAATAATTTTTTAATACATCATATAATATATTATAAATATCATCCAGTACAATATACTCATTTTCTTTTGTTCATACATAACAAATACTAGAATGACCAAAATTTATTTTTATTCATTATCTGGTACGATCCAATTTGTATCATACAATTAGTTAAAATATTAAAGTTGTCTTGTATGATGTATAAATTGTACAGTACAATTAGTTTTAAAAATCAAGGTTTCGTCCGGTACCATCTTTTGTAAACCTCGATTCATTATATGGTACGATCAAGGATGTATAGTATGATTAGAAAAAAATCAAAAGTTCATCTTGTACAAATGCTGGTGTGCCCCAAAATCATCTTAGTTCATCATACGGTATGATCATGGTCGTATAATATGATCACCAATTATTAATTAAGCCTTGATTTAAATGACTAATAACGGGGTTAATTTTAGCAAGTTTTCAAATATTCGTACATTACGATTGTATCATATAGTATGATGTGTTCAAAATTCAAATATTAAAAACTTGCTTAAATTAATCTTTTTTTTTAAAAGCACAAGGCTAAAATACTATTAATCAAAGCATCCTAATTACAAACTACTAGCATCACTTGATTCCTCCTTTAATAATTTGCTGAACAATGAAGGAATCTTATTAGAAGATAAATCTTCCCAACAAAAATCACTACAAATGGCATAGCTAGCACAAAGGTCTGCTAGCTTATTACATCTCCTGTTAACCCAATTAAAGAAGAAGAACTTATGATCTTTCAACAGTAAAAATTATTCTTTCCATTTGCCTCCCAAGTCTTGCAAATACTTGATAACATTATAATTGTCTCCCTCTATAATTACATCTTAATAATCTTGCATCCAATCTCTCTTAATCTCCCTTCTAAACTGGACCGAGAATAGCTCAAGACTTGCAATGTCCCAATGAATACATGAGTGACCATATGCCAAAGAAATCTTCCTTTACTGTCTTGAATAACGCCACCAATACCAGCTTTATACGATTTTAATAAGGATGCATCAACATTAATCTTTATCCAATTGGTAGGAGGAGAGTACCAACATTCTGATAGTCTAGAAGACTGATATGTACCCTAGTGTCCCATCTTTCCGTCAGCCATACAGGATATGGAAGCCAAACTTACTGCATATGAAGCTAAGAACATAGAACGATCCTCTTTGTCACCATGAATTAGTTTATTCTTGGGTTTCCATGTGAGATATATAGCATTGCAATAAATGTTCACCATGAATCCTTTTGTATTATGAAATTCTTCCATCCATTTCCAACATAATTGAAATGAATCAAAAAACTGGAACTGAAACCCACATTTGTTCAAACAGCTAATGACTTCCTTCATCTTCTCACAATTCACCGTGATATGATCAAAGTTCTCTGGTTGGTCACAACCTCTTAGACAGCTATAATTCTCTTGGAGTCTTCTCTGGAATAAGAAGTCATATGTAGGTATTCATTGTTAAATAATCTCCACCAAAAGACTTCAACTCAGGATCTTAATTTAATCCTCTTCAAGCATTTCCAGAATAAGCATTCCTGCTCCTGCATAATTGAATTTCTGTAGACCAGAGATGAGAGAGTACATACCGAATTTTGATGAATTAGCTCCAAATAATTGGTGTCTTGATAAATTTCTATCAACATAATGATCTTTTTAAGCTCATCTCCAAATAGCTGTTTACGTTTCAGCACATTCCATTCACCATTTGAGATCAAATAGTCCACTGTTTCATCCCCTGCATCTTGAATTGATAAAAATGTAGGCCATAAATTCAATTTTATGGCCAATATCCAAATGTCCTCAAGGATGCTGATAGAACAACCATTTACAACTTCCCATCTTACTACTGATTTTAATGTCTTCTTACCGCTTGATAAGATTTTACATGTTGTAGACGATCCACAACCATTCAATAAATCCTCCAGCCATTGTCCATACTTTGGATTTAAAATTTGATACAGCAAAGAGTGCTTCTCTTGGATTACTTTCCAAGCTAATTTTGCTCTTAAAGCATCCACAATATCTACACATGAACGAATTCCTCTACCACCTAATTTCATCAGTTTACACAGTTTATTCCAATTAATAAAATACAAACCCAATCTCCCATTTTGTTTATTTCAAATGAAATCACGGCAATGCTTTTCTAACTCTTTAAGAATACTTTTTGGAACCAATGAATAAGTACAATAGAATTTTGGAATAAAGATCATAACTGTTTTGATCAGCAACATTTTCCCTGCCAAAGAAAGTTCTTTGCTACCCCATACTGTCGTGAGCTTCATTGTCTTCTCTATATAGAATTAAAAGTCTGCAGTTCTTAACCTCATCAAATCCATTCTAACTCCATGGTACATAAACTCTTTTACCACTTTAAAGCCTATGATTCTTTTAGCAGATTTTCTCTTCCTTCTCTTTACATGCCTACCGAACAACATCACTGATTTTTCCAAATTGATCTTCTGACCTGTCCAGCTGTAGAAATCCGTTATAGCTCCTTTGACTTCTCTTACTTCTGTAACATTAGCATAAGAGAAGATGATGATGTTTTCTGCATATAAAAGATGGGAAACCTTTGGCAAATTCCTACCAACTTTGATGCCCATTGCTACATCATTTTGCTTAAACAGATTGGTAAGAAACTGAGAACATAAAATGAACAAATAGGGCGAAAGAGGACACCCTTTTTGAAAACCACTCTCCGCATAAATCCAACTAGAAACCTTACCATTAATAAGTAAGGAAAATTTTTAGGAATTCTACACATTCCATGATCCACATAGAGAATTTCTCAGGAAACCCAAAGTATTCTAAAACATTTTTTAGAGTATTCCAACTCATGATGTCATAGCTTGTTCCAAGTCCACTTTAAATGAAACCAAACCTTTTGATGATCTAGAACTCTTGAAATTTTGAAAAGCCTTCTATGTGCCACTAGAATAGGATCAATGATAAATGCATCTTATTCCACAAAAACCAAATTATTAATCATCAATTTCATTCTATTCAATACAATTCTTGCCACCACCTTGTATAGACCTGCACAAGCTAATAGGTCTATAATGGCTTGGTATTGTAGGCTCCAAAACCTTTGGAATGAGAACCAAAAGGGTCTCTTTCCATTCAACATTCATCCTTCCCAAACTAAAGAATTTGTTTACAGCATTCCAACAATCTTTCTTAATAATGTTCCAAAATGATTTCATGAAAGAGTATGAAACCCCCTCATTTTCAGGAGCTATGCTATCAGTTGTTTGCAAAACTACCTTCTCCAATTCCTCCAAAGACATCTATTTGGTTAACCATTCCCTATCTATCTCATCAATCAAATTGTTAGAAATAGTGAAAGTGCGTGATACTACTAGAAATTACTCTGATACCAATTGAAATTGCTAAATTTGCCAAGAGGGGGTGAATTGGATGATTAAAATCTCTCTTTAATGAAAAGAAAACTTTTTTTATAACTTGATGCGGAAGCGAATTAAATTCACAATAAAAATATAAATTATCAAATTCACCCACATAATTAATCGCAATAAAAAATGAATGTGGAAATAAAGTGCATAAATAATAAAGGAAAGAATGCACCGATTTATAATAGTTCGGTCAAATCATGACCTACGTCCACTCCTTGGAGGCACCCTCCAAGTATTACACTAAACCTTTAGTAATTTTCCTTTAGCCCCCACAGCTAAGCGGAGAAGCCCTTATAAAATCACTTCCACCTTTCCCGATGCGGCAGAGGAGCCGGGTCCTTTGACACTAATGGGATCTTCTTCTTCCCAAAACTTCCTTCAAGATGAATCTTGAGTTTGATGGTACTGAGGTGCAAGCTCGCCAGAGCAATCGTCTTCTTCCTCTCTCAAACTCCACCCTTTCCTCTCTCCCTTTCAAGTCCTCTCTTCAAGTTTTCTCCAAAAGAATGAAGACACAATGGCTGCCAAAGACTCTTACAAAGTTTTATGATAGTTCTTAAATAGAGGGCTCAAAAAACCCTAAAAACTCAATTCAGCCGCCAAAGATCTTACTGTACGATCTCAAGATCGTCCATTACTATGTGCAGGAATTGACTTGTTAGTAATGTATGATGTCTAGTTAGTACTATACGAACAGTTCAATTGAAGTTTGTACTATACGATGTGCTGTACGAGCAGTTTAATAAACTAGCTGTTCGTCCATGACGAAGCATGGGACGATCAAAATCGTCTCTGTTGATCGTACAGTATGATACAGTTCATCTAGTACGATCAAAATATCAAAAGTTAGCCATTTTGATTGAATAATCATAGGATTAAATTAGGCAATATTTTAAACATCATACAGTACGATCATGATCGTACAGTTCGATTAGAACAACTTTTCAAATTCAGATTTTTGCCTAATTTAATGGACGGCGACCTTTCTAATCATAATAGATTGTACAGTATAATGTGGTGTTCGTACAATACGATTAGTTATATTTTAAGAATATTTTGTTTCAGGAAAATTAAATATTTTAATTAATTTATGCTACATCAGATTGTACAGTATGATTCAGATCGTACAGTATGATGTACAGAAAAATTAAAATATTTAGAAACATTTCTTGCTCCCTATGTGTGTGTGCATGATCAACAAACTAACATACATTATTATAAGACTTGACTCAAGAAATGAAAATTATAGACTCATTTAATATAACCAGTTCTACACAATCTTCAGCCTTAAATCTTCAATGAACGGTGCATGATGTACCTGAAATATTAGTCAACACACAAACAAATATGCACTACAAATACTAGAAGAAATAAAAGATTAATCAATTTTTATTTGTTATCATCAAAATCATAAACTTGGAAGATTGAGTCGCAATAATCTCCCCCTTTTTGATGATGACAAATAATATTGGTTGAATTCGCAAATTAAAAATATTTTCTCCTAAACTCCCCTCACTAAAAAAATTACATTAAAAACTAAGGGAAAGCTTTCTCTTTTTTTTTTTAAATAATGATAATAATTAAAATAAAATACAACCTACTACAATACTTTCTCCCCCTTTGACATTATCAAAAAGAAGAGATAAAATAACACATAATAATGAAATAAAAACATATAATTATAAAAAAAGGTTAAACATACAAAATAGATAAACAAACATACGAAACACATAAATAAAACACATAAAACACATAAACAAAACACACAAACAAACCTTAACATACTTATACCTTATCGTCTTGCTCCAGTTCTGATGATTCAGAAACTATGTCTGCCTAGGATACTTTTTGCATTTTATCGTTTCCCTATATTACAATCGTTCTGTTTTTACTCTTTTCCATTGCAGGAAGAGTTTTAAGTTGGGGTATTCAAGCTTAAAATGTCTGGGTTTCCTACACCCAAAGCAAATAACATCAGAAGAAAATTTAGCATTTTTACCATTTTTACATTTACTCCACTTTTATTGATTTTTCTGCTTGTGCTTCAATAGACTTTGAAATTTATTTATTATCAATGATATTTCTTTTCTCTCATCGTCTATTAAGCCACATTCATCCATGTCTTTAGCTTTTAGCAATATAGTCTTCTCATCACCTGCATCCAAAAGTCTTTGACTCACACTTTGCTCATAAGCAAAGTGAGGCTATTAGATCATCTATAGAATAATCATTCAAATCTTTTAATTCACATATAGCCGTAACTTTTCCATCAAACTTATCAAGTAGAGATAATAGAATTTTGTTAACCTTTTTAAAGTTAAAAAATTCTCTACCTAAAGCATGCAATGGCATCACAGTATTTATAAACCTAGTATACATGTCTAAGATCGTCTCATAAGGTTTAAAGCAGAAAAGTTCATAGTCGTGAATTAGAAAATTTAACTTAGATTGCTTGACTTCACTAGTACCTTCATATATAATGCATAATCTATCCCAAACTTCTTTTCCAGTAGTACATGTAGAGATTCTCATGCAATCGTCATAATTTAACGCACAGAAAAAATAATTCAAGTATTTAGCATTTAATTGAGCATAAATTTGTTTTATTCTACTCCATTTAGTAAAAGGAATATTAATTTTGACTCCATCTATCATACGTGATGTTACAGAATAACCAATTTGAATCATATGCCACATTTGATAATCAATTGATTGCAAAAAAGTTGACATGTAAATTTTCCAAAAATTAAAAAAAAAAGTTTTCAAATAAAGTGGTCGTGCAATTGAATAGCCTTCTGCAATATTACGATTTCCAGAATATGTCATGATCGAATTTTTCAAGATTTTCTAAAACACTATTTTTAAAACCTGCAATGATACCAATTGAAATTACTAGATCGCCAAGGGGGGGGGGGGGGGGGGGGGGGGTGAATTACAAAAATTTATTGCAATAAATTAAAATCCTAAACACTAATTCTAATATTTTTTGTGTTTTCACATTTTTTAAGAAAAATTTAACTAATGCAGAAGTAATTAATTGAAATCAAATTGCAACAATGAAATTCTTTTTCTCTCATAATTATCACCAAGCAAATATAATGAAAATAAAGTGCAAGCAAAAATAAAAAGCGATATGGAAAAAGCATACCATAATTTTAGTGGTTCATTCAAACCATGACCTACGTCCACTTCTCGGAGGCACCCTCCAAGTATTACACTAAACATTTAGTGATTCTTCTTTAGCCCCCATAGCTAGGTGGAGAAGCCCTTACAAAATCCAATAGCACAAGTAGAAACTCTTATATAATCCTCATTGCTCCATTCATTAAAAGGCACTTGAGTTTTCACTCCATTCACAGTTTTAAAAGGTGCAACATAACCATCATTGACTAACATCAACATGTGATAATCAATAGACTGTAAAAAAGTAGATATTCTAATTTTCCAGAAATCAAACAGGATTGAAAGTGTGTGATACGACTAGAAATTACTCTGATACTAATTAAAATTACTAGATTCGCTAAGAGGGGGGTAAATTGGATGATTAAATCTCTCTTTAATGAAAAGAAAACTCTTTTTATAACTTGATGCAGAAGCAAATTAAATTCACAATAAAAATATAGATTATCAATTTCACCCACGCAATTAATCGCAATAAAAAATGAATGCGAAAATAAAGTGTAGAAATAATAAAGGAAAGAATACACCGATTTATAGTGGTTTGGTCAAACCATGACCTACGTCTACTCCCCGGAGGAACCCTCCGATTATTACATTAAACTTTTAGTGATTCTCCATTAACCATGACCTACTATACGATGTTCTGTACGATGTACTGTACGAATAGTTCAATAAACTAGAAGTTCATCTAGGATGAAGCATGGGATGGTCAAAATCATTACTGTTGATTGTACAGTATGATACAGTTCGTACAATATGATCAAAATACCAAAAGTAAGCCATTTTGATTGAATAATCACAGGATTAAATTAGGCAATATTTTAAACATCGTACAGTACGATCATGATTGTATAATACGATTAGAACAACTTTTCAAATTTGGATTTTTGCTTAATTTAATGTAAGGCGACCTTTCCAATTATAATAGATCGTACAGTACGATGTGGTATTTGTATAGTATGATTATTTATATTTTAAGAATATTTTGTTTTAGGAAAATTAAATATTTTAATTTATTTATGCTACATCAGATTGTATAGAACGATCCAGATCGTACCGTACGATGTACAAAAAAATTAAAATATTTAGAATCATTTTTTGTCCCTTTGTGTGTGTGCATGGTCAATAAACTAACATACATCTTTACAAGACTTGACTCAAGAAATAAAAATTATAGACTCATTTAATATAACTAATTCTACACAATCTTGAGCCTTGAATTTTCAATGAACGGTGCATGATGTACCTGAAATATTAGTCAACACACAAATAAATATGCACTATAAATTCTATAAGAAATAAAAGATCAATCAATTTTATTTGTTATCATCAAAATCATAAACTCGGAAGACCGAGTTGCACTAAATAGGCCAACCATTAAGAGAACCTTCCTTTTTTTTTCCATTTTCCATTAATTTTTTTTAATGAAATTAATTGCTTAAATTAATTTGGCGGCTAGGGTTTTTTGTTGAAAAGGAATCATACAGTACGATCACTATCGTACAGTAAAATTATTTCAAAGAAGATAGCTGTTAAACCATAGTGTATCATATATTATGATTTAAAATCATATTTTTTTCTCTTTAAAAAAAACTCTCCCCCTGTGTGTGTGCATGAACACTCAGTTTACATAAACTTTTTGTGGCCAGACTTAAGAAACTAAGAACAAAAAATACAAAGTTACATACCCCTTCACATCATATTCTACCAGTCTCGAGTCTTCCGTTACCTTGAGCAGTATGTGATCTCCTCCTTGAAATATTAGTACTCACAAATAATAGTAACATTCAAAATATTTAATGAAGAATAAGATAATTCAATCAATATTATTTATCATCATCAAAATCTTAGACTAGGGGTCATAAAATGCAACAAATTGATGATTTATTGAATTTTTAATAATTTACTAATATTTCTTATTTTAATACATTTAATATGGGGTCCATTTATTGGATTTTTTATTTTTATTATTTTTTAGAACATTTATATTTTTCATAAATAATAGACCTTGAGATGAGTTCAATTCCTTTGAGTTTATTGAATTTGAAAATTTCTATATTTAGTTATAGATTTTAAAAGTTTAGTGTATTTCATGTATTAAGGTTGATGCAAATATTACCTTTTTTATTTAGAAATTAAGAATTTTAAAATGAATTTAGATTAAGGTTGACCAATTCTTTTAGGAGGCCAAAGAATAAGGAGTAAGGGAGTGGTATAATTTTGAGAGAATGAGAAGTGTCCAAGTCTATCCTATAGTAAGCTTTAACATTTTAGGATTGGATAAAATTTTTATATTTGAGTTGAACAATTTATTATAATGCGGGATTACACTACTAGAAAATGAAGACTTATGATTTAAATTTTGTGACCTCTTTTTCATAATTTTCAGATCTCCAGCGGTTTTTTTTATTAATAACAGTAAAAGCTTTTTTATTACTTCTTTTTCTATGCCTCAAGATAGGATTAACAACATTGAAGGAATCACTTTCATTATGCAAAGTTTTTACCTATTAAGTATTTAGGTGTTCCTCTTTGTTATGGTAAGAAATGGTCTTTTCTTTTCGAGGACATTATTTCTTCTATGCATAATCATTTGGCTTCATGGCAATTTAATTGTCTATCTTTTGGGTGAGACTTACTTTTATTAATAGTGTTTTGTTCTATCTTACCATATATATTCTCCAAAATATTTGACCTACCATTTCTATCTGAAATCAATTGGAGAGGCTTTTTAATATTTTTTTCGGTGGTAACTTCAATTATTCCAAATTGATCTGGTCTTCCTTGAGTAATAATTGTTGTGTCCCTTATGAGGGTGGCTCGGGTTGTAAAAAGTTGGTTTATTTCGTTCATACTTTTTCTTTTAAATTATGATTTAATTTTCATGACAAGAAAAGCTTATGGGCTATGTTTATGATCTCTAAGTACTGCATTGGCAAACATCCTACTACGTGCTTTTATAAGAAAGGTATTCTAGGATTTGGAAGAAGTTGTGCAATATTAAATGGCGATAAGAATTTAATTCAATGGGACTTAGGTCGTGTAAACATTTTTTCTAGTAAGACCATTTGTTATTTCAGTATTTTATTAATTTGATGCTTCATACTATTTCCACCTCGACTATTAAAATGAATTATTTTATCTCTAATAATGTGTGGGACGTAAATAAGATGATTGGGATCATCCCTTCTTCTATCATTAATCAAATTTTGAGTATTCCTTTTAATATTACTATAAATGATTGTTTATTATTTAAGCTTTCTAACACTGGTTCACTTAGTCTTAAAAATGCTTGAAATTCTCTTAGAATGAAAAATACTTTCTCTTTAGTTTTCTATATGGTTTGTCATAAGAGCATCCCCTCTTCCATTGATGTTTTCATTTGGAGGCTTATATATAGGTATCTTCCTACGTATGATATAATTTTAATTAAAGGTTTTGCCTTAACCTTTTATTGTCAATGTTGTTATTATGTGGAGAACATGAACCACTTCTTTACTTCTAGTCCAAATGCTGTTAAAGTTTGGATTTATTTTGATGATGTTTTTAGGTTTAATCATTTTTGTAGCAATCTTAGTACCTCATGTATGCTTAATAGGTGGTTTGTTAACTTTAAAGGTCAAATTAAGAATGTGATATCATCCCTAGTCACGTGGTTTTTGTTGGCTTTCTAGAAATTTGTCTTTGTTTAACAACTAATGAATGGTTCATTAGTCTATTATTGCTATGGTTAAAGAAAAAGTTTTTAAGTGCTTTTAGGAATTAATAATTTTCTTCGATGTACTTTTGTTGCTCAAAGTTTAGGAATTATGATTAGTTGGACTATTGCTATTAATAATCATAACTTGGTGTATTGGATTAAACCTACACCTCCATTCTTTAAATTAAACCCTAATGGCTATATTAATAAATTGGGTTGTGGTTTTTATTGTATTATTAGGGACTCTTTTGGTATTATGATTATGGTTTTGGTTGGCCCTTAAATTACTACTCTGTTTTTTTTTTTTTTTTTTTTTTGAACTTTCTGTGATCTACAATGGATTTAATTTTTTTCTTGGTTTTAGAGACAAGGAGTGAAGTTGATGCTACTTTTATTCTTCATTGTTTGAAGGACTCTGATACTCAAATTCATAATCATGATATTTTCTAACTTCTTCATAACATTATGCAGATTTTGTACTTTTTTTACTTTCAAATTTCTCATATTTTTAGATAAGGGAATGTTTTTGCAGATTGGTTAGCTAACTATGGTTGTATAATTACCTCCCTCATAGAATTTACATATGATACCTTGCCTGCTATCATGAAAGGCCTTGTTAGGTTGATCCTTCTATTAGAATTTAGCCCTTTTGGAGGTGCTTGGCTTCGTATATGGTGGGTTTTCTCAGTTTTGCCTTATTTTTCCTTGTTGATGCTTTTGATTTTTTTTATGTATGTCATCTTGATTATGGTGCCTTTTTTTCAGCTATTAACTATTACTCTCTAATGCTTCTTGCATGTCTTCCTCTTCTGTCCTGCTTCCACTCTATGATTCCCCCAACTAGTATTGGATCCAGTATGGATTATTTTAAAGTAGCATTTAAGTTATTTTTATGATAGTTTAGCAGATACTACATTTCTGAGCTAGTTTTACCCAACCTATTGCAGTTTATTTCACAACTCTATTGCGATTTGGGTTTGGTCTCTTTGCTTATATTGGCTTACTGATTTGGGCTATTGTGTTATTATTTCCCTTTTATTATCTGATGTTGCTAGCTTGATTTTGTATTTGGTTGGGCCAACTTTTTGTTTTTTTATCTCCATGGTTATGTGCTATTTGGCCAAGGAGGATTATTTTCATAGGTACAGTAATTTAAGATAATCAAATTATTTTGATCTTAACCTTCCCTATTATGGGTTGTCTCTCTCTACTAGGATTGTGGTTTTATCTTTTTTTTATATTAACTTGGTGCTTTCTATTATTGTACTTGTTTAGTCACAAGTATTACTGCATTTGGTTTATTGTGGATTTCTGGGTCTTTTCTAACTTTTCATCCAAGAGTTTTTTTCTTTTTACCTTACCATGTGGTTACTGATGGGGTTTGTGGATGCTTTGAATATTCATTCTTCAATGAAGTGGACAGGGATGTTCTAGAATGTAACTGTGCATAATTGGATTACCTATATTGTAGTTAATTGTGATTTTATTGGTGATATCCTTGGCATCATTTTTCTCAATTGTGCCTTTCGGTATAGTGTAGTATACTTCTTGTTGTACCTAGTGTTAGGTGATTATAACTATGGATGGTGCTCCCTCAACATTGCTATTTAACTATACTTTTATTCCTTTATATTTTAACTCTTGCCTTTATAGATATACCATTTTGCAAGTAGATTGCCTAGTAGTAAATTTTTGCAGGGAATTTCTTTTTGTTGGAAGATTGGGCTGAATGTTTGTTTTTAGGTCTCCTTCTTTTGGGTGCTGGCACCTAGCTGCCTTGAATGTTACTAATATTTTTCATATTGGTGCTTAGAGGGGACCTTCTATTCTTAGGTTGTATTTTTAATTATTTTGTATCTCTTTCAAACAGTAGCGAGCTAAAAATCCCCCTTATAGACTTGTAACCTTCTTTTTAATTATCGCATAAGCTTGTTAGTGTTTTTTATCTAAAAAAATTAGAATTTCAATAAATCATAAAAAAGAAATTTATAATAAAAAATACAAAAAATTCCATTCATTTAAAAATAAAAAGTATAACAAAGGATAAATAAAAATCCTATCAAAAAATCTTTTAAATAGTTATAATAAATAAATAGAAAAAATTAAATAAATAATAAATAAAATATAAATCGTAATGACTCCAAATTTTTGTGTGTTCCATCTAGGTTATTATTGACCTAGTGGAAATTTCATGAAATTTGGACATCATTAGGTATAAGAAATCAAAATATCTAAACTCCTTAATTAAATAATTAGTTAAATAACTAATGAACTTTAAAATTTTACAATAAAATAAATGAGAATAATAAAAATGAAAACTAAAATGCATTAATTTCTAAAACAATAGTAGAATGTCAAAAAAAAATCTTGAAAATTTAAATTTTAAATAAAAGTCAAATCATTATCTAATTTAAATGATTAAATAAATTAAATAAATATTGAAATATTAATAAATAGTAAATAAGATAAAATAAAATAATTAAAAATAATTCATTAATTCAATTAAATAATCTA
Organism: Dendrobium huoshanense; assembly: GCA_016618105.1. Classification (NCBI taxonomy): domain Eukaryota; kingdom Viridiplantae; phylum Streptophyta; class Magnoliopsida; order Asparagales; family Orchidaceae; genus Dendrobium; species Dendrobium huoshanense. Next base: position 74,440,978 of record CM028359.1, read on the forward strand.
AATTAAATAAACATTTAATTACATATAGATAAAAGAAAAGTAAATAAAAATAAATAAATAAGAATAAAACTAGAAAAAAAAATAATAAAATAAATAAAAATTAAATAATCCAACTTAAATAACATATGAAATGTAATTAGAAATTAAAGAAAACTTAAACAAAATTTAAAACTATTCAAATTAAACAAATATAATTTAAAATAAGAAATAAATAAATATCTAGATAATTTAATTTCAATAATTCAAAGTTTTAAATAAAACTCAATTAAATCAATCTAAGTAAATCATTTAAATGAATTCAATATAATAAATAAATGGTAAATAAATAATAAAGGAAATTTGACTTTAGGTGTTTGTATCATTCCTTTGGAATTAAACAAATGCATTAATTCTCAAAGCCTAGGACTTGTTATTAATAACTTTAAAATGTGTTGAAGTTGTTTATTAACATAGTTCTTTAAAACCTAAAGCTAATAATCAAACTTAAATAAATAAAATTTATTAATAAATTATAAATCATTAAAATTTAAATTTGAATTAAATCCTTCAAGCTTGTAACACATCAATCTAATTTGTAGATAATTCAAACTTTAATCCATTTTGAACACAACTAAACCACATTACTTAGCGCACACATAGAATTATTTGATACTACAACCAACTCTAGCCTTAAATAGGAGTAGTGTTTTGTGGTAGGTTTATTTACTTTCCTTCACTTTATTGATTATGGAGTAATATTCTGGTGGATGTGTGATGATCTGAGTGTTTACTTTCCTACAATATATGATGTGGCATGTATATGATATTAAATAAATGCACTATATGTATACTAATCTCTGCAAGTGTAGAGTCTTTTTATTTTCTATTTAATTATAAATTTATATAGAGTCGTCATAAATGAATATAGTTGTGAAAGTCTTAAATAAAGTTGTTTATTATAAAGTAAAGAAGCTCAAAAGAATAAATCTTCTTTGAAGATGATTTCTTTAGGAATTCCTTAGAAGGGCAATCATAGTTTGAAGAACCTGAAGAAGGGCTAAATAAATAACTTTACTTTGTATAAACGTGCATCAATTTAGGTGCGTAAATTTGAGCTTATTGTTGGTGGAGCTTGGCCATTTTTAATTTCCTATAAGTCATGGTTTGTATATTAAGTGGCACGTATCACTTGCACATTTTCTTTATTTCTTTTATATATACTTTGATTGTTTGATTATTGTTTGCAATTGTATATATATGATTTGCAAAGAAGAATATGTTTTTTTTTTAGGTTATTTGACATTAAATGTGAATTTGATAAGATAAACATTAGGCTCCTAGGATTTTATGGTATTTATCATTATTAAATGCCAACATTTATTTTTCCTACAATCATAACATGCATATTAACTTTTCTGCTATTGACGCTAAACTCGCACATTCAGCAGCAAGTTACTAACAGCCTAAGCGAGAGAGACGAGTATGATGTTCCTTTCATATAGGGCCGTTACACTATCAATTTTTTCTTAGAAAGTAGGGCATGTAGATTACAGTAGTTGCATATAAGAAATTTTAAAGGTTAAGGAAAAAATATATTTCAAATTGCATTAGTTAGGTGCATTTGAAACATTGGCATCTTTAAACCATTTTTTAAATTCTTAACTTTAAACCATTTGCTCCTAAGTAAACACTAGTTTATCTATCATGCATTCCATTAATACTTGAATTCATATTTGGAAAAAGCACCTAGGTGGTTAGCTGAAAGTCCACTCTAGACAAACATAAGTCTAAATGCACAATTTATGTATTTCCTTTCAGGAGTATAATCCATTTATCTAATAATTTGTTAATTTGAACATAAATTCAATCATGATTTAAATCATTAAAGCCCAATCATAGTATAGGTTAGAGTGCATCTAGTATAGGCAATCCACTCTAAGCAAACATAACACTCTCTACTCTTTCATCCTATGAATTATAGAAATAAATGTTCAGTTTTGATCCAATCCTTATTGATAAATCATGATTTTAAATCTTTGCTTGCATAATTGTAAATCAATTTACATTTTGTCACCAATTTAATCTAGTGTTTTCTCAAGATTTTCTCTTGAGATATGTAATTAATCATGGAGGCTTGTTTTTATGGAGAACTTAAAAACCATAGTAAAAAAAATCTACTTTAGTTCTCTAAAATATAGGAAAAGTCTCTAGGATTGTAGACAAGTTTTATTTATTTATTATTTTCAAAATTGTAGTTGAATATAAATTAGCATAGAATGGTCTCTACCAATTGCATATCCCACTAACGCTAGCATCTATTGTTTTTCCCCTTAACCCACTTCTTCTGAGAAAGAAAACATGCTATCAGGGATGACATGTAGATTAGAGAGAAGGTAGATGAGCTGAGACAGTGTGTTGTAAAGAGCCCTTTCCAATTTAATGTTAGCAGGAGGGTAGTGAAGGGGAAGTATAAGTCACGAGGCCATGATAGATGGGAGAGAGGAGGAGAGAATGGAAAAGTCTAAGCTATCCATACGAGTAGGGGACTAAGCTTTGACATAACCAAAGAAAATGGAGACAAATTTGGGGAGTTGAGGAGCGTATAAATTGTGGTGATGAATGACGAGTGCATCACAAATCCTAAAAGAGCATGGAGATGTTTTAAATTATACAACCAACTATGTCTACATGGCCATAATCAATTATTGGAAATTTGACTACTGACTTATTATATAACTCCTATTATTCTGATTCCAAATTTTAATTTTTCTCCATTTGTCTTTTATCTCATTATTTTTATGTTGAGCATTATTAAATTTTGTTGCAGCTGGATCTTTTTTCTATGGTTCATTATTGAGTTGTAATTTTTAATTTTCTTAACTTTATTGTCATTATTTCTTTATAGTAAAATGAAGGTGTGCTCTGCCTAAATTTCTCAATAAAAACAAAAAAAAAAAGTCCACATTATCACATGGACAACTACTGGACTGGTAAACTTTTTTCTAAAATCTGTCTTATGTTTCCTTATTGATTAAACTAATTGGGTGAATTTTCAACAAATTCTATGCATTGCGTAAGGAACACGGGAGAAAAATACGATGGTTCATGGTGATTGACTTTCCATGGCCAAACAGATCTAAGATCACATTTTTCATTTTTAAAATTGTTCTGAACTTCTTCTTGAACTGATGTTATCATACCTTTATGCTAGGCAAGCTTATAATGGGTCCAACGCTGCTTGTAGCGCTTCTCCTGATTACTATGTTCGTCCTGCTGGCAGGAATAAGTAAACGGAAATCAATCTCAAAGAAGATACCGCTTCTTCCTTCACCAGCTGGGCTTCCTTTTATAGGTAATCTGCACCAAATCAGCTTGATACCCCATCGATCACTCTTCGAACTTTCAAAGAAGCATGGACCCCTCATGCTTCTACAACTAGGAAGCATACCCACTCTTGTAGTCTCATCACCTTCTACTGCTCGAGAGATCGTGAGAACTCATGATCTCGTATTTGCAAGCCGGCCTTCGCTTAAGGCAGCAAGGATTTTGCTCTACAACAACAATGATATGGCCTTTGCCCCTTACGGAGAGTATTGGAGACAGACCAGGAAAATCTGTGTTACCAACCTCCTCAGCTTAAAAATGATACAGTCCTTCAGTTTAGTGCGTATGGAGGAAGTATCTTTGATGATCGAAAGAATTGCTCGCATGGCTTCAGCTAACAATGGTGTTGTGTGCGTGTCTGAGATCCTGAATACATTGACATGCGACGTTTTATGTAAATCTGTTTTGGGTTCATCGATGAGTGAAGAGAAAAGGAAGCTTCTTTGCGAACTTATTCGTATGAACCTTGTTTTCTTTGGTAAAGTGTTCCTGGAGGATTACTTCCCCCGGTTAAGGTGGTTAGATGTGCTCTTTGGATTGGAAGGGAAACTTACAAGGCATTCTGAGAAATGGGATGCTCTTCTTGAGGAGTTTATTGAGGACCATGTTTCTCAATTGGCGGAAGGCGAGACCACGAGTAGTACTGATTTCATTGATGTGTTGCTTCAGTTGCAGAAAGATTCAAGCATGCCGTTTGTTCTCACAAATGAGCAGATTAAGGCACTTTTATTGGTATTTATTTTAAACAAGCTCTTTTTTGAATACAACAACTGCTGCTGTTAAAAAATTCAGGACATTTTCTGCATAACAACTGGTTATCAAACAAAGATCGCAGCTTTTTTCAGCTTTCCAAAAATCCAAAACTTTTTTTCTGCATAACAATTGGTCATTGGACATTTTTCATCCGATCCTTTTTATCGACTTTTAGTTCGAGGAAATTTAGCAAATTAACACAATTCCTTCATGCCGGTTCTGTCAAACTGAGAGAAGTGAATTCCACTCATTTTAATTCAATTTTTTTTTTCTTTTTTTGGCTTGCATCTTATGACAAACTAACGTAGTGACATCCCTTTGTACTATAAAAGGATATGATTGTTGCCGGAACGGACACATCCCTTGCTCTTCTCGATTGGTGCATGGTTGAGCTCATTCGAAATCCAACAGTAATGGAAAAGGTGCAAAGTGAAGTGAGGGGAATAGCTTATGGAGAGGAAAAAGTAAGGGAGGAGTACTTGGGCAAATTGAACTACATGAAGGCTGTTATAAAGGAAGTTCTTCGGTTGCATCCACCAGTTCCATTACTTCTCCCTCGAGAGTCATTGCAAGATTGTCAAATACAAAAATATAACATTTCTAAGAAGACTAGGGTCCTCATCAATGCATGGGCCATTGGAAGAGATGAAGTTTATTGGAATGAACCACAAGAATTCAAGCCAGAGAGATTCTTAGGTGACGATGTAGACTACAAAGGTCATGATTTTCATTACATTCCATTTGGTGCTGGTCGTAGAATTTGTCCTGGAATACAGTTTGCAATTGCCATTGTTGAGCTTGCTTTAGCAAATCTTGTTTATCGCTTCAATTGGAAACTACCGAGTGGCATTTCCTGTGATGATATGGACATGGAAGATAGTGCCGGAATAACTACTCCAAGAAAAGAAAAGCTTTATTTGGTTCCGCTAGCTATATAAATTACTTATATACTTTACTACTTGTTATTTGTAAAATTTTCCATATTTAAGCACCACAGCTTAAACATCTAATATAAGCAGTTTTCACTTTATGGGAAGGTTGGCCTAAATATGATTTATGGGAAGGCTAGCATATAATTCAAGCACCGTCGACAAAGAACAAAATGTATTTCTTGTTGTATTTTGTAACTTCTGCTATGTAATGGCAACAAGTAGTGTGATCTCTAGCATTGTATGCAATTTTCTGTAATAATAAATGATGTGCAATTCTACCTATGAAATGAATATGCTTTTGTAATTATCAAAATATGGCACATATCTTATCTTTTGATAATTACATTATAAAACAATTTTGTTTCTCCTGACCTAGAATAGCCAACTCACTTAAAATAAAACAACTTGGACTACCAGTGATGGCTTAATAATGATAACCTGCAGTAGCCTCTATGGGCCTTGTCTCATATCATTGATCTTAATATAACACATCATTATCAGCCATCTCACAAATGGATCAAATTTGATGAAAAAGTATGATGCATGGGTTTGCATTAGTATTTAGAAAACAAAAATGTTCAACTTGAATATAACTTTGAAAATTAGAAATAATATCTAATTTGTTTAAGGAAGGATCAACTCTTTTTCTTGACAAGCATTTTAAAATGAATGATTTAGAAAAAGAAAAAAAGTATAAGAGAATTAATAAAATTTTGAGATGTTTAATTTTTTTATTTGACTTTCAAGGTAATGAGTGCACAACAACATAATTAACAGTCGTTATTGTGTAACCTCCAATGAGGTGAGTTAACAGGCTACTCATTTGATGAGTTCTATGTGTGAGGAAGTTGGACAGCAAAGTCACAATACAAAAAATTCATTGAATACTGGAAATTTTTTCGGTGGTCATTTGACTGCCGAAATTACTGGCAGTCCGACCACCTATAAAGAGCGACGGTTTAACCGCCGATAAAATCAATGTAACCGCCAAAAAAAATCACATGAATGTTCTATCTACAAGGCATTTGTTGGTGTCATTACTGCCGACTTTAATTGAATTATTTCCAGTGGCTTATGCCACAAGAAATTCTGTCGGTATTCGCCGTAATACCCAACCCACCCTCTCCTTCTTCCTCATTTCAACGCCTGTCTCGTTTCGTTCCATCCAAAGAACACCCATTGCAACTCTAGCCAAACTTTCGCTCTAGCCTAGCCGACGCCAACTTTCATCTCCAACTCCTTAGCCAAAGGTGATATCCTCTCCTTCCATCTCCTTACCACTCTCATGTTGAATTAACTAAGCCCTAAGTTTTTTTTTTCTTTTGCTTAAACGTTTACATAGAAGCTTTATAATATGACTTATATATTATCAACCATTTCCCCATATTAATTTTAGAAGGAAAAAACCTAAAGGAGGTGTGGTTTAGAAGCCTATTTATGATAATGATTGCATGTATATATTTCTAAGTCATGCTTATTTTCATATGACATAATAAAATTTGACAATATGCTTACAAATTATATTTTCAAGGCTTTTAATGAAGGGGTTTAGGCATTTCATTTTTGGAATATGGAATCAATGAAGATCGTACTATATCATTATGTTATCTTTGACTAGTGTATAATTTTGAAAGAAATAATATTGAAGAAAAGGAACTAAAACTCAAACTCCATTCAACAGATGAAGCTTATGATTCCTATAAATCTAGAAAAACTATTGATCATCTAAAAGATGAATTTGATAGTGAAAATAAAGTATTGGTTATTGTGGAGGAACCATAACTTTCACCAATAATGGAGACCAGCAAATACTAAAATTGATTTCCATTAGTAGACCAAAGAAAAAGAATTGAATATTTTCAAAGATTGACATAATAATACTTATTTTTTCTTATCATTGGAGATGATATTTCATATAATTACAAAAAAGTTGTACATAGTATGAAAATTAGAATTGGAAGCTAAAAATGAATGAGTAGATGCAATAGCTCCATCAAAATAAGAGAAAATCCAATTTGATTCCAAAGGATAAGAAAATTGCTTGGTTATAAATTAATCTTTTCCAAGAAGGTGCTTTAGTAAAGATAATATAAGGTATAAAGCTATATTAGTAGCAAAATGTTTTACTTAAGAAAGGAATAGACTATGGTAGAATTTTTTTTATTGATTATTAAGCTTTCATCTATTCAAATATTACTAGCTTTGGTTATATTGTTTGATCTTGAGTTAGCACAACTTAAAGTAAAAATTGTATTTCTTTGAGAGCTTATCCTTGTCCGTGTCTAATTTATATACGAGCTTAACTTTGTATAAGGAGGATTACTAAAAGTTCTCTAGCACCCTTGACTTCTTCTTTTCCTCATTAGAACACACTTTGATAGTTTTTTCCTTTAAATTTCCATCTTTTGTATACTATTCTATCTACTTTATAGCCCATTAATCATTGGATTCCTCTCCCGTGAACCTCTTCAACTTTTTTACCTAAATCCCTAGTGTACTAAAATCCTTTTTTTCATTTACAACACCTTAATTTAAGGCACCTTTTTTTTACTATATTTACTAAATAAATTTTAATGTCCACATCTTATATGCTCTCATTTCAAATATTTTAGCAAAGGTTTTAATAAGGAATGTTAGCTTTAACATCCAAATGACTATTCAGGAAGAGAGATATTGGATGTATAACAAATTGTTACCTGGTTGAAAATGATTAACAAATGAATTTATGGAGGGAGTTGAGAATTTCATTCAAGTCGCATGTGAACTACCTTCGTTTATGTTTGATGGAATGTTTAGATGTACATGCTCAAAGCACGTAAGCCGTAGTTCAAACCATCAGCCCTATCTCTCTCTCACTCACACAAACACACACACACACACACACTCTCTCTCTCTCTCTCTCTCTCTCTCTCTCTCTCTCTCTCTCTCTCTCTCTCTCTCTCTCTCTCTCTCTCTCTCTCTCTCTCTCTCTCTCTCTCTCTCTCTCTCTCTCTCTCTCTCTCTCTCTCTCTCTCTCTCTCTCTCTCTCTCTCCTCCCCCTCCCTTCAGCCACCAACCATCAAACGAGATCTTAATCCTATCACCTTGGTTGCTAGTCCCATCTGACTTCAGCTTACACTATCACCCCTGTAATTTACTAGCTCAGCTCCAATAAAAAAAGCTATCTCCTTTGCTCAGACCACTTTGATCTTCATATTTTTATGTTTCCATTTTAATATTATCATTAATCACTAGAATGACCTATAAGGAGCTTTCAACTTTTTATTACCCTTTGCCTTTGGTGGGGTAAAGAAGAAATTAAGGTTGGTCAATGGGGATGGGAATTTCAACCTGTCATCCACCATTAGAATACAATTCTCTCTAACTCTCACTTTAGTCTTTAAAATATGATTTTTCATTTTATTTATAGAGGTTCTAAAAACTATTGAAGCGGGAATCATTTTATCATCCTCTTTTGATGCCTCCAACTCAATCTTTAGGATCAGGCTCTAGGTACTTGGTGGCAACTATTGAGAATGTTGAAAATACTTCCTAATAATGTTTTTAGAGGTTTCATATAGGGCAATGTCCTAACCATCTATGAACATAGAAGAAGGTCTAGGAGATTCACTTAAGATATCTTTCACTGACCCTGACCTAGATCAACGAGATACTCCTTGGGGATGATCATGTTCCTTTGTTTTTATCAGCTTTCTTCCAACCAATCTTTGAAAGTAAATCAGTCTTCAATTGTGTGGCCTAACATGAGATGGTAAAGGAAGAAATTAGGGTCATCCCTTTTATTCACCTCTCCTAGCTTCTTGGCCTTAAAAAATTTGAAGTATTTTTTCTTAATTAAAATTTTGAAAAATATTCTAACTTACTCTCTTTTAAATGTATAAACCTTATTCAATTTATTTTTAAAAGATAACTAGAAATGATCTCTAGAAGGATAAGAAGGTACAAGAAGTGTTCGAGGAGGTAGATTTTTATATTGACTTTTGACTGACTTCCTCTCTTTGTTTACAGTTGGTACTAATGCAAACTTTTTTTCAAATGCCTTTTGAGGTCTAATTATCTTCTTATCATTTGACTACTCTTTCCAAAATTGTAAATAAGACACCTCCTTTTACAAGCCATTGGCCATTTTCAACAGCTTTTTAAATGTATGGATAGTGATTCCTATAGTTATGGTACTCATTTCATAGATAGATTCCTCCACCTCAAAATGTACTCCACCAAAGACTCACCGAGTTTCTACTTCTCTACTACTAAGTCTCCAACAATGATATGATGTTGATCTCTAGTAAACCTCTTCAAAATAAGTTGTCTAGCTCTGCAAAAGTTTTCATTGATTCATTGGGCAGATCTGTATACAATTTAAAAGCGTTTCTAGCCAAACTTCAAACAAACTGTATGGACAATAAAGTATCTATACCCGACATATTGTAACAACTCACTCCATAGTGAACTAAATTATATTGGGGGTTCTCTTTACCATTGAAAACTTTGAATGCATGTGGTATAAACCCTTTTTGATAGGGAACTAATAAAATGTCTCCGTGGAGGGTCTACTCTTAAGGATAGATGAAGTCCCTTGGGAGTGGGCTATGACCACCCTAACTTGGCTCTCTATAAACTATTTTATATCATCATCAACCTGAGATACCTCTATATTCTTGCTAAACCATTTCTCTTTTCCTTTTAATGTTGGTTTATTCAAAATATTAACTCTTAGAGGATGATCATTATTTATTGGCTATGTTTTTAGAATCTAACTCTACATTTTTGCCATCTTTATTATCATCTCTTTTATTTTCTTCTCTAATCTCCTGGTATGATCAGCCTTAGCTTTCAACATATCTATCAACTTAGGAACTGAATCAATACTAACTTATTTAACTTGTTCCATCCCATTCTGCCCGCCCAAGTTATTCTTCAATGATGAGGCTCTAGTATCTACCACAAAAATATCTACACATAGAGTACTATTCTCATCATAATCTATACACAAATCATCTTCCTTTTGGTCAAAGGCTTCAATCATCCCTTCATTTTTCTTATTCATGATATCACTAATCTCTTGTACAACAACGCCAATGGATTTTCCTTCAAACTTCTTTGGGTCAATAGGAAGAAACTCCCCATCCCCCTCATCTAACTTATGCTTTATTCCTTCAATTTTTAAAATTTGAATGGCTTAATTACATTATATAGTTTTACAATTTAATATTACTTTTCCTCATCCATTTTCTCCCCTTTGATTACTTCTTCTTCAATAATCTTAAGGTTGGTACTCTCTGGGGTATATACACCTCCTCCTCTATAGATGGTAGAGTGTTACATAAGGAAAACTTAGTTCCATTCTAAAGCGTGGAAGGGTCAAGGCCTAGAATATGAGGCTTATTATCCTATGAAAATCACTATTCCCTTATAATATTCTTTGGAATATACTCCTTAATAACTCCTCACCTCTTCAAATGATGCTTACTACTACCTTTACTAGCCAAATTGACTGAAGTTAAAGGTAGTTTATGAGACTTTACTTGTTGCAATAGAGGTTTTCCACTAATCTTTTAGTTCTCACCAGACTGAACCTAAATAATCTACTCATATTTTCTTAGAAGGTTGACTACTCATCCTCCAACACTAAAGTGATTGGCTACCTAGCTGACCTCCTAGTCCTTTAATGAGAGTGGGGATTCAACACCTTAACATCAAACTTTTCTTCTTCTAAAATTTTATATACAAACTTTTATGCAATCATATCTATTGCGGATCTATTTTCATGGTTTATGATTTTGATGATAGCAAACACTCCTATTTCTCTACGACTGCCTTATCTACTGACATTTTAGGTCCACAAGATCAGACTGCAATTTGGAACCAGCTCAAGGACTGAGTCAATTTGTACCATTTTTCCTTTCTTGAGTCTTTTGTAATTGGTGTGGCTCCTAATGCTTGTAACTTTACACACACACACACACCTTGGAAGAATTTCTAACTGTTCCCTAGAGTTTACTATTTTTGGTAACATCGTCCGAGAAGATATTTATATCGTCCTGGACGATCGGTTCAAAAATAGAAACCCTGATTAGGGCATCATCCTTATTAAGGCAGCCATCATTAAACACATCGTCCTGGATGATTTTGTATCAGCTAGGACGATAGGCTCAATTCAGAAAGAATCTGTCGCCAGATCTATTTAGGAATAACTTATTTTTGGATATCGTCCTGATGGATCGGCCTGGCCGATCCAGCATAATTTTTCTTAAATAAATCTAGCAATTAAGGAAAGCAATTAATGGTGATTTGCATGATCACATCGGCCGGGATGATCGCAGGATCATCAAGGCCGATTTTACATTGGCTAGCTTCTTTTCATGGTGATGTTCAGGATGATTTTTCTCATATTTAAACTAATCATCCATGAAGATATCCTATTAGCCTGTACGATATGACCAAAATTATTTAATCGTCCCTAACCGACCGGGCTGATTGAGCATAATTTACGCTGATCGGCCAGTATGATATTTATATCGGCCTGGATGATAAAGTTGGCAAGTTGCATTAATGAGCTCATTTTGAGATCTTCTATTTATGCTTTTGACTAGGCACTTTTGTAAGTGTCTTTGGCAGCCATTGTAACTTCATTCTTTTGGGGGAACTTGAAGAGAGAGCTTGAAAGGGAGTGATGAATGGCTGAAGTCTGAGAGAGGGAGAAGATCCTATGAGGGGGGACTCAAGGGAGTGTGGAGGTGGATTCCACATGATTGCTCCGGCAGGCTTGCACCTTAATACCATCGGATTCAAGGCTTATCTTGAGGGAAGTTCACCAAAGAAGAAGATCTCTTTGGTGTCAAAGGACCCGGCGACTCCGCCGCATCGGGGAAGGTGGAAGTGATTTTGTAAGGGCTTCTCCACCTAACTGTGGGGGTTAAAGGAGAGACACTTAGTTTAGTGTAATACTTGGAGGGTGCCTCCAAGGAGTGGACGTAGATGAAGGTTTGACCGAACCACTATAAATCCAATTTGTTTTTTCCTTTATTACTTCTGCATTTAATTTCCGCACTTTGGTTTTCATTGTGGTGAATCTTAATTATGGTTTTAAGATTGTATTTGTTTTAAATACCAATTCAACTATCTCTTTTAATTAGCCTTAAGCCAGTTCATAGGGCCAAACATCCCTAACGAACTTTCTAGTGCTATCAGAGCACTTTGAAGTGGTATCAGAGCAGGTTTCATAAAAATAAGTTTTTGAAAACTTTTGAATTTTGATCCATGGCTAATTTTTATAATTGTAATTTTGAGGAAGGTTATTCAATCACCAGACCACCTTTATTTGAAAATATTACATTTAATTTTTAGAAAATTCACATGTCTACCTTTTTGCAATCAATTGATTTTCGAATGTGGCATATGATTTTAACTGGTTATTCAATACCGTCTTGTATTTTAGATGAAATTAAAATTGATATTCTTTTTAATCAATGGAGTAGAGAAGAGAAAATAAATGCTCAATTGAATACAAAATCTTTAAACTATTTTTTTTTTGTGCTTTAAATTTTGAAGATTGTATGTTAGTGTCCACGTGCACTTCTGGTAAGAAAGTTTGGGATAAATTACACAACATATACGAAGACACTAGTGAAATTAAGCAATCCAAGTTGAATATTTTAATGCATGATTATGAATTGTTTTGCAAGAAATCTTATGATATAATCTTAGACATATATTCTAGATTTATTCAAATTGTTACATCATTACATGCTTTAGGAAAGGAGTTTTCAAACTTTAAAAATGTCAATAAAATTCTTCGTTGTTTACTTGATAAGTTTTATACTAAGGTTATTGTTATTTGTGAATCAAAAAATTTGAATGAGTATTCTATTGATAATTTGATTGGCTCACTCATTGCCTACGAGCAAAGTTTGGGTCAAAGACTTTTGGATGCAGGTAAAACGACAATGCTAAATACTGAAAACATGGAGGAAAATGGCTTAATTGGTGACGAAAATAATGACTTGTCAAGAAAATTAAAAAGCTCACCAAAGCAAAAGCCTCAATAAAAGTGGAATAAAGGAAAAAATGGTAAGAATGTTAAGATTATTTTTGACATTATTTGCTTTGAATATAGAAAACTTGGACATATAAAAAAGAAGTGCCCTAATTTGAGAACTCCTCTAGGAAAGGAGAAGGGAAAAGAAAAGCAAATTTTAAAATGGCCAAATAATAAAAAGTAAAAAATCTCTTGGGCAGACTTAGCTTCTGATCAGGAGCAAGATGATGATTAAACCATTGTTTGTATTTATTTTTGTTTGCATGTTTTTTTTCGTGTATTTTTTGTTTTGGATTTTTTTTTTCATCCTTTATTTCTTTTCTTTTCTTTTTCTTCTTCTTTAAATTTTAATTATGTCTTTACTTTTCTTTTTTGTCAACACCCTCATCACCATCCTTTAAAATTCAAAAAAAGGGGGATTAAAAATTTTAAAATGAAAAATCTACCTCCTGTTTTTCTTGAATTCTTATGTAAGTTGGGGTTGGCTTCTCTAAAAACAGTCAAAGAAAGGAAACTCATGATTTCGACTCTCAATCTCTATTTTCTAAAAGAGGTTATTCTTCTTTTATTTTAAAATGTTCATCATATTTTAAATTGGATTTTGAAACTGAACTTTTTTCATCTCCCTACATTTTATCTATCGCATAGGAATCTTTTGCAAGTTGTTGAATCTTCCTCATAATTTTTCTAATCAAGTAGTTCATTGTGTCAATAGAATGGGTTTACTTTTGTTTTAAAATTTTCAGAAAGGTAGCATATTAAAAAAAAAAGGCTAATGACACCAAATAAAAAAAGGCCAATGACGGCAAATCAAAAGATGCGCGATGACGTTGCCAAATTGAGAAAGATACACAAAGTGTATCAAAAGAAAAAGATGTGCAAAGTGTGCTAAAAACTGACAAGAGGCATAAAATGAGCCCACAAAGAATATGCTTACCTTTTATGTTTTATTCAAAGCTTAAGAAAACCATTGATATTTTTTATGCTTGAGTTTAAAAATCATGATTCCTGATTCAACAATTCGTGCATTAATCTTTTATTAGATATGTTTTATGGAAGGAGTCTTGGAAAAATTAGTCTTTCTTTTTCTAATTTATTCCTTGATTTAGATATTGGATTAAAAAGTTTTTTATCATTTAAAAAGAACTTGAGCTTGTATTATCAATTTCTAAATTTCTTACCTCTACTGGATTATGTGTTGTCAATCCATTTCTTATTAAGTTTTTTTTTAATTAAGAGGTAACTTTTTCTTTTTAAGACTTTTTGTGCCCCTTCTCTTTTTGATAATATCAAAGGGGGAGAAATGTATTATTATATTTGTACCTTTTTCATCTTTCAAAAATTAAATTATTGTATTTGTACCTTTTTCATCTTTCAAAAATTAAAAACAACAAATTTTTTTTTATTTCCCCTATTTTTAAAAATTTTATTTTAGTAAGGGGAAGATTAGGAGAACATGATTTCTTTTTTGCAAATTCAACTAGTAATGTTTGTCATCGTCAAAAGGAGGAGATTGTTGTAGGTTTGTTTTCATGTTTTATGATTTTGATGATAGTAAACACTCCTATTTTTCTACGACTGCCTTATCTACTGACAATTCAGGTCCACAAGATCAGATTGTAATTTGGAACCAGCTTAAGATTGGGTAGACTAAAACTGAGTCAGTTTGAACCATTTTTCCTTTATTGAGTCTTTCGTAATTGGTGTGGCTCCTGATGCTTGTAACTTTGCACACACACACCTTGGAAGAATTTCTAACTATTCCATAGAGTTTACTATTTTTGATAACATCATCCGAGATGATATTTATATCGGCCTGAACGATCCGTTTAAAAATAGAAGCCCTAATTAGGGCATCATCCTTATTAAGGCAGTCATTATTAAACACTCGTCCTAGACGATTTTGTATCAGCCAGGACGATAGACTCAATTCAGAAAGAATCTGTCGCCATATCTATTTAGGAATTATTTATTTTTGGACATTGTCCTGGTGGATTGGCCTGGCCTATCAGGATCGGCTTGGCCGATCCAGCAAAATTTTTCTTAAATAAATCTAGCAATTAAGGAAAGCAATTAATGGTGATTTGCACGATCATATCGGCCGGGCCGATTTGACATCGGCCAGCTTCTTTTTAGGGCAATATTCAGGATGATTTTTCTCATATTTGAACTAATTGTCCAGGACGTTATCCTATCGGTCTGGATGATATGACCAAAAATTGTCTAATTGTGCCTAACCGATCGAGTTGATTGAGCATAATTTATGCTGATCGGCCAGGCTGATATTTATATCGGCTTGGATGATAAAGTTGGCAAGTTGCATTAATGAGCTCGTTTTGAGATCTTGTATTTAAGCTTTTGACTAGGCACTTTTTTAAGTGTCTTTGACAGCAATTGTAGCTTCGTTCTTTTGGGGGAACTTGAAGAGAGAGCTTGAAAGGGAGTGAGGAACAGGTGAAGTCTGAGAGAGGGAGAGATCCTATGAGAGGGGACTCAAGGGAGTGTGGAGGGGGATTCAACACGGTTGCTTCGGCAGGCTTGCACGTTAATACCGTCAAATTCAAGGCTTATCTTGAGGGAAGTTCACCAAAGAAGAATATCTCTTTGGTGTCAAAGGACCCGACGACTTTGCCACACCGGAGAAGGTGGTAGTGATTTTATAAGGGCTTCTCCGCCTAGCTGTGGGGGCTAAAGGAGAGACACTTAGTTTAGTGCAATACTTGGTGGGTGCCTCCAAGGAGTGGACGTAGGTGAAGGTTTGACCGAACCACTATAAATCTGGTGTGTTCTTTCCTTTATTACTTCCACATTTAATTTATGCACTTTGGTTTTCATTGTGGTGAATCTTGATTATGGTTTTAAGATTGTGTTTATTTTAAATACCGATTCACCTCTCTTTTTTATTAGCCTTGGGTTGGTTCATAGGGCCTAACATCCCTAACGAACTTTCTAGCTAGTGCCATCAAAGCACTTTCAATATCCTTCATGTGTCTGAAAAATTCTTCTTTAGTCTCACCAACTTATGCAGCACAAGTGTAAATAATATTCCTCAGTTTTATTTTTCCTTAATCCGCTCATCCATAGAAGTCTACTCAAGGCAATAGTCTAGCATGCATGGGGAGAATGACCTATCCTACTTATTTTCTAATCCACTTTTACAGTAAAAAGGGGATGGAAGCATCTTACACCAAGCAAAGGAGAAGTAGGAGGAATAGGTAATTCCTCATGAGTCTCAACCTTATATTATTCAATCAACTCTAAGTCGACCATCTTTCTTACTCTAATAGTCTTCTTCCTAACCCTCCTAAGGTAATTTCACTTTTGGGCCTAATTTTTAAATGACAATTCATATTTTTGAATTTAAAATTTTTTGGAATATCATGGCATACATTGAGTTATAAAGGATTGTAGTTACAACATATACCAATGAGGGAGGAAAAATTATCTCAAAAGAAAAAGTTTAACTTTTTCTTTTTTAGATATTTCTATTTTTTAGAATCCAATACACTAGAATTATATATAATAAAAGGCTACTAAAATCTATAAATGCTAAATGAAAGTTTTGAAAGAACATAGTTTAGCATTATCCTTATACCAATTGTCTTGGTAAGGGATACTAAAGTCTAAATTTTTTTATTATTTAAAATTTATCTCACTCAACTCTCAAACTTTTAGATGTTGATCGCACTTACCCAGAGAATAAATAGATAAGGCAATCGATGAAGAAAAGGAAGTCTTAAATACTACCGATTTAAGAAAATATTAAGCCACTACTAAGGTTGGTGAAAGGAACCATCCCCAGTGGAGTCGGTAGAAAAATATATGAGAAAATAAATTTTACTTTAAAATCCACACAGATTTGAGGTGCTCCTTCTCTTGAGATTGAATATAACATCGAGAATAAAATATTATCTTGAGATATAGACAAATTATTCAATTACAAAAATAAGGTTTTAAAAATCAACCACTTTCAAGAGCAAATACAAATAGAAAAATAATACACCATCGTGAGAGACAGAAGTATCATTCCAAAATAGTATTTAAAGATAAAAGTAGAGTTTTATGAAAATTCTCCATTTATGTTATCAAAAACAACAATGATAATATCATAGCACCTCAGAAGGTGAAATTGATATTCTATGAAATGATTTGAATACAAGAAGTGTTTTAATGAAATTTTATATGTTCCCAAAAATCTTTCACCAATCTTATGGAAATAGGATTGGGTTTATTTTAATCCAGATTAATTAGTGCCCTATTAAATCAAGTCTTTATGGTTAATCACATCCTAGGATAATTACATCTCTAAATAATTTTCTCAATTAAAGTAGTATCAAATATATTGTTAGATTTCAATGATTAAGACAAGAATAAGGGGTGAGAAATATTCGAGGGGGATTGGATCAATTTGGAATAGTTCTTTTTAGAGGCCAAAGAATTGAAAAGTAGGGATCACTTTAGGATTCTAAGAAATCCTAGAAGTACTAAAGATTATCCTATATTAGGCTTTAGCATTTCAAAGACAAGGTTTTTATATTTAAATTTACATTTTATTAGAAATTTGGGATTGTATTCTTAGAGGGTAAGGATTTATGATTTGAGATCTACCTTAGAATCTAAATCTAAATTGGGCAGTTCATAGTAGTAAACTAAACTATTCAAAGTGCAATTCTAGACTTACATCTTGCATGGAGTAGAAAGCTAGCTAAATCACCTAATCATCTTAAAACCATGTTATCCAATCTTTATGAAAGATTGGTAGGCTATTTATAAGTTTTTTTTTTGTAATTTAGGACTGACACCTAGAGAAAATCCTTAGTGTACCTACACATGAGTTTGCTTCTTGTATTATCCATGTATGGCTAAATCTCTAAGTTTAGGCTAATGTTATAAAAAACATAGCAAGTATTAATGTTGACTCTTGTGTTTTAAATTACTTCATAAATGTTTTCAATAACTTTCATTCTGAATTTAATACATGTAATGGCCATGTATGTAGTTAATATCTAGTGTGATGTATTACCTTGGTGGAGGAAAATTGGAATAAATAAGTATATTAAAATGGAATGTTGGCATACTTAGATATGAGAGGTTAAAACTTCAAGATTCTATGGAGATAGTATAATTATAGAAAGGCCATAACCTCCTTTTTCACCCCTACAAACTTCATGAAGATCTAGAGATGCATATGCTCTGATCCACTTCTAAATTTAAGAGTCTCATTAAAAAACTATATTATTTTACATTCATTAGTCCAAAATATTTTATTTATATTAGTATCCAATTTTTCTAGCAAGTCTCCATTAAGTGGAAAAAAACTCAAAACCATCCATTTATATTTAGTTGGATAAATTACGCATTTAGATGAAATAGTAGTAGTTTAGTTACAATTAAGCAGAACACTTTCTCATGGGATTGACACTTTTCTCTATCACTTTATTACTTGATCAACATATATACTTGCATATTTGATGGGCTTTTATTATATTTATATCAAAGAAAACTTAAGCATATTCATAGTATGTATCTCAAGTCTAACACAAGCAGCAACCACATGCCCCATCACTATCACAACTCAGTAGACTATGATAACCTAAAATATGAATTAATAACATGACCCAAAAGAGCTAAATACTAAAATAATAAACTGAAGTACTATATAGAAAGCCAAAATAGAAGAAGGTGTTTATGTTAAATCAAAATAAGCATTTAAAGAAACTATTAAAACTGATTAAAATATAACTAAACACCTCATATCAAATATCAGAATGACTATTAGGCTTTAACCTCCAATACATAACAAATAAATGAATCCCTTCTAACTGCCAATAGAATCCCTTCTCACTGCCAAAAAAATCCCTTCTTAAGAAAAATAATAATATCCCCCAAGCTCCAGAACTTCTTATACATAACAAATAATAATATTCCTCTTTTCACACAATTAAAATATTTTGAACATAGATAATGAAAATAAGTTACATTCGACACCACTGAAGTGGTTGCTATGTTATTATATAATTCTACACAAATACTCTAACGACTGTTAAAATAATTTACCACCCACTGTTCCACAATTTACTAAAACTATAGTTATTATAATTCTACTATATTATGAGAGGTTGTGTATAAAAATACTATGAAGCTTTAACTGAACTAAAGCACTATTTTTTAGAAGCCAAAATAAAATTTTAAATTGTTAAAAATTACTACTTTTCAAAATTATCAATTGAAAAATCTTAAATAAATACTCAAAATAACTAAAATAATCATATCGACAACAAATAAAAAATTGCGAGGATGAAATTTACCAAACTATAAGAAAATCATATCTTTATAAAATTAAATTCTAATTTTGATAAAAAAAAGTCAATAAAACTCCTAATTATTAAAACTAAAATTGAAAAATTATAACCTACCTTGACCCAAACAACTTTCCAACTGGGTCGCTAGCTAAAAATTACTTAAAGCAACCTAAAATGGAGTTTCTCTCTAGAAAACCCTCTCTCTCTCTCACTAAGTGACTGCTCAAACGAAATTAATCAAATAGAATAGTAGTAAAAGGTATTTTAAATATTAAAATTTGTCCTTGCGTTGGACACCAGTCACAGTGCTCCTTTAGAGAGACCATAGAGCCGTCGTGCCACACCTAATGCTGCCTTGCTGAATTAATTTCCAATTTTTCTAAGAGCTCAAGCATCGAAGCATTGCTCGCCCTAGCAGCGAGGTGCCATAAAGAAAATTTTAATATTTTTAAAGCATGTAAATTGGGCTGACGTCAAAACACATGCAGATCTTCATATATAAAGTAAATATTTCCAATTATATAGAGATGGGTTTTAAAGCAAAAGTTAAGTGGGTACCTCAACTCAGGTCAAGTCATAATTGGTAGAACTTTATGCCAACTCTAAAGGTGACAAAACTCTCCCCTTAGAAAGTATCATCCTTGACATTTCCAAGTAAGAACAAATCAAAATGGACCTGGATATAACTATCTCTTCTTAAATTCCTTATCCCAAGTAGCCTCTTTGGTGGTCTTGTGTTTTCACTACACCTTGACCATCAAAATTTGTTTGCTCCTTAATTTAATAACATCATAGGCAATAATCCTATATGGTCATTCCTTATAGTATCTATTTAGATGTACCTCAACATCGTTAGTAAAAACTACACTCCTAGAATTTGATACCTACTTTCTCAGAGAAGGCACATGAAATACATTGTGTATATTGAACATGTGATTAGGAAATAATAACCTAAAAGAACTACCAATCCTCTCAATAACCTCAAAAGTTCTAATGTAACTGGACTTGGTTTACTGATTCTTCCAAATCAACTAACACTTTTCAAAGGGATGCATTTATATAATTAAAATCAACAACCTAAAACTCAATAATTATATGTCTCTGGTCTTAATATTTCTTCTTCCTATCCTGTGTAGATTTCAATCTTTTTTTGATATGATAAATCTTTGTTATAGCATCGTTCACCAAAGCTGGTTCTATCACATGTCTATCACCCACCTTTATTAATGACAAAGGGGTCCTGAACTTCCTACTATAATGAGTTTCATAAGGGACCATACTTATGCTGGACTGATAATAGTTATTATAAGCAAACACTATCAATGGAATGTGAACCTTCCAACTACCCCTAAAATTAGAATATAGAGTCTTAGAAGATCTTCTAATACCCAAATAGTTCTCTATGATTATCCGTTTATCTACAGATGAAAAGCTGCACTGAAACATAATATTGTACCCAGACCTTATTAAATACCTCGCTATAACCTAGAGGTAAACTGACCATTATGATCACATATAATTACTTTTGGCACATTGTACAATTTGATAATGTCCCTAACATATATTTATTCTAACCTATCTTTTGGATCTATTTTTCATATTATAATGAAATGCATATATTTTGTATGTTGATTGATAACAACCCAGATGACAGCATGCCCTTACTTTGATCATAGAAATTCCATCACAAAAATATTATTACCTCATCCTATTTCCTTATATAATAGGTAATGATTATAGAAGACTGTTCGGTCGTTGATGCTCTACCTTCACCAAATGACATGCCTCTCACTTTAAAACAAACTTTTTATATCATTCTTCAATCTAGGATACCAAAACATATCTTTCATATCATCGTACATCTTACTGCTTCTTGGATGAATAGTATATTGTAAATAGTGTGCCTCATATAGAATATCATTTCTCAGACCATCTATAGAAGGACCCAAAATCTATCCTTATAAAAAATAATACCAAAATCAAATAGTAAAAGTTCAAGTCCCTTAACAGACTTAATCTTGCCAATTAGCTTCAGATACTCCATATCTGTCTTCTACAAATTATAAACTCTTTTCTAAAGAGTAGGATGAATTATAATTTGAACCAAGTGACTTGAATCTAAATCAATGGATACACCTCTATATCTAGGGTTTTCAAATTGCAAATTAAAAAGCCTAGAGAAATAAGGAATGAAAGAAGAATAACTAAAGACTTCCTACTTAAAGCATTTTCCATTATATTCCCCTTTCAAATATAGCACTAAATAGACAGATCATAATCCCTTATTACTTCAAGCCATCTCCTCTATCTAAAATTCAAATATTTCTTAGTGAAAATTTACTTTAAACTCTAATGGTCATGCAATGAAGATCACACATCTGACTCTGTATAAGTAATGTTTCTAAATCTTCAAACTAAATATAATAGAGGCTAACTCCATATCATTTGTCAGATAGTTCTTCTCATATGGTTTCAACTACTGAGATGCATACGCAATAACTCTACCATGCTACATCAGTATGCATTGCAATCCTTTTAGTGAAGCATCACTACAAACCTAAAATCCATTTATACTAATGATAATAATTAGATTCAGAGTTGAGGTCTAATAATCCTTCAATATTTGAAAACTCTTTTCACATTTTAGAGTCTATAAGAAAGTTATTGACTTATGAGTTAGTCTCATTAATAGAAAATAAATCCATGATTTTTGAATAAATTTTTTATAGCAACCAACTATGCTTAAAAAACTATGCACCTAAGAATAGTAGGCATTGGCTAATAAAAAAGTAGCTTGAACCTTCTATGGATTCATTAAAATACCTGCACTGGTCCTATATGCCCCAAAAATAAAATCTTATTCAACCAAAACTCACACTTCAAGAACATAGCATATAACTTATGTTGTCTCAGAATCTTCAAAGCAGTCCTTAAGTGTTCTACATACTCATCCTCAACTATAGAATAAATTAGAATACCATCTGTAAAGACTATCACAAATTAGTCCAAATACTTCCTAAAAACCTTTTTCATTAAATACATAAAGAATGTTAGGGCATTAGTTATTCAACATAGCATGACTAAAAACTCATAAAGATTATTCATTAATTTTAAATATAGTCTTCTCTTCCCCTCCTCCTTCACCTTTAGCTAATGATAGTAAGATCAAATATCATCTTAGAAAAAAATATAATATTTAACTAGCAGATAAAATAAGTCATCAATCCTCAAAAAGGGATACTTAATCTTAATAGTTACATATTCAAATTTATACAGTTGATACAGATCCATAAGGTACTATCCTTCTTCTTTATAAATAAAATATGTGATTCTCATGAAGACACACTAAGATAGATGAAACATTTATCCACCAACTCTTGAAGCTCCATATTTAGGTCCTGAAGGTCCTTAAGTGGCATTCTATATAGAGCCTTGAGATCAAAGCAGTACTAAAAAAATATCTATACAAACTTATATCTCCTTGTTTGACAGAAAAGTCACTAACTCCTTAGAGAAGATATTCTAAAACTCCTAAATTATAGGGACACTACTCATAAATTTAGGAGAAAACCTTACATCCTTGATAGAAGCTAAAAATATTAAACTACTTTTTCTCCAAAGTCTATCAACCTCTAGAGAAAAGATCCAATAAGAGAAAACACCTTTATTTCCTGTAATGAAAAATCTCACCACTCTTATACATTGATACTCTTTTCTTTAGACAATCGATTTGAGCCCCATTCCAACTCATCTATTACATACCAAAAATGATATCAAATATATAAATAGCTAATAAAAATAAAACCAAATCTAAAGATTCTATCATAAAAATCCAAATTATAAAAATAAACCCTACTAACTATCATTCCATTTCCCATAGGCAAAACTAGAAATAAAGAAACATGCAGTAACACAATGTAAATCGAGGGATCAAATATTGCTCTAGTATGAAAGAATGACTAACACTATGTTAAAAAATATATGATAAAGAGACATGAAAAATGTATGTCATAGCTATAACAACATCTGGAGACTTACTGGCCTCTTGCTATATAAGACTATAAACCTGTGGCTATACTGGAGTCAAATTAACATGACTCCCAAAACCTCTCAAAACTCTAGAATACCGACCTCCTGATTATGAACCAGTACCCCTATTATCAATAATTTTAGAATGTGATTGGGGTGGTACAGTGCTTGGCATACCTAGTATCGGTTATCTAAAGCTTTCAATTCTCTAATAAGAACATATATCAGATCCACCCTATGGTTAGTCGATAATCATTTATCTATATAGACCATAGTAAAATCATTAGCCTAGAACCTTATAACACTAACCACTACACCTCCTGCTAAAATGCTAGCATAATGGTGCCCCACTACTAAAACCTTACAAGCTAGCAATACTACCTCTATCAAATTTAAAAGAATTTACTACTAACTATCCCCTCCTTTTAAACATAGCATGTTCAAAGTAGCTCCTCTTCCTAGAATGGCCCCTATTAGATGCCTCACTACCTAACCTCTTCCTTCTCATAATCTATTTATACTGAACTACAACTAGATCAGCCTCTATCCTCTTGGTTCTCTTGACCAACTAAACAAAATCTTTAATATCCTATACTAGTAGTGGTTGCCTCAAAGCATCTCTAAGTTTCTCCAAAAACTTGCAATAGTTCTCCTCAAAAGTGCCAATTAAAAGTGGAGCATACCTATAGAGAGATAGAAACTCAACCTCATAATGCATCACTAACATCCTCCCTTAAACTAATCCTAAAAAGAGCTTTATAGTTTCCTCGTAATTGATTGAGGTAAGAATTAGGCTTTGAATATTTCCATAAACTCCTACTAAGTAACACTACATGAAAACAAGATATTTGTGGTAGTAAAATTCAAAACAAAATTTAAGAAATTTATCAGAAATCTTTTTTTATGGCAGATTTGCAACGGGTATGTTTCCAATGGTAAAATGGGCATCATAAGCATATTTGCATGGATAAAATTTTTCACAAATTTTTTGTTGCGGATTTATAACAGAATAATCTCTATTAAGATGATGGCTTCCTTTTTGTGGTCTATCACAAATTCTATTACAAATTGCAATGAATTTAAAT
Source organism: Dendrobium huoshanense (assembly GCA_016618105.1). NCBI lineage: Eukaryota > Viridiplantae > Streptophyta > Magnoliopsida > Asparagales > Orchidaceae > Dendrobium > Dendrobium huoshanense. The sequence continues at coordinate 74,465,480 of CM028359.1, forward strand.
CCATCACAAACATTGATACCAGATCATCGTATCAATATTTGTGCTAAATTTATTCTCGCAAACCTATAGCATAATAAAAAATAGCTCCTATGATCATGTTTTGGCTTTCTAACATAAATAATCCAAGCAGTTATAAAAAATAGTTATAAAAATAAATATAATCAAAGAATACTACTCAAACTGTGCAAATTAATAAAGAAACAATCATATTCAATAAAATTCAACAAAAGTTATAATAGTGTTACAATTTCAACATAACTTATGTGTAAAATGAAGTAAATATATTAAAACCCCCCTCAAGCAACAATCTAATCAAAATATATATGCTCACTATCTTGCTCAGCTGATGGAGGCACTAATTTATTTCTGCCAGTCCACTTGCTCAATCTTACAAGCTCCTCTAATATCTGAGTGGTCAAGCTTTCTTATGTTTTTTTAAATATTTTCTAACTTTGTTGTTAAGTTAGTCGCTTATTGTCTAACTAAACTCTCTTTACTACCTGTTGAGTAACTGGTGGCTAAAGAGGACTATCCCTCATATGTTGATTTCTTCGAGGATAATCTATAAATTTCTCCTATCTGTATTCCTCTTACCGACTGTGTCAAAGTGTGATAGTCAGAAATATCTATAGAACTCACAGAGGAGCCCTCTCTAACTGCATCCTGGCTTTCTCAAGGCTATGTATACTCATCTTATGTATAAAATATAATATATGATTAATCATCGTATAATCATCTCTTATAATATTTTTTTAATTATAACATATGCCCTCCTGGCTTACTCATCCACCCACTGTTGGTCCTTCTGATGCTTATGAGTGTGGCTATGTAACTCAACCACATTGGGCTCTCTACCAAGCATCTCTTTTTGTAATATACCTGCATTAGAATACATAAATAATTCTTAGTAATCATCATTTATTCTCAGTGTGTGAAACTTAACCCCAGTATGTTGGAAACTTTCTAGGCCTCTAACATCAGAAGCTTTTTTTTTTCCTGTTTAACTCCCACCTCACTGTGTAGTCTGGACTATCACAAGTAGCCCTAAGCTCATCTCATGCACCCTTATCAATCTAAAGTGGATGCTTTCCTATCCTCCTAATATGAGTAAACATGTCTTGATGGTAATTCGTTTCGTGATTCTTAAAATTTATTCTGATTTGAGTATCATGTTGAGGCAACAAATAAAAATCTCTTTGTACACAACAAATTAGGAAAAAAATATATTTTTATTAGCTTAGTAAAAAAATTGATTGTTATTAATTATATTATAGCTTACTAACCTCAAACTCCCTAAACCACATGTCACGCACTTCCTTTAGGATTTTCTTCCAAGTGGAGCATCAAACTTGCTATGTATAATATCTCGTATCTTATGCATAGGCTACTTTAATGGATGAAACCTACACAAAATATTTAGTTAAGAAAATATTATTTCTCAAATATTTATATATGTTAAATATAAACTTACACATTTATGTATGTGTCATGCACTGGGTTAATCAATATACACCCAATTGCAGTAGGTACTATAGTAGCCTATATCGAAGGTCCAGATGCAGTAGGGGTGGAAAGTCCAACTGCATAGGTATGAGGGGAAGGTGGGCCATAAAATGGCTAAAAAATGTATGGTGGATAGGGATAAGTGGCAGGGAATCTCTGAGAAGATTGTGGGGGGTATTATGGGTAAAATAGAGAGGTCTATGAAGAGTTGGTGATGAAAAGCTAGGGTTTGGGGTGTAAAACTATAGACTCCCTATAGGAGCTATAGGCAAAGGAGGGCTAAGCTGGATATGAGTGGCTGGTTATGAAGTGGATATCCCCTCAGTACTAGATTGCTTATCATTTTTTGACCTGTGCTTAAAAGTATTTAAGAACCACCACCTATGGGTCTCATCTCCTCTAGAAGACATTTGCAAAAAGTAAAAGAAGCAATTTGCTATAATTTATATATTTATAAAAAAGTTGAAAATAAATAAATTAAATATAAGAAATAAGTAGTAATTACTGCAACACTAACAAGTAAAAAAAACTATTGTATCTATACTAACATATAAAAAGGAACTACTATATAGGAACTATTATACAAGAAAAAAAGAACTATTGTATCTATATTATCGTATAAAAAAGAAACTACTGTGTAAAAATTGTCGTACAAGTAGAAAAAGGATCACTATTGTATCTATACTAACAAGTAAAAAATAAACTACTATATAGACACTATTATATGTGTATACTAACATATAAAAAAAATTACTAGTTAATTCATATTTACCTTATAGCTATTAATCATTAAATGATTCACTTCCATCTAACGAGGCCAAATCGTCACTACTAATATGTTCAATGTTTTCCTTGATGTACAAGTCTACCTCCTTGATGTAGTATTCTCAATGACCCCCCTATGATTATTCCCTTTCACACGTACACCAAATTTTTTTATTTCGCAACCTTTACACAAACCTTGGGTTTGAAATCTATAACTTTTTTTTTAAAATCTATAACTATTGATAATAAAAATTTGTTAACATTTCAGTGCTCTCATGAGTCCCCACACTCGACTCATTAAACCTTGGTCTTGCAAATCTTTAGCTTTATTATGGACCTGGTTGATGTAGAAACTATATATATATATATATATATATATATATATATATATATATATATATATATATATATATATATATATATATATATATATATATATATATATATATATATATATATATATATACCCGTGCACAAAGTGCATGTTACTAAAAATGAATATAGGTTAATGTAGTCATGTCATAAAAGAAGCAAATAAAAGATGCACTAATCTCATCAAAATTTCCAATGATGAGCAATAAGTAATAAAAAAGATATAAGAGATCAAAAAGGTTCTTTAAAAAAATATAAAAATATATAACTAATAAATATATTTTTATTCTACTTTTTTATTGAGCTTTGACATTTCTAATTTCTTATGCACTAAATAGATTGAAAGAATTGAAGTAAAATATAAATGAACATGATAAGGAAGTTGAATTGAAATAATAAAAAAAATCATAACTTATGATTTTATAAAATTAATCATTAGTTTATCATGTTATTTATTCTCTATTTATTTAAGAAGCAATCTATAAAAAATTGTTCATAGAAGTTGAAGTCAGATCGAAAAAAAGATAATAAAAATAAAAAAAGAAATTGAATACTAAAACAAAGATCTTAAAATCAAATTGAAAAAGTAATTAAAAAAAAGAACCTCAAAGTTGAAAGAAAGATTTTGAAATTTGAAAAAAATATCGCAAGCAGCTATTATCGCAAGCAGCATAAATCTATTTGCACTCCACAAAAACTGGGGTGTAATCATTATTTGAACTCATTGAGATGATAGCATCAACGAAGATGGTGAGGCTTCTTAAAAGATCATGCTTCACCTAGTTTATGAATAAATAAGGTGACACATAATAAAATTGATAAATGTTATTTAAACTAGAAAATTTTTTACAATAATTCAAAAAAAAAAATCTACTTATCAAAGTTTAAAATCAAATTGAAAGGGTGGTAAACAAAATAAAAAATAAAAATAAAAACTAAAAACTAAAACAAAGATCTCAAAATCAAATTAAAAAAGAAGTGATAAAAAGAAAGAAGAACCTCAAAGTTGAAACAAAGAACCTAAAGTTTAAAAGAAATATCGCAAGTAGCTACCATCCTAAGCTAGCTACTTGCACTCAATGAAAGATGGGGTGTAATCACTATTTGAACTCGTTGATAATAAGCATCAACGAAAATGGAGGGGCTCGGCACATGATAATTATTGAAGCATTATATACACCTTATATGGAATACTAAGAGTTGTCAAATGTTGGGCAAGTTGAATAGTCCCGAACAGAGAAAGCTATTCAACTTCATTAATTAATAGTATTTAATGTGACAAATTATCTTAAGAGCCCATTTTGTGAATTATGTAATATCCATTGCTATTCTGTTAATTAAATGCAATTAAGAGAATACAATAATAATTATAATAAGAAAGTAATACAAAAATTAATACAATAAAATGAATGGTTTAATACGAATTCTATGCGTTTAATGCAATAAAAAAAACTGAAGGGCCGTTTAAATTTAATGAAATAAAATTCATATATATATATATAGATACATATAATAGATAATATAGATTATTTTTCAGATGGCCCCCTACTATACTATAAATCATTTCTATTATAATTTTATAGTATAATCACAATTTTAACTAACATTATTACAATAAAAATAATGCACGGCTTTAATACAGTAAAAAATGAAGCCATCTTTGTGCATTTAATTCCATAGTATAACATTTGATTATAATGTTAATATAGTCAAATCCGTTTTATAAATAAATTAAAGATGCTGCATAAAAGCCGTTAAAATTTTATGTACATAGTGCATCCGTTAAAATTTGATTAAGGTAACGACTAAGAATTTATTAAATAGAATAAATATTAAAATTAATGATTTTATGATTTTTTTAAAATAATAAAATAGAATGAATGGTCAGGATTATTTTTTAATGAATAAAATGAAAGGTTAGGATTGCATGTGGGTGGAAATTCAAGCCCCTTTTATAATAGTAGTATATATATAAATATTACTAACATTTTTCACTGAGTGAATTAATTATATTTAAAGTTGAAGTGACTTTCAAAATACATACCATTTTTTTGAACTAATATGGAATTCAGATTCCACACTCTCTTCCTGCTCTAATTGTGATGTTGTATTTAGACCATTAATGAACTTTCTAAATTTTTTTTGAATTTATGGCATCTATTTTTGAGTTCATAGAATTTATAGAATTTTAACTGAATCTTAATCAAGATAAGGCTCAACTTCAACACAATTAAGTAGTGTATACAAAGTAGTAAGTCTCATCTTCTTATCAGTCAAATAGCGCATTGTACAAGCGTATGTTACTTCGCCACTTCCGTTGAATATTGATATGTTACTAGTAGATGAATATATATCTAGATTACCCAAATTTTGAGGTGTAGAAGTCCATATTGATTCTATATATGTGCCAAAGTAGTGTAAGCAATATTAAGTGGTTTCATACATCAAGTATGCTCACATATTGATCATTCTAGATGTGCTTTATTTTTTATAGTCTTCTTAAGTTTATTTAAATACCTAAATAATGTATGGGAGTGAATTAGAAATTTGCTAATAAATTTTGATATGTTATGTTTCCATAAAATTACCTCTCAAAAGGATATATTCACTGATATTGAACTAGTCCACCAACTCTAGCCTCATAAAGTAAATGTGAGGGTAGATATTACATGGAGTTAAAAATTCCTAAAGGAAATGTCTTCACAAGTTTATACAAAAAGAAAGGAATATTATGCTCAATATGAAATAAATCTTCTTCATTCAGTCCTAATATGCATGTCCTTGAAGAAGATACTTAGTTCTTTTAAGGGATTTAAAATTGAATCTGAAAATGAATTGAAAGTAATGGGCATCAAACATTCCATGATAATGTGATAGTCATAACTTTTCAATTCGAACATTCTCTCTGTTCTTATATCAACACATCTACTAAGGTTGGAATCATATCTATTAGGTAGCTTTAAGCTCACACCTATTCACAAATTGCTCGCCTCTGCTCTAAAATAAAGGTGAATGGAGCTTTTGGCTTTAGAACTTTACTATTTCCAACATCCTTCAATTAAAGATTTTTCTCCTGCAAATATCCTTTAAATCCATCCTAGCTTTTACATTATCTTAGAATTTTTCTTTGATGTCGATCATTATATTGAACACATTATCAAAAACATTATATATATATATATATATATATATATATATATATATATATATATATATATATATATATATATATATATATATATATATATATATATATATATATATATATACATCTAAATTATTTCTAATCAAGTTTGCTCTCCAATATGGCATAGACCAAATAATACTTTTCTTTGTCTAATTTTGAGTAACTCCCTACCCTAGCACTTTGTAAATAACTATTGATAGAGAATAAAGTATTGTGGATATGAAAATATTTTCTCACTACTTAGCATTAATAAAGGCTATGTCATCTCCACTCTATTTTTAGTGAAATCATCATTATTTTGCTTGAATGAATGGTTTGTAGGTAAGAATATATGGTGATAATCAAACCAAGTGTTTTTTCCCTCAAACTTCAAAGTGAATGATTTAGTATTTTCCATGTAATAGGGGCAAGCTAGCTTACCTGCAGTGCTCCAACCATAAAGTATATTGTATGCTAGAAAGTCCCTAATTATTCAAAATAATTCTACCCTTAGTGGAAATTTTTGTTTAGTGGAGACATCATATCTAGTAACTATTTCATTCCAAAATAAGTTTAAATCATCAATTAAAGTTTATAAGACTATATCTATATTTTCCTTTTGATTGTGTGGGTCTTGAATGATATGTGTCAGAAACATATAGGGTGTAATCATACATATATATGGAGGAAGATTGTAGGGGTTGAGCATCATAGGGCAGCATAAGTAAGGTGAGGCAGAGTGGCTAAATTGAGAAAAGCCATTTGCACATAAATCTAATCCCTTGGTTCTGTAATGAAGGTTGGATGTGTACAGTCAAAGTATTTTCAGGCTTCTGCATCTGAAAGACGTGTTAGAATACCCACTTATATGTAGCATAGCTCATAGACGCGTATAAAAATTATAATCTGGGAATGATGGGTAAGTAAATTTGTGGACTAACTAGAACATCCTTCTTCCTTCTTTTTTTTAGAATTTGGTTTAAACCTTGGTGTGTTATAATGATGACATGCAATCTCTGATAAATTATCCCCATATGTAATATACATCTATTAACAAAGCAATCTATTTTCATAACTATCAAACTATTTTTGGAAACTAATTTTTTTTCCTTTATAAGTCTATTGGAATTAAATTATCTGTCAAGCTGGTCACCTTAAGTAGGATAGTGAATTGATTAAACCATTCTCTGGTTATATTATACTCTGTCTTAATGCTTGGCATCTTCATAATAATAAATAACTCTGACTATGTAGTGCACCCATTCTAAATTAGTTGCTATGTAGAATGAAACAAATTATAGAAGTTTTGTCTCTTTATTAAAGGATTCTTCTGTATATTATTGAAATTGTAGCCCAGTTACATCATAAACTAAATCCTCAAACATCCCAACAATATCTTCCTCAACTATATTAGAATTTATAGGCGGATTGTACTGAGAGTTGAAGTGAGACTCGCACTCACCATGTGAAGTCTAATACCAATATTTTGGCATGAATCCTCTGTGATATAGATCAATAATAATCTCATCTGATTTGAGTTAGGCTTGATTTTTGTGTTTAAAACATGGTCAATGAATCCTTCCCTCTAATACAAAGGAAGGTAATTGATAGGCTAACCGAATGAAGTAATTCACTTAATTTAGAAATTCATATATTAATGTCTTACGTCTAGGCAACAATTGATCATACATCCAATATTTATAATTTTGAATATCCATAACAAATTTGGAATATAAATTCCTACAACCAAATAATGAGATTTGTATCCATTTAAAAAAAATTAAAAATAATGTGCAATGGTGATGATTTTAGGAGTTTTCATGGATAGTTGTGCTGCTCATGTTTGCATCTACTTCCCCATCCTCATATCTACAACATTTCACTTAATATTATGATATTTATAGTTCTATACCTCTACCTTTCTTAACTTAAGAGTAAAGCCACTCATCCACCTAAGTATCCTCATTTATTCAACACTTAAACTTAATATTATGCTTATCATTTGATGATCAACATTCCACGTACACCATAAAACATTACAGGTCTCACCACCATCTTATGGAACTTTCCCTTAAGTTTGAGGGGAACTATTCTATCTCACAATAAGCCTAATGTACTCCTATACACTTCAACCATCTAACATAAATTCTCCTAATAATATATGCATCCATTATACTATCACCATGAACAATAAACTCTAATAGTTAAAAGTGACTCATCTACCATCTTAAAGAATTTTCCTTTAATTTGAGGAAAATTTTTCTATCACACAATAAGTCTATTGTATTCCTCCACTTTAACCATTCAACATGAATTATACACTTCAACCATCCAATATGAATTCTATATATGAACAATTAATCCTAAGGATTTAGTGAATCCTATAGTTTGGCCACAGGATTTATGCCAGATTTGAGCAGGATTTAACATAAATCCTCCCAAAGAAAACCTTGGTTTTAGCTTGCAATGTATAAAACCTCTATTTTCCTCTATTTTTTCATAAATCCCAGATTGAGTAAACCCTTTAGTTTAGTGAATTTAAGGGATTTTATAGAATGGGCACGTGAAAGAGAGAAAGTTACCATCACAATGAGCGATCTCCTGTTGTTGTTTCTGATATCAATCCAACAGGAAGGATGTCATCGAAGGAGTGAAGTTGAACAATGATAAAGAATTATGAACATCGATGAGGAGAGGATAGGTTACCATTAAGGAAGGTTAATGAGTAATGGTCATCACTATAGGCATGAGCACAAAGGAATAGACAAAGCTCGAGTGAAAAAAAAAAAAAAAGATAACCTGGATATCAGTTTAGATAAACTTATTTGTGACTAATTTGTGGTAGATTTGTGATATAATTGTGGAAAAAAATCCTTCACAAATCTGTGATGAACAAATCTTCCCCAATTCATCACAAAATTTACAACAAAAATTTCCATCACAAATCCATCGCAATTTTATCAAAAAAAATTTATTGCAAAATCCATCACAAATCTGCCACAAATTACTAGTTTCCTATAGTGTAATTAGGGTATTCACAAGATCATAAAACTTCTCCTTTTATTGGCCAACTACCTGTGCTTAGCCTCACTTTCTAATAAAAATCAAGCTTATATAACTCCCCTCTCAGGGGGACAAAAAATCCCATCCAAATTCTTCTCTATTATCATCAGTTAATCCTAAGCTATTTTAGGCTCACTGACACCTGAAAGTCTAGGAGGTTGCAACCTCATAAAATTTTATAAATAACTATCCATTTCATTAATTTTAGTACTAGAAACTTGTGCATGATCCTCACCTACCAACTATGCTACTAGGTCTATAATATGAGAAATTACCTCAAAATTGATCATTAGAGCTGTATTATTAACCTGAGCTACCTAACTAGAGCTTTACTCATTAGTCATATTTTGATCTAGCTGATCCATCTCAGAGACACTAAACATTAGTATTTGTGACACATGCATATAATAATAAATAGATAAATAAATGCCCAATACTACTAAGAACCATCTCACTTATTTATAGATTACATCTTATAGCTCTGTTACATTTTATTTGCCCAACTAATGCTCATATACCAAAAAGTTTATCATGACCCAACCCGATATAACCCAACCAAACCATACAGGTCATACCATACCTGATCATGGAAAGAAGCTTAGACAGACCCAAGATCTAGTTGGTGAAATGTTGTGAAACTAAAGCATCCAAATCATATACAACCTAAAGCCACAACTAAATATAAATATGAAGCAAAAGAATACTAAATCTCATAAATAATTTCTTTGTATGTCAACCAAAAATACATGTACAATCTGTGATCTATCAACAAAAATGCTTGGTAACACCAAAGTATAATAAAAAAGAAAAGCAAAGCTTACCCAAAAAAAAAACTAACAAAATGCATACCTATAGTATAGATTAGAGCCTGATATTAAAAACTACTCAACTCACCTTTTACACTTTCATTGGCTTGAAATTGGAGGCAAAAGTGGGAGTGAGCTAATGTGGCTCAGTAGGTTACGATAGCTTAAAATATGAACCAATAACTGAACCCAAAAGAGATAAAAATGCTAAAATAATTCAGTGAAGTATAATACAAAAAGCTGAAATAAAAGCATGAACTGATACTGAATTGAAATAAGAATTTAAATAAATCATTAAAATTGATTAAAATATAAATAAACTCCTCATAATAAATATAGGGATAACTCTTAGGCCCCAACTTTTAATACATATGAAATAATAGAACCCCCTTTTTTGTTGTCACTGACAAAATCCTTCTTATTGCAAATAGAATCTATTATCGATAAATAACAAAGTAGCCCTCATGCTCTAAAACTTTCAACACATAACAAACATTGTAATTTATTATTTTCAAACAATTCAAATATTTTGAACACATATATTGAAAACAAAGTGCATTCTACACTATTGAAGTGATTTTAGTGTAATTTTATAATTTTACAAAAAATGCTCTAATGGCAGTCAAAATAATTTCTCACACAGTGTCCTATAGTTTGATAAAACTATAATTTTTAGAATTCTACCATATTACCATAGATTGTGTATAATAACATTTTAAAGCTTTAACTGAACTAAAGTAGTATTTTTAGTTGTCAAATTAAAAATTTAAATTGATAAAAGTAGCTATTTTTCAAAATCACTTGGCAAAAAATCTTGATTAAATACTCAAAATGACTAAAATAATTATAGTAACAACATATCAAAAGTTATGTTAATGAAATTCACCATAATTCAAGAAAGCTGTATTTTTGTAAAACTAAATTATAAATTTGATAAAAAAAATCTCCAAAATTTTGAATTATTGAAAACTAAGATAGACAAAACATAACCTATATCGACTTGAATAACTTTTTAAACTGGGTTGTAAGCTAAGAATTACTTGAAGCAGCCTGAAATGAAGTTTATCACTTTAGCAAACCCTCTCTCTCTCTCTCTCTCTCTCTCTCTCTCTCTCTCTCTCTCTCTCTCTCTCTCTCTCTCTCTCTCTCTCTCTCTCTCTCTCTCTCTCTCTCTCTCTCACTAGGTAGTTGGTCAATTAAAATAGATCAAATTGAATAATGAACAAAGATATTTTAAATATTAAATTTTGGCCTAACACCGCTATGCCAATCAAGATGCTCCTTTAGAGAGCCCATTGTATCATAGCGCTGCACCCATGCCACTATGTTGAATTAATTTTCAATTTTTCTATGGCGTCGAAGAGCTATTAATCCAAGTGTTGGGTTCCCACAAGGGGAAAATTTTAAATTTTCAAAGCATGCAAATAGACCCACTTCAAATCACATGTAGACCATGTATATGTACACAAAATATTTTCAAACACATGTAGAAAGATTGAAAAGCAAAAGTTTACTAGGTTACCTCTACTCAGGTCATATCATAACAAGTATAACCATATACTGACTCTCAAGGTGCCACAATAGTTTCGACAATATGTACGGTGTCTCCACCTTAGGGTCTATACATGCCGCCATTAGTACTTAGTGTGCCTTCAAAGAAAACTATGGGCTCACATATCTCAAAGTGAGGGACACATCATCAGATCTTAATAAGAGGATCACCCTCTCCAAGCTCTCCTCTACTACCACTTTCTTATTCAATTTGATTTTTTCAATCTCCCTTGGTATAGGGGCTATAAACTCATTCAATTATGGGTTGATAGGTATGCTCACTTCAATAATCACAGTCTTCTTTTGCTCACTAGATGGCTAGACTTTCTCTCATTACCTTCTCATTACCATGTGCTTGTGAAAAAGCACCTTCTTTAGTTTCCTATCACTTATGTCATTCAGCCTTGCAGATTAGATCAGTCATCTCGAGCAAGTTAATAACTTATGCTCAAGGGCTAAAAGAAATAATTGTAGTTATAACACCAATCCCACTAGTAATTATAGCTGAAGATAGTGCAACACATCAACTCAGTGTCATAATGAAGAATCTCCAAAGTGGGCTCAGTGATTGAGGTAACAATAATGATTTGAAGTAATTTGTACTTGCTATTCTTTTACATTGTTCGATAAGAATAACAAATGCTCCTCATCTTAAATTAACTTTTTTTCTTTGTGTAACTCACATTTTCCAATAACATATGAATCGAAAAAACTAAATGTATGTTCGTACATGCCCACTTAGGTAACTCATTGGGATCTCCCATTACTGAACTTGATCAGGCCTGGTGTGGGGTCATATGATCAAAGCGCCATTCTTTTAAAATGAGCGTGATCCCATATAGTAGTACCTTATACCTGCCCACGGTCAAGTAGCCACTCTCCCCTATAGAAATAGTAGCATGCAGACTTGACCTGAGACAACAAATCAATGATGTAGTCATTCTTGACAAGCTCCTCCAAAGAACTTGTCCAAACTTGCTTATGCTCTAAGGACCACTAATCTAAATGAAACTTATTCACCTATATTGGTTGTCCATAACCAAGAACATTAGCCTATTGCCGACATCCTCAATCAAAACACATAGAGTGCAAATCTATAAAGCCGATGACTACAACTTCATTGACTATTCGTAGTTATCACCATCTCAGAGACTCAATCTTGAAGACTTGATGTTCGCACCTAGGAACTTGCCCCTTGTTCCTAAAGACTCTCCAGCACAGACTCACCCATTGACCTCCTAAAGACTCTCCAGCATAGACTCACCCTGTGACCAAGATCCTAAAGAATCGCCTAAGATCTTGCCTTGAAAGACCTACTTAATGTGTTCTCTTAAGAGTAGAAGGTCACATAAAAAATATTTCTCTTAATTAGAGACAAAAAAAAAAAAAAAGAATGTCACATAAAAAAAACTAAAATATAGAGGGCCACTTTAGAGATAACAATCAACATGTACACCATTCAACCAGTCCACGCATTAGCTTTAATATGTAACAATCACATATTGTAATATTTTACCTTCTTTTAAATATAATATTTTATGCAGCTTTCATAATCCTATAAATAAATGAAAAATAGACACTTTGATTTTTTTTCTTTTTCATGCTATTGAGAGTATTTAGAGAGATACACTAGCTCTCTGCTGATTTTGACTATTCATAGATCTTACCAATGATTTTATATTTCTAAGTTTTGAAAAATTTACCAGTAGAGTACTATATCTTTCAAAAATAAATTTGAATTCAATAATTTAAATATTAGCCATACAAATACATTAAAAATTTTGTTATATAAATAAAGGCACCCAAAGAGTAAAGACTAAAAAGTACATAGGGAAATTTTTTTGAAGAAATTAAGCCCGGAATAGGATGATCACAACGCCATCTCTCTACTGGATGCTCTACCGCAGCAAACAACCTTTCAAACAGTCCAGCACTCCACCGCTGCGCTGCAACTACTCCGTCCTCCACGAATGGCGAAACGGCCCAATCAACGAAAACCGCAGCTGGGGTCCTGCCGGCCCTCAGCCGTCTGAACTACGAACGCCGACGTCATTCGGAGATGATTCCACCGCCTCATTCTCCTCACTCGCCGATTACGCTGCTCTTATCCTTTCCACCCCCGATCCGCTCCTCAAATCCCGTCTTTCGCATCTCGCTTTCTCCCGCTGGAACAGCTACTGCCTTCCCGTCGGCCTAGTTAGCCCTCCCGATCGTCCTGCCCGCCCGGCGAGGCCTATTCTGGTAGCATTCTGTGTCTTCTTTTGTTTTTTCCATTTCGTCGAACAGTTAACGAGCTGTTAGGGTCATTGAGAAGCTGTGTGTTTCTATAATGGTTTTGAATTAGTTCAAGCTTGAACTGCATAAATTAAATGGTTTTGCTCGAGTTCTTTTATTCTAAATTGGACGAAAAATTCGGTTTTAGATTCTAAAGTTCACTGGGTATCTATTCTCCGTCGTGCAATACGTTTTATATGGATGACAAGTTTTTTGGAAATTTGTATGGATGAGATTGAAATCTATCTTTTCTATCTCAAAACCATTTGGTTTTATTGGATCGTTCTATTCATCCAAACTAGAGAATGAAACCCATTTTTTTCCATTTCGATCAATTCCAGGAAAATAGATTGATAATGTCCTGAAGTTATCAGAATCTCGAACTAATCGAATACGTGGAACATCCAAAATAATAAAGTACGGTTGAACCACCCAAATTTGGCCAAAATCATCAAGATAATGGAAATCAATTAAACTTGATTAAGAGTATCGAAACTCAGTAGAAACCATCGTATTCATCTAAATTTAAGAGAAAACTCATTCAAAAGATATTGTATTTATAATTTTAAATCGATAAACAAAAAAATAAAGAGCAATTTAGCTGCATTTAAATGTTTTTAAAATTAAAACACATAAATGAAAGGTAAAATTTCAAAAAGGCACACTAGCATATCACCTATTAGGAGATGAAAATTAAAAATGAACAAGTTGCACAATAATTGTGCGACTAATGCTTACTAGGCGACTAGGGCAAGTTGCACAATAATTGTGCGACTAGTGCTTACTAGGCGATTAGGGCAAGTTGCTTGGTGATTAGCACTTTTTTCCATGTTTGGGGGGCTTGATGTTTTGACAAATCATCTTATTAGCTATAGCTCAAGTAATAAATTCATTGGGCTATATGCCTATAAGTAATTTAGGCCACGAAAAGGATGAGTCAAATCATAAATTCATTGAATAAAAGAAGTTTTGGCCATCAAGATGATAGCATAACACTATTATGTTGAATTAATCACTGCTAGGACAATTAAGAAAAAGAGAAAGTGATCTAGAAGAAGATGGAGAAGTTATTATTTCAGTAATTCTGTTCATTTGTCCATACATGATTACAAAGCTAAAATATATGAAAGTATTTACAACCACATAAATACTATTATTCCTAAAATTTGTTAAGGATGGCATACTCTGTTTTTCATCAAGGGCTGAGATAGTGTTTGTAGCTTGCATTGAGTGTTGAGAACGCAATGTCAGAGAAGGTGGTTGTTGTGGCATTTGTATATAATGCCTAAATCACTGGTGTTATCACCGCATGTCAAGTTGATAGTCGAATCGATGATTGACAGCTTGTGCGAAGAAATGTGAACCATTGTTTAGGTCGACCTTTGGTGAAAATGTCGGCCAGCTAATCCTAAGAAGAGGTGTGATGAAGAAAAATTATCTTGGATAAAATGCTCTCTTGAATGAAATGATGATTGATTTTTATAAATTTGTACTATTTTGATATTTTGCACAGAAATGAAAACCTAGATTAGTTGCAATGATTATAGTTGAAATATTATCATAATATAAGTGGTAGTTTCTAAGGGAAGAGAAAACTCGTGGTAGAGATGTAGAAGTCAAATTCTTAGTGGTACCCATAGAAAGACCACGATACTCTGCTTGCGTAGATGAACACTCAACTGTGGATAGTTTCTGAACACATCATGAGATATAAGTTTGATGAACGTACACGCAATAATTTGTAGTGGACCTGTCTATAGAATCACTAGCCCAATCAGAGTTTTAGTAGGCTTGAAAAGTCAATTTTCCTTTTTGAATAACTAAACTATAATGAAGAGTTCCCTCAAAATATCAAAGTACGTGTTCGATAAGTGGAAGATGACATTACAGAGGATGATGTAAATTTTGGCACACCTTGTTCACAACGAAGAAAACTATCCATTCCTTTGATGGTAAGGTATTGTAGCGATCCAACAAGCTGTAAAAAAAGACTAGCATCAGGAGCAAATGCTGAGTTTTATATCAGGCAGTGGTTTCCATTGCAAGGATTTGAAACTAGTTTGTAGGCACTCATTTCGGCTTTGTGTAGAATTTCTATTAGATATTTGTCTTGGCTAATAGTAAAACTTGCAGGTTTTGAAATAACATAAATACAAAGAAAATAGGGAATTGGTCACAACTTTTTTGTAGAATTGATTATGAAGGTTCCAAAGTAAAGCTGCAGATTATTGCCAGTAGGGAGAATGTCATATTCGTAAATGAATAGAAAAATGTGGGTGTTGTGAGAGTGATAAGTCGTCAAATGAGGGTAGATAGAACTATAATGAAAACCTTATTGTATCAGATGAAGAGAAAGGGTGGCATGTCAGTGGCATGGAGCTTTTTCCAGGCCATAAATGGCATTCTTCAAAAGGAAAACATGAGTGGGGTATTGTGGATATTTGAAGTGGTTGAGCCATGTAAATAATTTCATTACGATGACCATTTAGGAAAGCACGAGACAAATTTCCAATAAAAATATAGGACCTTGGTATGAAGTTGGATATTAGGTAGCTTGGCACAAGGCTGAAAGTGTCACTGTAATCAATATTGTATTATACGTTGTTGAAGTAGATGCATTTCTCCAATATTATCTTCATTATAATAATCTCCTCATTATATTTTGAATCATTATAGGGGAGAGACGATGTAATAGTTCTTGTTGAGCAAGAGAGGTGGCTAAGCCAAGCTCCAAAGAAAACCAAACGATAAGGACAACTTAAAAAAAGTACCACTCGAGGGTTTCCTAGATCATCTGAGTAAGACTATCCTTCGTGCTTTTGAGCTGCTTGGAGGTAGGGTGCTAATATTGGATCCGACACAAAAAAAAAAGTTAGGATTGGGTGAACCTGTGTAAGTTTCAAGTCAGTTTTAGATTGATTTAAGTGCATAAAAAAATTATGCTGGATTTGGATTGTATCAGCCTTAGTTTGAGTCGACCCAAAAATAACGACTTAACCATTTTATTATATTTTTGTGAAAAACTCATTAAATTTTAAAATTTTTGTTATTTTTTCTATATTCTTGGGTCTAAATTGGATAATAATGTCCATTTCTAGTGAACTTGACATTAACTCAGCGCAGCATAAATATTTTTTGTGTTATATCTGGACAAGTTTGGGTTTGATCGACTTGATTTTAGTTTTAGAAAACCAAAACTAACACATGAACTTGAGTTGACACCTAATCAGAGGTAGTGAAATAATTATTATTTTGCTTGCCTATATGGGCACTCCATAAGTCGATCCACTTCCTCCTCCTCGATCTTGCATTGTCACACATATTGTACATTTAAGAATATTAGAACCTTTTTTTGTACGTGGAGTCACACCAAGACCTGACAAGTTATGAATGAGCTCAAGGTGGTCAGAGAAAAGAAAAGAGAGGAGCTACATGTCAAATTGATAGGAGATTGTGTAATAGATTAGTAACATGAAGAATATGAGTCATTTTTTAACTCAATTGAGAATTAAATGATTCTAAACGAAGCTCTGAAAAATCTTGGGGATAAATTGGATTAAAAAAAAAGAAGTCATATGACATTGTGCCACGTTTGATCAAGGATCCCCTATTTATAAGTATGGAGAATATAGATTTTGTGGTTTCATAGGGCAACTGATTGTTTAAATATACAACAATAATAAGTGGATCAACTCAAGGATAAAGTGGTAACTGAGCTTCAAGAAGTATGGTCCGCATAGATTCACTTAAATTTCTATGTTTTTGTTTAGAGGTCCTGTTTTGGTGTGGTGCGTATGGATAGCTTTATTGATGGACAATACCCCAATGAGAGAGGAGATTGTAATAATGATATTGTTATATTCTATGCCACCATTATATCATAAAATTTTTATGGGTGTTTGAATCTATTTTTCCACCAATTTTTATGGGAAAGAAACAAAATTTTGAATTGTTTTTCATTCATTCTTTATTTGTAATACCCAACGGTATTGAGAAAACTCATCGATGAATAAAGTATAATAGCGATAGTCTTGAGTAGAAATAATTGAAGTAGGCCCCCCAACATTAAAATGCATAAGTTTAAGCAGTTTATTTGTATTAGTATTGGATTCAGAAAAAATATAGCTTCTGATTATTTGCAAGTTCACAAGATTTACAAATAGTGGAGGCATTGAAAATACATAATTTGGGAAATTGATGGGCTAATAAGGTAGGGATTGACCTGCATGAGTGCTCCACATGATGATACCACACTATGGAGCAAACTTGACGAGATAACCGAGCACGAGATGATGAGGATGCTGATTGTTACGGTGGAGAAAGAATATGATACAAGTCTTTATAGCATGGTCCTTGGAGAATTATTCAATTGCACAATAGATTATTGATGCAAGTATCAAATGAGATGGGACATTTAATTTCAATAGTAAGTTTATAAATAGATAGGAGATTGTGTGATAGATTAGGAACATAGAATTGGAGATAGGAAAAGCTTATAAGAGGGAGGAAGAAAGCTTTAACGTATATGAACGATTGGCAGAGATTGACCATTGTCCACAAGAAGTTGGTCATGTTTATAGTATTGTTGTGGTTGTTCATGTCTGACGGGTGGTGGCATGTGTCCCTGAAATCTAAATACTAGGAAGATGGAGAAGACTGAGATGTAGCTAGAAAGGCTTATTGAGCAGGAGCGAGTGGGTGTGAAGTTGTGATTTGTACGTTGCCAGCACTGAGTAGAGTGGTTGCCTTTGCTTAAAATTTAACATTCAATATAAGAGGTTGAGACCTACCTCCCTTGGCCAAAACGCAGTGAACAGCATGATTAGATGATGCATGAGGATGTCTCAACCACAACTAGAGGTGAGCGAGCGATCACATCTCCTGATGTGACTGATAGAGAGAGCCATGGTTGGATCATGTGGTGTTGAAGCAACAGAGACATTATACTTACAGCTTGCTTCATTGGATAAATTGATTTCTTCTCTATTCAAAAGAGAATAAAGGCTGTCTAGATTGATATGAGTAAGATTGGTTGGAAAGTCAGTTTTGAAGGCTCGGTAATTCTGTGGAATTCCATTGAGAATATATAAAATAATGTCATTGGGATCAACTAAACATCTGTCAACAATAATTTTATCCACCTTTGTTTTGACCGCTGATAAGTATTACATCATGGATTGATTTTTCATGACTAAACAATGCAATTTATTCTTATGACACGAATTTGATTGATGTATTATAGCCCTTTTTAAGGGTAGTCCATGTTCAACACAAAATTCTAAGTTAATCACATTTGGAAGAATGGAGCTAGTTATGGTCGAGAACAAGGAAACAACTAAATTTTGATCAGTGAGGATCCATATGTTGTGTTTAGAATTAGATAAAATTTGGCAGTTGTTCGAGAAAAGTTGTTTGGGCGAACATGTGGTGGGGTAATCGAGGAAGCGATCAAAACTATTCACCATGAATAGTTTCAACATTTGAGCTGGCCAAGCGGGATATTTGTCAACAAGAAGTTGTACATGTGCAAGGTACTTGATATTGGATATAAGGAATTTAAGTGGAGAAGGAATAATATACCGATCTTTTTTGATAATATGGATGTTCTCAAGTTTGGCTGGTGAATGCATAACAGATGTTTGAGAATTATCCATAGCAGCAATTGGAAAGAAGACAAACACCTTGTAGCAAAAATTTTGAACAGAAATAGCAAGTAAGAAATAAGAGATACTGCCAAGAATTATTGATAGTTGTCCTGAGACAACCGCTCTGATACCATGTTGAATTACTTAACAACTTGAATAACTAAGATCAAGATAAAGTGATGTGGAAGATGATTGAAAAAAGCTATTTGTTCTGTAATTCTGTTCATTAACCCATGCAATTTTACAAAGGTAAAATATATGAAGTGCCTACAGCTGCATAAATGCCTATCTTTCCCTGAGTCTATTATGCTTGACAGATAGAGTTTACAGTTTGCATTGAGTGGTCAGAATGCAGTGTCAGAGAAGGTGGGCTGCTGTGGCAGATTTTATACAATGGGTGAAGCACTATAATTTTCATGTTCAAAGAACAAAAATAATCCACAAATTTTGTATGAATGTAAAACATTGGGGAGAAAAATTTCTAAAAAAACTAGTATGATGAGTTTATACTATGCAGAAAATGAAAGAAATAATTCTAAGAGTAAAAAATTGACAAGATATTCAAAACTTATTTTTCTATAATTTTAGCTGACAATCACACTAAATCCGCTCCAGTTAAGAATTCATATTCTAAGTAAGGATAACAAAATATTGAGATTTAGATACTAGAAAAATATTGAGCTTGACTGTAGTTAAACTAAAAAATTGTTATATGATGTCATATTTTATGAACACAATATATTAAATGATTCATGTCATGATTGTTTAATAAGTTTTGCACTGACTGTCGACTACCTATTGCAACCATTTATTTCTCTCATTTAGGACTTGGGACCTGATAATGACATTATTTTACTGGAAAAATGATTAGAGATTTAATTATGCAGTGAGCTTGGATCAAACAAGCGACCTTCATATTCAAGTTGGATGATTGAAGTGGAGAAATGCATTGGGTTTGTTGTGTGATAGAAAAGCACTCAAACTTAAGGGAAAATATTATTAAGATGGTAGTGAGCCTACAATGCTTTATAGTGCAGAATTTTGGCCATTGAAAGATAAGCATAAAATTAAGTTAAGTGTTGCCGAGATGGGAATGCTCATGTGGATGAGTGGCTTTATAATTAGAAAAAAAATGTAAAATCAATATATATGTGAAAAGTTGGAGTAGCTCAGGTGGTAGATAAGATTAGGGAGAGTCCCTTTGAATGGTTTAGTCACATAAAATGTCGACATTTTGATGACCCTGTTAGGATAGTAGATGTATTAGATTTGACCAATGTTAAGAAAGGTAAAGCTAAAGTTAAAAAACTTGGTTAGAAAGTATTAAAAATGACAATTATTTTTTGGTTAGATTTAAATGAGAACTTGACTCTTAATATAACACAACAACAACAAAAATAACAACAATATCAATCCTTTATCCCACTAGGCGAGGTTAGCTACATGAATCATTTTTTCTCCGTTGTATACTTTTAATAGTCAAATTCTCATTTAAATTTAATAAAATAATATTATTTCTAATATTTTATAATCAAGTCTTTTTAAGTCCGCTTCTACCTCTCTTAACACAGGCAAAATTTAATAGATCTACTCTCCTAATTGAGTCATTAGAAAGCTGACTTTTTATGTGACCAAATCATTTAAGGTGACTCTCTCTAATCTTAAGACTAATCTTAATCGGACATAATAGAGAAAAGTGATTCATGTAACCGACCACATATAGTGGGATAAATGCTTGTTATTGTTGTTGTTGGTGGTGGTGTTACATTTTAGTGATGATATATGTCACCTTGATGTAATAAAACATTAATGTTTTGTGTATTTGGTAGAAAAATAATCTATTATCCCTTGTTTAATTATCTTAAATGATATAAATGATTTTTGCATGAATTTGTGACTTGAATCTTGCCATAATGGGATGACACAGCATCAAATTTCACAAAGATGAAAGGAAAAAACAAAAGCAAAAGTGCAAGTGTCCTTGGGTGACATAAATTAATCAACCATAGAACCTGTATCTTTTTAAATATTTTCTAGCATTTTCTCCAATAGATGATTTTGTAGAAGTCCCTTTTAAGAAATTTGCCGAAACTAAATGCTCATATCAAAGAACGGAAACACTCCTACTTGGTCGGGATGGGCATTGTGATTCGAAATGACAAATGCGAGCTTCTGTTGGCAGCTGGTATGCATTTTGAGCATTGGGACATTACTCAAAGTGAGATCCAAGCCGTCATCTCCTTACAAAACTTTGTTGAGCATTGGATGTATGAGGCTAGAGGGGTTCTTATCGAAGTGGATGACAGCGATGTTATGAAGTGACTGTAACAATCCATGATAGATGTCACATGGAGGTTAAATCTACAGCTGTGGGATGATCTGGCCTTTTTTACTAGATTCCACCTGCTAGTTTTTCACTATTGCCTAGAAAGTGTAATGAAGCAGCTGATTTGTGTGCTAAGTATGCTTTAGATGATTCTCTTGTTTGGAAGGGCATTGATGACATACACCTACCTGCTTCTCTTTCAAATTTGTTGAGAGAGGAAAGTAAAAGGCATAGCCACATGTAGAATTTTTCTTTTGTTTTTAATGCTAAATGCCTTAAGAAAAAAAAAAACGGAAATATCAGAGCTGTCTTAAAACAACCTCCACAATACTTCAAAATGGGGCGAGACCAAAACAAAGGACTTGTTGATTTCTGCAGGTACCTCCCAAGGAAATACAAACACATAAGAGTTCCGGCCTGCCACTCAATGCTTACTTGCTCCATAACCTAGCGCATGTGGAACTTAATGCCATAGACTTGGCATGGGATACAGTGGCTCGTTTTTCCCCACTTCATGATCTGCTTGGCGATGAGTTCTTCTCTGATTTTGCTCGTGTTGCAGATGATGAAAGCCGACACTTTGCATGGTGTTCACAACGGTTAAAGGAGCTTGGCTTCAGGTGAAGTGATGCTTCATTTTTTCTGGATATAAATGTTTTAGGTGTTTCTTCTTGGTTTCTTACAATCATGACAATGTTCTGAATCCTACTAAGCCTTTTCATAAGGTTAATTGATACTTTTTTAAGCAATTTGACTTCGATTCTTGAATAATTTACATTGTTCTGGTTCTATTGTATCAAATTATTCGCTTTCCTAGTAGAAAAAGGCCTACTTGTTGTAGCCATGAGTCCTGTGCAGCTCATCTCATTGTTTAGTAACTTCTGTTTTTCATTCTTTAGTGTTATATACTTGGGAGAGATTTTTCTATGAGCTTAGCTTAAAAAAAATTCTTGTATTTTGTTTGGATTGACCTGAGGTTTCTTAACTTTAAGTTTTGTTCTGCTTGAGGAACGTAGGAAGGAACGACATAGGATGGTTGGAACACACGAATGGAAGGAAAAGACTTCAATTTATAGTTATTTATCTTTAAATGACCAATGAAGACTCATAAGATGCGATGTTGTTTATTTTTTTTTTCCTGGAGAAAAGATAGAAATTTCCATGAACATGCTTGGAATGAGAAAAGATAAAGGTTTCATTGAACATCCCCGGGAAAACCCCAGTTAACAACCAAAATAAAGTAGAAATATCTGAAAACTAACCAGATAAACAATTAAGAATGCAACATGTGCATCCAAAATGCTATTTCTCTTTCCAACCAATCCAAAACATGCCTCGTATAATGCAAGATGCCCTGAGATTAGATCAGTTGCAAACCTTCCAAGTAAAACACGTCATACCAAAACAACATTTGCATCTTCAACGGTATATTCTGCTCCAGCTCCGACTCTGCAATCTGTTTACTAAAATTGACCAGTCTTGAATCTTGATGACTCTGCCAATTTTGACGGAGTCTCCCTCCTATGCACTTGGGAGTCACTCGGTGTGTAGCTGTAGGATCTTTGAATGTTTGATGAAACCAACGAATTTACCGAATTATTTGGGAAATCATTGTTTTTATATATTGGTTGTCTGTGTTCTCACTAAACATCTTTTTGTTTCATTCCTCCCAGATACCATAATGGACTCCAAGCAAAAGCACACATGCCTTTCCAGCTCCCTCTTGCGTCATTCACTCTCTCCCATTCATGACCAGCTCCTGATGAAATCTAAAACTACCGTTGTCATGAACCTTGTACGGAGAAAATCCAATCCATCATGTAGAATATATGATCAGCACTCTCGATGTCACTAGTAAATAGCTTACAGCAGACTGGCATTTTGCCTCCTTTTCTAATCAGTTTGGCTTTCAAGATAATATAATTCTGCATTACCAACCACTGAAAGCACTTTATATTCGCACATGAACCTTCAAAGTAGTAATTTCTGCACTACGTTGACCAAATAAATCTAGAGGAAACCTCATTGAGCCTAGTCCTTCTTTCCTGCACGTTTTTTGCTGAAGTTATTGTCTCCTTTAAGAATGGATTTAAACTGTTTGAACCTGTGCAATACCCCTTGGACTATCTCTTTTAACACATTACAGTACTTTCTGAGCTGCTCATCCCATGGGCTAGCAACTGAGCAGGATGAGTTCCGAACTAGTAGATTGAATTTTCATTTTTCCTTTATTTTTAGTGCTGGAAGAACTCCCTGTCTTTCATGATAAAGCTTCACTTATTCTCTTTTACTGGATACTATTATTTTCACCCCCAAATAGCTTTTTTCTCTAAGCCATGACTTTACCATCCATTTCTTAGATCTTTATTTGTTATTTGTAACTACAGATGGGTGATCAGACACTTCTATCTTTCTTGCAAGCTTGAGTTATGATTAAATTTAATTGACTACAAAAGTAAATCTCATAAATTTAAATTTGGTCTTTTTTTGGTGCTTCAGCTATGGCGACATGCCTGCTCATAATTTTCTTTGGAGAGAGTGCAATAAATCCTCTGGAGATGTTGCTGCACGATTGGCAATTATACCACTGGTTCAGGTGGCTATTAATCCTTCAGGGATACATCAAGCAATTTTTTATTTGAATGGTTAGGTGAAGACCGTATAAATTGTCTTTATTTTTGGTAATATTATTATTTTTTTAATGCGGGCAAGAGATGGATTCTAGCTACGTATGTTAATTAAGATAAGATTAGAATGCTTATCAGTTAATGTTTCTTCTCCTACCAATGAATGGTGGTAGGAAAAGAAAAAAATGATTGATAATGTGATCAACATAGGCATTCTGACTGTGTAATAGTGAGATAAACCAAGCTACCAATCATAGTATAGTATAAAATAATTTTAGTAAAATGTTTGCCATTTCAAGAAGAATACCGATGAATGAGTTCAAGAGGAGCATTGATTGTCCTAGCATCAGTAAGAGGAGCATGTGATATCAGCTCCTACAAAAAGTTTGCCATTTCATAGCCTTCACAAGTGCATGCAATATTAGTACTCAGGAAATAATGTACAAGGCCCATATCTTTTATTTTAAAATTAGAAGCTAATTCAAACTTCCACGCTGCAAGCCTCTCAATATCATCACTTATAATAATCAAACAGTCAACATATAAAAAAACAAAATACGAACAGCATGAGTACACATAGAAAGAGTGCAGAGTCATAATCGCTAGCGTAAAATAAAGTCTGGTATGTACAATAGAAAATTTTCAAATCAAGTTTGTCATGTTTGCTTAAGACCATATAATGGTTTTTTAAGCTTGAAAACTTCATCATGGTTGTGAAAAATACCGGAAGGGGGAATAATAAACATCTCTTCTTGAAGATTGCCATTCAAGAAGGCATGTTTTGCATTCATCTAAGTTGTATGTCAGTGATGAGTTGATCAACAATAATAATAGTATGAACAATTGTCATTTTTGTAATTCGAGCAAAAATCTCCTTATAATCCATACCATCCTATTAAGAAAACTCTTTTGCAATCAATCATGTTGTATACCACTTAATAGACTCATCTGATTTATTTTTGCTCTTATATATCAAATGAGAATCAAGTAAGATAATTATTATTGAAAACTTTTTGAATCAAGCTCGTTGTGCCTATTTAAGACTATATAATGCTTTTTTCAAGCTTGTAAACTTCATGAGAAATACTAGGAGGGGGAACCATATGCAACTCTTCTTAAAGATCACCATTCAAGAAGGCATATTTTACATCTATATTAGATATATGCCTGGATGAGCTAATGCAACTACAGTAGTACAAATAGTAGTCCTTTATTCATCATGAATAAAAGTCTCTTCATAATTCATTCCGTACTATTGAGAAAATCCTTTTGCAATTAATTGTGCTTTATATCTTCACTAGATAGACCCATCTGATTTATTTTTTATTTAATACACCAAATAATAGACAATCGCATGTTTTTCTGAGGTATAGGTATCAAATTTCAAATATTCATCTTGCACAAGGTAGAAAGTTGCTCGGCAATAGCATGCAGCCAAAAAGGATAAAACTTTGCCTCTTTATATGATAGAGACTCAAAGAAATTGTGAATACGATCCAAAAAGGATGAAGAATGAGAGTAAGAGGAGTAAATAAAATATGATAATCGAGTTGAATTATGAGCATGTTGAGAATAATGAGGTGTAAGATTCACAGTCTCAATAGGTGTTGGGATGATTGTAGCAAAATAGGAGGTGATAATAGCATCAAGAACTAAAATTCTTGCATATGATAGAAATGCTATCTAAATCATCAATCAAATGATTAATGTGAACAAGATCAAACTTAAACATATTGTGACATTTAGATGAAATAAAAAAGAAGGGAATATGCTCTATGATGCACCGACACTTCAATTCAAAGAGGCGTGAAATGTCTGTCACGTCCGACTCGACACTAGTTCGACATGTGTCAGACACGCCAAAAATGTGTCTGGTTAAAAAATTATTAAATACAACTTGAACATGAATGTTCGACACATGTCTTAAATATTTTATGAATTTTTTTAAAAATAATTACTTGTATTTAAAATTTTTATTCAATTAAACTATAAAAATTAAATTTCTTATTTTCTATCCACAACATCAAATCCATAGCCCACAATAGCCCATTCATCGAATATTCTCATTTCCATTTCTATTTGGCAGGTCACGACTTTGGTTTCACAGCAATGTATGATGTCATCTCAACATCGACGTCTTACGTCGTTACAACATTGACATTTCAAAACCATCTCAACATCAAAGTCTGATACTTTCCTATCATTAATGCTCGACACTAACAATTTCTACACCCACAACTTAACTGCTCATCTTTGTTCGAATTTGTCTTAACATCGATGGCAGATGCCCCCTTTTGATGCCTAATACACGACATCGACTCTCGAGCCTCGACATCCTAATATTAATCATTTTAAAAACAAATTCTATTTAAATAACTTATTATTTCTAAATTATTTTTAATATTATATTTATTCAATTTTTATACACTATTTTTAAATAATAAAATTATAATATTATGTCCAACTCGGGTCCATGTCCTATATTTTCAATAATTGACGTGTCCCGTGTTTGTGTCGTGTTGTATCCGTGTCATCGTGTCCGTTTCTGTGCATCATAGAATATGCTTAATGATGAAAATATGATGAGATAAAATTTTGAGTAATCAGATCAAAGAAATTATCCTTTTTAACCCCACCACAACACAAGAAAACATAAATAGCTTAGCAAGAATATAACTTGCATATTCTATATAAGAATAAGTAAGTACAACTAAAGACTCATAGGGACGTGATTGACCTAGAGTATCTTATAGGATATAACTTTATGAACAGTGATACCTGAGATGTGGAATGATGAGATCTTATTAATGGAATTAACAGTGGTAAGAATTGCTTTCCCTCAGAATTTACCTTGAACATATGTAAACAATAAGAGATAATGATCGTTTTCAATATTATGCCTATGTATTTTTTTTCTCTAATACTTACTCTATAGAACATTTTACATGAAGTTTGATCGATGTATTATTCCATCTAAAATAAGCAATTAATGAAATTTATGTTCACATTCTTTTTTAGATAGAATTATCATAGTTATTGCATTTCAAGATTTTACCATTATTATTATTACCATGTGTTTAATATTTATTATAGGAATTTACTAAATTTATTATTATAGTACATCCTAATTATTGAGGATATTTTTTATTGCTATATTTGATTACCTTTATGTTGTCATAGTTGTATCAACATATTCTTCAATTCAATAGATGTTATTGTAATTCTAGCTTTTTTTTAATATGATATTTGATTAGCCATTGAAGGAAGTTTACTATTATCTTACATGAGTTCATGGATCTAACTTTGCAATGAGTTGGCTAGAGGGGTATCTATTCAAATGATGATAGACTCTATATGTGTGTTGATTGGATCTTATTGATGGAATTAATGATGGTAAGAGCCATTTTCCTTAAAGAGTTCACTTGCAATGTAGGCAGACAATAGAGAGAATAGACTATTTTAATAACATGTCTATCTTTTCTTTCATCATCACCATTTTCTTTGAAATATCAGAATAATAAAGTTGATGTATTATTTCATCTAAAAAAATAAAGTCATGAAATTAATTAGAAGTATGCTCTCATTCAAGTCACATCTACAACACTTTATAATGAATAAGTGTTGGGTTTTGTCAAATATATAGAATGAATTATCAATAATAATGAGTATAACTATCAATAAAGAAATATAATACTGAGATCCTCCTTATATGGTAATTGAGGAGTGCCTCATAAATAAGAATTAATTAAATCAAATGGTGCAACATAAAAAGAACTATTTTTTTAATCAAAAAGTAATGTAGAAAATTTTGCTCATTTGCATCAAGTACAATAGTAACTATCATGGGTTTACAATTTTTTGCAATGCTCTTGTTGAAATTAAATATTTTAAATAAGTGGATAAAATATAATTAAAACAAGAATGTCATAAATAAAAACTAAAGGAATGAATTAAATAAAAAGAAGACAAATCAATAAGAGGGTTGTGATATATAGTATTTTTAGTTTGTCCAAATATAACTCCCTACCTATACCTGTCCCAATTGGCCTATAGGAGCAGATCCTAGACATGTCAAAAAGTTGATGAAAATAAAACCAAGTAGTTAACTCACATAATTGACCAACATAAATAAATTTTCATGTAAGATCAGAAATATGATAAACATTAAAAAGTAATAAATTAAATATAATATAACTAACACCAGCCCATGACATATGTGTTCCATCAGTAGTCATTATCAACATAGGATTTATAGGACAAAAAAATAAATGATGAAGAATTGAGATATGATGAGAAGCTATCGAGTCTAAGACCCAAATAGAATGAGATATACTTGAAGAACATGTGGTTGACAATCCTGAAGCAAATATAAGACATCGCTGTTTGATAAGGAATTTGTGAAACTGATCTATCGGAGAAACTACCATGGGATAACCAGATGGCGATGCACCTGCTATAAATTTTGTAAAAGCCTTTAAGCATGCCGTTGCGGTTGAATTGACTAAAAACACAGATTTTTTAGGCTAACATTGTTGAGATTTATTCTATAATTTAGTTTATTGAGCATTTGAATGCCCTTTCTATTTACAAAAATTGTATTCATCAGTAGTAACCTTGGAATTGGACTTATTCTAATAGGTAGAAGATGAGCAAATAGCGATTTGTAAAATAGATTGATGATTGGTTATGGAAAGTCATCTCTTTCCTAGTTGAGACTTATGATGTATCTCATCTTCCATAACCCAGTAGCTACAGAATCAATGGAGGAAAGAGGGCTACAATGAGAATATTACCACAAAATATTTCAAAGTCATCACATAGGGCCACCAAAAAATTTAGTATTCATTGCTACTCTTTATGAGCAGTATAAGGAGCAAAAAATGAGCAGTATAAGGAGCAAAATGGTTTAAGCTCTACTAAATCTTCAAGGGCTAACTAGTCCCACAGATTAGTTATGATGTAATACAACTTCGCTTGCTAGTTATGGCGGTATAGAACCAAAATCGAAGGAGTTCATTGAATGGTAATCTTCAATAGAAGGCATACATGATTGCCCTTCCTAGTTATTCTCATAACCTTTGAGGAAGTTTGCAAGCTTAAGAAAATATTATATTATCTTAACTAGGCATCTGGAGCTTTGGATAAGTTTTTCATTGTGCTTGTCTTTCATGGTTTTCACCTGTCATTATAACTGGCTTAAGTACACTCTTGTTGGTCATATTTTGCTTTTTTATATGTTGATGTTTTATTATTACATTTGATGATATTGATGGAATTGCAGTGTTGAAGTCTAAATTAGCTCTTTGCTTTCAAATGAGGTTTGGGCCTTCTACGTTATTTCATGGGTATTGAGGTGACTCGCATTCTGAAGGCTATCTTCTCACTCTGTTTAGCCATACAATTGATATTGTTGAGCTTGCTCGTCTTAATGATAATAGGATTTTTGATAATCCTATTGAACTGAGTGCTTAATATTGTTCAGAAGGCTATACAATCAATTCTATTTAAATCGTACTATTGTTTGTTGTTGGTTTATCTCACAATTACATTGCCAAATATTGCATATGTTCGTGCTATTGATCAATTTTTTCTTCTCCCACCATTATTCATTGCGGTATTGTTCTTTATATTTTTTTCATCATCCTTAGGGCACTCTTTCAAAATATTTTATTTCTATTGCATCTTCTTTGGCATTGCATGTTTATGCTGATGCTGAACGGGTCCATTATCTTGTAGACTATAAATTTGTCATTGGTGTCTTCATATTATTGGAAGAGTAAGAAACAAGGCATTTATTTCTTCATTTCATATTGAAGTCGAGTATCGAGCCATGGCCTCTACTACTATTGAAATAATTCATTTGTGGTGGTTGTATTGTTCCATATTAATATTATTATTTTTTTTTTTTTATATTTATGATAAAAATATATAATATTTATTATTCCAATATATCCTTATTATTAAGGATTTTCTTTTTTGTTGTCTTTTTATTGCTCTCTTCTATTATTTATATCTACATATTTGTATAACATTTTTTTCAATTCAATAAAAGTCATTTCAAATTTAGCTTTCTTTTAATGGGACTTAGCTCATTTGTCATCACACATGTTGTGTGCTTGAGAACTTGCGGTAGTAGAGTGAGTATCTTATATCTTAGCATAGCATACAAATCCACACACAAATATGAGAAGTTCTCAAAAGATTTAAGAGTTTTTACATGAAGAACTTGAGAAGAAGAAAAAAAAAATACTATAATATTTGATCTGGTTTAAATAATTTATTATGTAAATGAAGATTATAGAAGCCCGCTCATCCTCCCATTTTTAGAAAACATAATACGAATTGTTGGCTTGGCCTCCTATAAATATAGTGAGAAGTTCTAGGAAATAATGACTAGTGATGGTGATTGTTAGGAGTCAGTCTTTAGTTGGTCGAACTTAGTGTCAATGGTGAGAGGCGGGGGTGAGGAGATGGATGTTGGGTGTTGATGAACATCGACACTAGGAAAAAATAGTTGGTTGATTGAGGATGTTTGTGTTGGTTGGTGATGGTCGGGATCATTTGCATCAATTGTCCAATAAGGCTCTAGAATTCCCCATATTTCTAAGCGCCCTTCAATTTCATGTTAAGATCTCCTTCATTAGATGGTGGCCTATTTATAATTTTTTAATGGCATTTTCATTTTTTTAGCTAAAATACTGAAGCACGTCAATGGATGATGTGTTGATTTCCTTGATCATAGATAATGTTTTAGTCATTAAAGTAATTTACTGATATCATAATGGAGCGATATTTAGCTCTTTGAATTCTACTTGTTGAAATGCTTATTTTGACTACTAGTACACCATATTTCAGATTATTTGGTCTATCAAGTAGTGTGATTAAGTTTCTAATTTAAATATTATGTTAACATTCGTGTTTGAGTGAATGGATTTTTTAGGGATGCTTCAACACATTCTTTTCTAGCTCTATGCGAATTATAAGATATTAAATAGAATGAATAATTTAGATACTGGTGCTCATTTGATATCAGGATAAATCTTCCTCAAGAAGCAAACACAAACAATAATTTCTGCCTTTTTCTTCATGATTTATAAAATGACAATAGGCTCTTGCAGGAAGCTAGAGGCCTGGATGCTGGACCTAGACTGGTTCAGAAGCTGATTGGATTTGGAGATCATAAGACATCAAATATTGTAGCATTGATTGCTGAGGAAGAAGTTGCTCACGTCGCAGTTGGTGTGTTTTGGTTCACTCAGCTCTGTCAAAAGATGGGCAGAACTCCATGCGATACTTTTAAAGGTAAAAATGGAAGCCTGTTGTTTTATTCAATTTCAATGTTTCTAATTGATCATACCTTTGCTTCAGATTTGTTGAAGGGTTATAGTGTGGAATTGAAAGGCCCTTTCAACCATGCAGCTCGTGATAAAGCTGGGATACCACGTGATTGGTTAGTCTTTGTAAAAGTTTTCTCTGACTCTCTTTTGCGGTTAATGTAATTTCTGTAATTGAATTAGGTATGATGATGATTCATTAATTCAAGATGCGACCAAGAAAAGACTTTCAGAGGTATTCTTATGCTTGGTTTAGGACGGTTTTTTTTGTTTCTTAAAGCAGTTTTTTAGCATAAAAATTTAGTTTTTATTCTAAAAAGATGCTCTAAAAAGCAATAAGAAAGCCAGTCTCAAATGAAGCTTTATTCACTTTCTATTATCGCCTAATTAGAGATTCCGTGCTGTAATGAATCTGAAAACTATTTTTGGCAGGTTCATGATAGGCTTGCAACCATTATTTCTATGGAGCAAGAGAGCTCAAAACTTGGATAGACATTGCTTTGGGTGATCTATTAGATCAATGAAGAGCATGATCATCTTATGGATTAGCATGGAGATTTTATTCTTATTATTGTTTTTAGATTAAATCTCATTTACATGCAAATCATATTTTAAAATTATAAAAATATTTTATTTTCTATGAGTTTGTATGAAGTATAATATTGCAAGTATATAGCCATAAATAATAATGCGACTTATAAATTTGTTGTCTAATTGAAATATAGAGAAGTTCTATTGTTTTTGCTATCGAGTCAGATATGTGAATAAAGAGGAAAAATGTTTGAAAAGACTGATAAAGATTTATTTAAATTTTGATATCTCTTAAAATTGATTTACAAATATAAAATTTCATTCAAGTTTTACCTTTTTTTTCCCCATTGAATTTAAAATTCTTAGGCGTCCTTTTTTTAGTGTAACTCTAATTTAGAGGAGCATTATATATATATATATATATTCTTAAAGTACATGTGAATCATATTAAATATAAATGTAGTTGTATCCCAATATTACTTAATAATTACTTTATTATTTCTAGAAATATTTCTTATAAACAATATATTCGTTAGTCAGTTCATTATTTGAAAATAAATTGAATCAAATTATTCTTTTTTTTTTTGTTAGAATGAGTATTGATATATCATTAAAAATTCATTCAATTAAGCACAAATCTTAAGGTGATATTTGAATTAGAAATTTCTATTTTTAACTTTGATTTGAATAAGCTTATAGTTGAATTGAACATCTCAAAAGACAAATCAAATAACATCAAAAGTGATTAGATTTAAAAAGGCCAAATGAAGTTAAATCAAGCACTTGAAGCATTTTTAAAAACTTTGGCATATTAGTTGAAGGACCAAAAAGTCTCTAACTCTTACATTATCACAATCTGACTTAGAGGCTCAAGCCAATGAAGCAGGAATAGACAATCAGATGGATATCATAATTCTTTCAATATCAAAATTTCTCAATAGACTAATATTTAAATATAATTGAAGAGCCAATAAAAATCTTTTTTAGTCTAAACATATGACAAAATGATTCTTACCTATTTTCAGTTGATCTTCTTATGTACATGAAACATTCTATATTAGACATTTAATCGAGAATAGATACTGAAAAAAGTTTCGGTGTACAATCGGCACAGTTAGAAATTTTTTCATCTTTGTCTGGATGAAGAGGGACCCCACAATTTTATAACATGGATGGTATACATACGATGATGACATCATACGGTACGATTAGTTACCAAAATTTTCAAGATCATATGGATGAAAAGGGACCCATCCAATTCGTACCATGGACAACGTACGTACGATGACGACATCGTACGGTACGAACCATTCAAAAATTTTTCTAGTTCGTATGGACGAAAAGGGACCCATCCAATTCGTATCCTAGACGACATATGTACGATGACGACATCGTACGATACAAACCATTCAATTTGTACCCTAGATGGCGTACGTACGAATGATATATCGTACAGTACAATTCATACTTAGAAAAATTTTCTACCTTATGTTCGTTTAACTGCTCGTAGGGAAAAATTACTGAACAAATCATCCTGTAAAAGATGACTTCATATAGTACGATTAGTTTAAAAAAATTACAAATTTTAAACTCTCCCCCGGTGTGTGTGTGTGTGTGTGTGCACAGTTACTCAATTATAATCACACTCTCTCATACTCAATAAAATAAAAAATATAGACTTCATTTATAATAAATCCTAAAATGATCTGATTTGAAGTCTTCAACAATTCGAAGTTTGATTTCCCTAAATTTTTGTACACGCAAATAGTAAAACAATGCATCCAAAATATATTAGGAGAAATAATAATCAAAGCTATAATATTTGGAATTATAAAAAAACATACATACTTCAAGAATATCAACAATCAAGAACTAAGTTACAATTATCTCAACAATCTTCCTCTTTTGATGATGGCAAAACAATTATTATTTGAGTAAAATTGAATATCCTAAATTTCTCCTTAGCTCCCCCTAAAAAAATAACCATGTGAATTTAAGGGAATTCTTGAAAAACACAAAATTTGTTATTTTTTTACACAAATAATAAAAACATAAAAACAAAAACATCACTAAATAAAAAAAAAAATGATGAAACACAAAAATAAAATAACACCAAATAAAAATAATATTACTCCCCCTTTTAACAACAATCAAAAAGGGAAAAGGAATGTTGAAATAGTATAAGTCATATGAGAAACCTTAATAATTGATCTTGAAAGAGCTTAAAATAGAATTGCAATAAATGCTAATTATCATTAGATGAAAAAAAAAAAGATTCAAAAGTATTTAAATTAAAGCATAACTTAGATAATAAAAATTGATTAAGGTCATTAAAGCATTCAAGACAATTTTATAAGGATGATTATTGCAAAAGTGATGAATGAAGATTAATTAATTTTAATTTTTAATATAAAACATAATTGAATATTAGATGATTTGAATTTAAAGATTAAACGATAGAGGAAAGAATATATTCAATTGGCAAAATTGCACTTCTTTTCAAATATTTGTGGCACATTTTGTGCATGTTTTTGTATTTGGGCTACTTTTATGCCTCTTTTCAATTTACGAACCATTACATATTCTTTTAATTTTTGTACGCATTGTATATTTCTTTTTGATATCCTTTTTTTAATTAATCTTTCCAAAATCAATAATCTAAAAAATCAAACATCTCTAATTACAAAGATAATTATATTGAAAAGAGAAATAAAATATAATAAGACATCAAAATTGCAATAATAATATTTAAATTTTATTTGCCTAAAAAGAACATGAGATTGATATACTTAACTTGATCGAGTTATAAGTTAACTTAAATTTTTTAAAAAATTAAATTTCATAATGAAATTAATTTTGTATTGCAGGTTAATTTATAACACTTTTTAGATCAATTAAGATAGGAATATCATATAAAAAACTTATATTTCAAACAATGAACCAAAACAACTAATCAAAATAAGACATTTTTTATTAATATCAATTAAGGATCGAATACATTAAAGCAATTGATATCAAATCATAATACAAAATAACACAACATCAACATAAACCTAAATAAAGATAAGTACAACATAAAGACATAAACACTGACATGAACACATCTGGAGAGGACTAGCAAAGACAATATAAAAGAAGTACATCTAAAAGTTTAAGGGACCCTGGTTTAGAGGAAGAGGCTGGTTGAAGACAAAAAAATAGCTATTCATCATAGCTACATTAGTGTTCGCTTAGTCGAACTAACCTCGGATCCAACCCATAACTTACTGGTACTGTGCATCTTGCTGGTTTAAGTGAGTCTGAATTTAATCAAAATGACTCTCTAACCTGTCAAAGCGTTGGACCATCTCCTAAAAGTCAGGTCCATGAGTAGGTGCAGGTGCTCCCCCTTCTTCCTCAGTATCCTCACTTGAATTGTCATTCTTCCCAAAAAGTGCTCGAAAAGAGGCATCGATAAAGTAAATTGGCATTTCAAGTGGAATCTCATGATGAACAATGTTGCACTTATTTTCTAAGACATAGGTCACTAGATGTCCTAGAGCAATATTTTTATCCCTCCTATGAGAAATAAACCCAATTTCAGAAAGGTTATGAATATAATTTAGAATGAGTTGGGCTTCATCAATTGATTGTCCAGTCATTATTAAATAGATAACTGTGGTGAGTAGAGGAGTAATGTTTATGCGATCACTAGCCTTAAGAATAATTGAAGTTCTAAGGACATGTTGGATGACCCTTGCATTTTGATTTAAAGTATATACTCTAGGCAAGTAACCAACTTGAGTAACCCTTTTAAGAGTTTTATTCATTTCATATCAATCATAGTCAAATTTGGAGGTTATAGTGTGTGCTCTAGTTCCTTGAGTCCTTAAATGCAGAAAAGTTCCTAGTTCTTCCTTAGTGATTTCTACCCATTTCTTTTAGACATAAGATCATATTTTACTCTCATTCTCACAAAAACTCATATTTGCCAAGTGGTGAAAAGGTCTCTTTATGATAAGAGTAAGAATAAAGGCAAATTAGGTTGAGGCAAAAAGAGGCATTACTTAAAAATGAATATCATCCTGAATCAGTAGTTTAGATGGAGTGATTTTTGCAGTGACAAATCTATAGTAAAAATTCTCATTTTCTCTAGAAAAAAAATTTCGTCTCCACCCCTGGATGATGAACCCTTAGAAACTCTATCGCGCTTGCTAGAACTTGTCATTTCTAAGATGAGAAGGATTGAAATAGGATATCGAAGTGAATGAAAATGAATTTTAAAGCCATCATATTTAAAGAAAAATGACCATTCATACAGTACGAAAATAGTTTTGTACGTACGATCGTGAGATCTACCAGGCAAAAAAGTTTTCATATGGACAAACGAAAACTTTCAAAATGAAACTACTTTTCGTAATCACACAAGTTACTAAGCATCCTTTCATACAGACTTTTCGTACATACGAACAGGTGTTTCTCTGGGATGATCAGATATTTAAGATTATTTTAATAATGGTTAGGTTCATCCCCAACATAGAATGACACGTGGTTCATATAGACGAAATATAAATTTGTACGTATGATTAGTTATAATAACGGATTCCACCAGTATAACCGTCTACATACATACAGACGAATGAATACAAATCATACAGGATGATAGCAATATCGTACAATATGATGTGTTAGAAAATCAAAACTTCACGCATTCAGTCAAAAATAACAATTTACATGCTACAGAATTTGTACGTGACGAAAATAATTTTGTACAATACAAATATAATACTTAAAAAATTCAGCACGAATGATCAGAAATAGAAATTTTGATATGTGATGCATGTCTAAAACACACTAAATATAAAAACAAAATAAAACTAAAATTGAAAACACTCATACAAACAAAAACATTGACAACCAAAAAACAGGAAATATAGATTGAAATATATCAAGTTTGTAGAATATTTAATTTACGTATTTAGATCGATCACACCTAGCATTGTTCTTAATATGATAAAAGTATCAAAGGCTAGTGGTTTTATAAAAATATATGCAAGTTGATTGACAATTAAATATGGTTTAATTCAATTTCTCCTTTCGATACATGATCCTTAATGAAATGATGTCTTATATCTATATATTTAGTTCTAGAATGTTGAATAAGATTTTTGGAAATACTAATAAGACTAGTGTTATCATAATAAACTGGAATTATACTTATTATAAATCCTAAATCAATCAATTATTGTTCCAACCAAAATACTTGTGCCATACAACTTCTTAAGGCAATGTATTCAGCTTCAATAGTATATAGGGCTATAGAATTCTATTTTCTATTGGACCAAGAAACTAAAAAAATTCCTATAAATTGACAAGTTCTAGATGTAATCTTTCGATTAACCCTACAACCTGCAAAGTTTGAATTTGAATATCCGATAATTTCAAATGAAGAGCTATACTTAGGATACCAAATCCTTAAGTTCTAAGTTCCTAAGAGATATCTCAAAATCTTTTTTACTGCTATCAAATTTGATTCTTTTGGATCTGATTGAAATCTAGCATACAAACAAATACTGAACATAATATCGGGTTTACTAGCAATTAAATAAAGCAAAGATTCAATAATTCATTTGAATTTCTTTTGATCAATAGATTTTTCCTTTAGGTCCTTATTTAATTGAACTAAAGAGCTCATAGGTGTACTAATTAGTTTAGCATTATCCATTTCATACTTCTTGAGAATGGCCTTAATATACTTTGACTGACTAAAAAATATTCCATCCTCAATTTGCTTAATGCAAAAACCTAGAAAGTAATTATAATCTCCTATTAGGCTCAGTTCAAATTCATTACTCATTGTTTTAAAAAAAAATAATCACAAAGATTTTTATTTGTAGATCTAAAATTGATATCTTCAACATAAATTTGAATATTTTTCTTCAAAAAGAGAGTGGTATCTACACTTTCGTTTTCAAAAAATTTCTCAAGTAGGAAAGTGCTTAACATCTCATACCATGCCTAGGTTCCTATTTCAATCCATATAATACATTTTTCAATTTAAAAACATGATTTGGGTATTTTGAATTTTTAAAACATAGAGGTTGTTCAACATAAGCATCCTCTTGTATCACCACATTCAAAAAATTACTTTTAACATCCATTTGATACAATTTAAATCTTTCAAAATAGGCAAAGGCTAATAAAAACCCTGATTGCTTCAAGTCTCGCTATAAAGGTAAAAGTCTCCTCAAACTCAATCCTTTTATTGATTATACCCCTTAGCCATCAATCTAGCTTTATTTCTAACAACTACTTTTGATTCATTCATTTTATTTTTAAATACCCACTTAATTCAAACTTCACTTTGATCCTTTGGCTTTACAATTAATTCTCAAACATCATTCCTTACAAATTGATTTAATTCTTCTCGCATTGCCAAAATCCAAAATTCATCCGAATGTGTTTGATTTATATTTGTGGGTTCTATCATTGAAATAAAAAAAAAAAATTGACTTCTTTATTAAGTCCATGTCTAATTTTAACACCCTCGCTAGGTTCATATAAAATCAATTCCTTAGGGTGGTTTTTAGAAAATTTTACATCTCTAGGCAATGGGTTTTTTATCTCAAAATTTTTTTCTAAATTAATCTTCTCAATCATTTGGGAGTTATTTTCTAAAATATCCACTTCCAAACTTGGCTCTTCTAAAATTCCAGATTCATCAAATACAACATGTGTGGTCTTCTCAACTACCAAAGCTTTTTTGTTAAAAACTCTATACAATTTTCCAATATTAGAGTATCCAAGAAAAATTCATTCAACTCATTTTAGATTAAATTTTCCTAAAGTGGATTTTCCGTTATTATATATGAACACCTTACATCCAAAAACATACAAATGTGACAAATTAGATGTTCTCCCTTTAAGAAACTCATAGGATAATTTATTTAATTTAAACTTTATATTCACCCTATTCAAAACATAGCATGCAGTACTAACCACTTCAGCTGAAAAATATTTAGGAAGTGAATATTTAGTCAACATGGCTCTAGCGGCTTTAATTAATATTCTGTTCTTTCTTTCGACTACCCCATTCTGCTTAGGGGTTCTAGGTGCAGAAAAAATATGATTAGTTCCTCGTTCTTTATAAAAATCCTCAAATCTTTCATTTTTAAATTCACCACCGTGATCACTTTGAATAGTTAATATTTCACACCCTAGTTTTCTCTAAATCTAAGTCAAAAAATATCTCTAAATTCTTTAAATGATTCACTCTAATGAAATAAAAATTTAACCCACATGAATCTCGAGAAATCATCAACTATCACAAATCTATATACCTTTCCATCTAAACTTACAATGCTAACCAATCCAAAATGATCCATATGAATAATCTCCAATGGTTTACTAATTCTAAAATCCTTATTGGAATGAAATGAGGACTTCACATATTTCCTAATTAATATGCATCGTAAAGGTGATCCTTAGTAAAGTCTAGTTATAGACAAGATTCATCAAAAAATTATTTTTAAACAAAAAAGTATTAAGAGTTTTAATACTATTAAAATCTAGCATATAAACATTATTTATCTTTATTCCATGCAATACATCATTTCTATTTAGGCTTCATATGCAGCTAGTGAAAAAACATTTTACACTATACCCTTTATCATATAGCTGACTAATACTTAATAAATTATGTTTAAAGTCTTCCATAAGTAATACATTTTCTATAAGAAAATTTTGCAACTTTTTGATCATACCCGTGCCAACCACTTTCCTAGTGGTGTTATCTCCCAATATAACCTTACCTCAATTCTTAGCTTCAAGTGATATGAATTATTTAGTGTCTCCAATCATATGCTTCAAGCAACCATTATATAGGTACCAAATTCTCTCATAAGGCCTTATATGAGAGCGATCTTGCAAAACAATCAAACATCAGTCTTAGAAACCCAAATAAGTTTGGGTTCTTCTTTTGACAAAATAAAACTAGATGCATGTATGATATGACTTGGTTTATGCATCTTAGGATTTCACACTAAATGAATTTTTTTATCTAAAATACAAGTGTGTGAAATATGTCCAATCATTCCATAAGTATAGCATTTAACTCCAAAAATAGGTTTCTCAATTTTCTAAAATAAATCTGTCTCTTCCTTGGTTTTAAAATTTTTTTACCTCAAAAAAGGATTAGTAAAATCTTCAAGTATTGGGGATTTCCTATTTTTCTCAAGAGCTTTTACTGTCACTCTAAGAAATGAATTTGCATCTTCTAATACAGTGTTATTAAATTTTAGATAGTGCTCTATATTCTCAGATTCATCCCTAAATCTTTGAATTCTTTTTCCAATTTAGTATAGGATGACTTTAAAAGATCATTCTATTTATTCAAATTATCAAATTCATCAAAAAAGCTTATGTGGTTGCTATCTATCAGTACGTGATATTTCTTAAGGTTGTCTTGCTCTTTTTATAACTCTTGCAATTCTAAGTTCAATCTAGCATGCATTTTCTTAAGTTTTCTATATGCATTATATATTCTTTTAGAAACTTCTAGTAATTCAGTATAGGTTAAGTCACATACCTCTTTTTGATCTAACTGATCAAAATTATCAGCCATTAAATAATAGTTGGTGACTTCCTTTTCCTTTTCTATTTCTGATGAATCCGAAGCTGAGTCCACCCAAAAGCTCTCTAAAATATCTTCTTACCCTTCTTCATATTTGTCTTCTCTTCTACCTTCTCCTTGCTAGGAGTGTCTTTTAGATATGGGCACTCTTATTTTATATGTCCAGATTTTCTATATTCGTAGCAAATCACATCATTAGAAACCTTAACATTTTTATTAAACTTACCTTTGTTCCACTATTGGTGTCTCCTCTGCATCCTTTTAAGAAAACTTCTGAATTATCTTGTGGTCAAGGCAATGTCATCCTCATCCTTAGGTAGTGACTGATCACTCTCCAAATCATCTACTTTTAGTACTATATTCTTTTCCTTTCTCTATTCTCCTACATCAATCTTCCTTTAACTCACTCATTGCTCATATATAATTAGTGATCCAAGAAGATTATCAATAGAGTAAATATTTAAATCCTTAGACTTTGTAATTATAGTTATTTTAGCATCATAAGCAGTAGGCAAATAACAAATAATTTTATTGATCATTTCAACATTTGTTAGTTCCCTACCTAATTCATGCAAAGAAGTGACTATTTGAGTAAATCTTGTATACATTTCAGAAATGGATTTATTAGGTTTCATGTGAAATAATTCATAGTCATGTAATAAGATATTTAATCTAGATTGCTTTACTTTATTAGTCCCTTCATAAGTAATACAAAGTCTATCTCAAATGTTCTTTCCACTTTTACAAGTGGAAACCCGCATATAACCTTCTGACTTAAGTGCACAAAAGAAACTATTTAAATATTTTGCATTTAGTTATGCTAAGTCATGTTCTTCTACAGTCAAGTTAGCAAAGGGTATTTCAATTCTAATATCATCAACTAATCTAGTTGGCCTAGTACACCCTTCTTGAACTAAAATCTATATGCGATAATCAAATGATTGCTGAAATATAGACATGCATGTTTTCCAAAAATCGAAAGGGATATTGTCAAATAATGGAAGTTTAGTGATCGAATACCCTTCTGGTATGTTTTGATTTTCAAAAGTAGTCATTCTCATTTTTCAAAAACTAATTTAAACTTATAGTTTTGAAATAAAGCTCTGATACCATTTATTGTTTACATATAGGTTATAAAACCTAAGCTATTGTCCTAAGGCTAACCAAGAGGGGGTTGAATTGATAATTTAAAAATTCTCTTAAATTTTTAAAATAGAAAACTGTTTTGATTCTTAAAGCAAGTTAATTTAAATTTAAAATAAACTTTTTAACCACACTAAATAACTTGCAGTAAATAAATACAAAAATTAAAAGACAATGATTTATAGCGGTTCGGTCAAACACGACCTACATCCACTCCCTAAAGATTCCCTCTTCAGGTATTGCACTATTATCAAAATGTCTCTCCTTTTTCACCCACAGCAAAGAGGAGAAGCCTTTATAAAAACCTCTTTTCCACCAATCCCCTGGTGCTATAGAGAACTATCATCCTTTCACACTCTCAAGTGTCGGAAGAGAACCATCATCCTTTTACACTCTCTAAGTGTTGGCAGAGAACCGTCATCTGTTCACACTCTCCAAGTGTCGGTGGGGAACTGCCATCTTTTCACACTCTCCAAGTGTCGGGAGAGTACAAGATCTTCTTCAAATATCTTCTCATGAGTAACTAGAAAAAAGAAAAGAAGAGTAATCACCAAAAACAAAAAAGGATCCTTAACTTTGAGTAACCTTGTGAACCCTTCATACTCCACTTACAAGAAATCTTTTTCAAATACTCTTCCATACTCTCTCTTTCACTTGCTCTTGAAAAAACAAGAAGACAGGACTTTATCAAGTCAGTTTTAGAGAACTTTTTATATCAAAGACACAAAAAAATATCCAAAAAACTACAATTTTTAATTTTGAGGATACACGATCATATAGTACGATCGTATGTTTGTATGTATAAATAGTTATTGCATTTAAACCTTATGTGAATTATTCAAAATTTTTTTGTACATGATGATCAATCAGTATGAACCCAATTCATATTGTACGAACAATTATAAAAATTTTCATCTTTGTTTAGATGAAGAGGGACCCTATAATTTTGTATCATGGATGGCATATGTACGATGACGACATCGTATGGTATGATCAGTTACCAAAATTTTCAAGATCATCTGGATGAAAAGGGACCCATCCAATTCATGCCCTGGACAGTGTATGTAAGATGACAACATCGTACGGTATGAATCGTTCAAAAAATTTTCAAGTTCGCGTGGACGAAAAGGGACCCGTCCAATTCATACCCTAGATGGCATATGTACGATGACGACATAGTACAATATGAACCATTAAAAAAAAACTTCAAATTCATCGGGATGAAAAGGGACTCATCCAATTTGTACCCTGGATGGCATATATACGAATGGTATATCATACAGTGCAATTCATACTTAGAAAAATTTTCTACCTTCTGTTCGTTTAACTGCTCGTAGGGGAAAATAACTGAACAAATTATCCCGTATGAAATGACTTTGTACAATATGATTTATTTAAAAAAAATTTCAAATTTAAAATTTTCCCTGGTGTGTGTGTGCACAGTTACTCAATTACAATCACACTCTATCAGACTCAATAAAATAAAAAATACAAACTTCATTTATATTAAACTCAAAACTAATCTAATTTGAAATCTTTAATAATTCGGAGTATGATTTCTCTGAAATATTAGTACACATAAATAGTAAAATAATATATTCAAAATATGTTTGGAGAAATAATAATCAAAATAATAATATTTGAAATCATCAAAAATATACATATTACAAGATTATTAAAAATTAAGAACTAAGTTGTAACTATCTCAACATATTACATTTAGATAAGAAATACAAGATATACATGCATTTATTATTCATTTATTCAAACATATATTTTTGGCATATTAAAAACATATTTATGAGAATAATGATAATTATATTAGTTGTATATGATGTTTGTTATTATGATCTATATAATGTGAAATATATATAAAGGCGAGAACGACTGGCTATAAATGATTGACTGATTCAAGTTGGCTAGAGATATGTTATCTTATATTGAAGAGTGAGCATATTTGGTTTCATTTAAATAAGGTTTTGTGGTGTAATCCTAATTGATATGAATAAGAGAGTTATAAGGAGACTAGACTAATTGATGTGATATGACACACTTACGGGCAAGAAGTGACAACTTTTTTACATGAAAGCCATCTGACATGTGTTATGAAATTCATTTGTAGTAATAGGACTATTATATTTAAGACTAATTCTTATAGGTTTGTCTCACAAGATGTGATACATGGAAAATTTTACAGGTAGTCATGTGTCCTATCTTGCTTGTATATGCATATAACATGAGCATACACAATAATTTATATAACATAATATAATATGATATGATATGATATATATATATATATATACACACGATATAATCAATAGAAACATATGATATGAC
This sequence comes from Dendrobium huoshanense, assembly GCA_016618105.1. NCBI lineage: Eukaryota > Viridiplantae > Streptophyta > Magnoliopsida > Asparagales > Orchidaceae > Dendrobium > Dendrobium huoshanense. The sequence goes on from CM028359.1 coordinate 74,509,537, forward strand.
TTATAAGATTTATATAAAGACATCCAAAACATATGAATCATATGTTATATGTTGCATTTATATATGATATAATTCTTAACATACATGTTTTGATATTATATAACATTTATAGATTAGATACAAAATAATTGCTTTATATGATTGATATATTATAAGATAAAATAATAATTTATAGGCACGTATAAATTCATGATTGACCAGGAGCATTCCACTTTACATGATTATAGGAATGATATAATTTACAGATACCTAACATGGCTATTGATCACTAATTATGAATTACATTACTTACATTAATTTTCATTTCTCATATGAGGTTAAAATGTTCACATTGATTACTAAATACTTATATAATTATATGTTCATAATGATATTTATTGAATGATTATAAGCAAATTATTATTTTTTACCTTGTATTAAATATAATTATGATTTTAGCAATCTATTAAGCTGTTAGCTCACTCTATTATTTTTATATATTTTTAAGAAGGGGTTAGCATCCAGTGTGGTGAGGTAGATCAGGGTTTCTAAGTTTTATTTTAATTTCTATTTTTTAATTTTATTCTTTTGCAGTTAGAAGTATAGAAAGATAGAATGATATACGGATTAAAATCCTCACTATTCTATATAGATTTTGAGAAATGAATGAAAATATAAATTAAAGAAAAGAATTTATTATTGCATTTGATGATTTTTATTTATTGAAATGAGATTAGTAGCTATGGATTTATTAATTGAGAGTTAAATAAACAATTCTTTTAAATTTTGAACTTAGGGTGTTATAGTTGGTATCTAAGCCAGGTTATTGGAAAAACCAAATTATAACTAGAGCTATAAGAATTGACTGATATGGGTTTAAATGGGTAGTGTTAAGATTTAAGTTCTATGCATTCATTTCATGCATATATATGATTAACTTATATTTTAATAGAAAATAAAACTAGAGTAAGTGCAATGGATCCATTTGAAGTACCTAATAAATAGATGTAGTTTCTCTAGTGAGTTTTGATAGTGTGATGTCGTTCGCTAGTTTTATAGCTCAGTTGATGAGTGATGCACAAAGCAGGTAGACCAGGAGCAAGGTGACTAAAGTGAATAAACATTATAAATGTTTATAAGTTGAAGCCCCTAATATTAAAGTGAGATGTATAGATATAGGTTACAAATGACAGGTTACTAAGGATAGAAATACTTGATAGTATGTAGTGTCTAAAGAACATCAAAGTACCACTGGAAGTGTTTCTATTTGAAGGAGAAGTTGAGAAATGGTGGATAGGATAACAGAGGAAGATATTCCAAGGAAAGATGAATGAGGATATTACTTGAGTAGAGTTTATTACTTTCTTTAGATATTAGTTTATACCTCCATAAGCATGATAGTAAATATTGGAGGATTTTATGAGATTGGAATAGAAAAATAGGATAGTGATGCAGTGCAAAGTTAAGTTTAAAACACTAGCTAAGTGTCCACCTCAACTGACTAGTACTTCTTGAGAGAATTCTTAAGAAGATTGATGAAACAACTGAGATACCCACTTATACAACTAATAATTTAGAAGTTTTTAGTGGAGAGAGTCAGATTGTTGAAAATAAATTTGTTGCTCCTCAATTTAGACATAATATGAGTAGAAAAAGAGTAGGTGAAGAGGTGGAAAGACGAGAAAATAGTGAAAAGAGAAGCATGTTTATCGATGTTAGGAGATGACCCATCTTACCAACTGACAAAGTGCAAGAGTGCCTCAAGGTGGTAGGAGACATGCATGAAAGTGTTATCTAATCATAAGACAATGCTTCATATGTGGCCAATATGGACATATGATGATGAATTACTCACATAGAGGATTTTCATAGAGAAGTGGGTCTAAGATGGATCAATTCAGGCAAGCATATTTATAGAGGATTGCAAGATCTAGAATATCGAGTAAGGTTAAGTGAGAAAAACTAAAGTTAGAAATGTAAATGGGAGTTAGGGCTAGCCCACACAATTAGCTATGAAAACACATGCACACCCAAAATTATATAACTTAAATCAGCAGGAAGTGAGTGATGCACCAGAATGGTCTTACGATATAGTTATATATTCAAAATATTATTTCTTATGATTGAAATGTATTACATAACATATTTTATGTTTGATTGACTAATATGCATACATGTATGAATGAATGAGTATAAATTTTGATTGATGATTGATGTGATTAGTGATCAGTGATTCTATTTTGTCTGTTAGTGGTGTATAGTGAAAAATATTGAGGATGATATTTTTCCAAGGTATGCAAATATTGATGGTCTAAAATTTAGTTTACCAAAATTTCTAAAATTGGCTGAGATAGTATTGTGATGTTGATCTTGGATCATTGCAGTGCAAAGATCTACAATTTTAGAAGTATGAGGGAGTGTTATAGTGCTTAGTCTAGAGCACTGCCACATTGGATAATTTTTTTTTAAAATTATAAAATATCAAATTCCGTCCATTTAAGCGCTCACCTCATCCATCCCAATTTTTTATTGTGGCCTAGTGAGAGAAGAGAGAGAAAGGGAGAGAAAAGAAGAAAGACAAGGGAGGGGACATGATAGAGAAAGTTTGCTTTAGGGCATTTTTGTTGATCACTTTAGCTGAAAAAAAAGTTTTCTTATCATTTTAGGTAACATTTAACCTACAATGATTTTCAATGAGTTGGTATTTTGCTTATTTCCTCCCTCATGAAATTGATAAAAATAAAATTTCTCTTATTTTGATAATTTTCCATCATGTAACTTTTGATATGTAATAAATATCATTCCCCTTAGCATTTTACTAGTTAATATTAAAATTTCATCGAGTGGCATTATTTATATGCCATTTAATTGAAACGGGTTATATAATTTCTAGTATAAAATGATGATGAGTCGATATATTGCATATGGACATGAAATATATGATATAGTTACATTTAATTTTTATTTAGTACATGCATTTTTAGTATATTACAAACATCTAATAGGCACTTACTTTCTTTAGATGCGATATCATAAGCTATGCCATGAAAACTTGGCGATACATTTGTTAAAGTTGGTACACCAAAACTTGATCTTGAACATGTTATTCTTTACCATCATTGGACTTCAATAGATGATTGGTTTATTTTAGATGTTTATAAAAAGTTGATGAAATTATTTCCTTAAGGATAGAAGTGGAAGTTCTTAAATGGAGAGGAGCTCAAGCATGAACTTAAGTACTACATCAAATGTTGCCCAACACAAACAAAACTCTATGATTGACTGCATACAATAAAGATAATGTTAACTCATTGATCTATGTTTTTTATAGGTCCTTGTGCTACTTAGATTAATATCAATGTTTCTTGAATGCATGAGCATTGTTATATGCAGTGATCCTTATAGAATATGAAGTTAACTTCATCCATTTTATTATTCCTAATATTGATTGTATGAAGCGTAAATTATATCTATCGACATTAGTGTGAAGTAGTTTTTTTTTAGAAAATAATAATAACTAGAGGCAATCATATATGTTGAAAAAATATAAATAGACATGTTTAATTCATTGCTTTACAAGAAAAGATGTTATAGTATAAAATTTACATCACATAATCAGTTGAACAACATTTGAAGTAGTCAGTATAATCTACTATCATTTATGTTGTAGTATGTGGGGTATCACATCAGTTTTAGGTGTATAATGTTGTGATGCTTTGAACTTGTCTACCTAGCAACTCATGATGCTTCGTAGCATCCATTTCTAGATATTCGTGTCCTTCAAAAACTATAAGACAACATATAAATGGAATTAAACCCGGAGTAAATTATACAAACGTTTGGGTATAGTACTTGGAAGGTGTGGCAACATCAGGTGTGACCTATTGCATCTCATATCTAGGCCACTACTGGTTCTACTTGATGAAAATAAACCAAGTCTTTACTATGTAGGTTGGCTATAAAATTCCAGTGAGGGACAGGCATCAGAATGAGAGAAGGGATATGCAGCCTTGCTCCATGGTCAACATCAATATATGTGGTTGTGAATGATGTGAAACCCTTATTTGGCTCATCTCAATAACATGTGTTTGCTATGTGCATCTACCTCTACATTACATTACTGAGCTCTTTAAACCTGTTCACTACTCGTTGAAGATCAGTGTTGTCACCCCTTCCAAAAAAATGTTGCAAAAGCTTCTCTGCCTCAAAAAATAATTACATTGTAAATATTATAAATAGTGATTAGTTATCTTATATAAATACTAAGTTTGAATATGAGATGTGAAAATAACATACCATATGTCTCTCCACTAGTTCTCTTTGGTAATATGCGTTAAATGGTTTGACTGGTGCCTTCCGTATATATAATGTAACCCAATGACCTATACCACCACATGTAGCCATTCAACGCACACTTATTGCCATTCAAAATTAGCACTTGATTAATGAGTAGTCCTCTCCTACTCTCCCACAAGGTAATGGACTCCTTATGATAATTCATCTAGTCAACATCTATTTTCCCAAGACCATTAACTTGTATAAAGTAGGGGTCCATAGGTTGTAAGTCAATGTTTGGAGTGTAACCAAATGGTCAATTAACTATATCTTGCAAGTGCCACTCATCCTTTTTCTAACTTATAATAGGTGCTTGAGCCAACCATATATCCCGGTCAAACATGCATATTCCCACAACTCAGGATCGAAACTGTGCCCTATAATGCTCCTAAATGGTCTGCATTAAGAAAAGTGATAGATTATTATAATCAAAATAAGAATTTCATGGTGTAAATGTAAGTAAACTTTTAGTGCATTTATAAACATTATTACTTACTTGTCTTTGTAGGAAGAAATTGAGCTCATCCCAATATGTGCTAATATAGCCCACTAGCGTCTGCCTGATCTACTCCTCATTCCACCTTTAAAAAAAATAAAACATGCAACAAAATAATTTTGGATTTTAATAAGGGGCGCATATAAATATTATAAAAAATATAACATTCTAGAAAATGTTAGAATTATATTTATTTAAACATACAAAAAGCCAACACTGAGTCCATTGAGCTCTATTGGGTGGGGAATACAGACTGTCGGGCAACCCATGTGGATGTGCTCCAAAGACTAAACTTGTAGCAGATTTACGCATCTGGCAATGTTGTTCCTCTTTCATTTGGTATTGTCTGTCAACTCTTTATACATATACCAAAACTATTCCTCCCAGTGAATATGTAATGAACATTCCAATGCCCTTTAATAAGGGAGGTACTATAGGTGAATCTTTAAACTGAAAGTGTTTGTCAATAGGAAGAAACCCAAAACAAATAACACTTATATTCCCTAACATACCACAAAAAATCCATCTGAGCCACCTAAGTGACATGCAAGTCTAAGTATGAGTTCGCCCCCATACAAAACTTAGAACTAATTCATGGATTGAAAGGGTTATGATAGACTACTTATGGCTTATAATGTCTACCTAACAAATCAATATTTACACCCAAAATAATTTCCATGTCATGTAGCATATAGTTATCTCACCAAAAGCTAAGTCAAATATGTTGGTCTGTGGAAACCATCTTTCAACAAGAGTTATGAGTAATTGGTGATCACGTATGATGTAAGTAACTCGAGAAATGCAATCCAAGCCTAGCATCCTAATACCAATCAAGAATCTTCATTAGTTTATAGGCCACTTATGAACCTGCAGTAAGTATGATAAAGCTTCTAGTATAGTAAATTGTTAGAAGAAAGATGAATAAAGCAAGTTAAACCTTAAAGAAAAACATGTGACGAACAAAACAAATTATTAGTATCTCATTAGGATGTGCTTTTTTTATGTTTCCCCCATAAAGATTAGATGTTGGGTTGCACATCGGGGGGTGTCATACCCTAAATAGCCTCCTCCCCACCTACCAATATCTTAATCTAGCACCTCCATGGTCGAGATCCTTCCTTCACCATAGCCTGTATAAACCCTACCTTGCAATTCAATTTAAATTAAATCATTTTAAGTGTATATTAATAATAACATACTGAAAAACTTATAACTAAAGAGCATTACAAAGTCAATATATAAAAACTAATACATAATAGTATACAACATCATAGAGGTGGACTTACAATATCATTATCTTAATTTGGCTACTAAGTACATATAGGAGAAGTAGTACATAATAGGATGCAACATCATACAGTTAACTTGTAATGATGTCCTTTAAAGTATACTACTAAGTACATACAAGAGAAGCAGTATGTATCTTCTTACAATGACTTAGTGGGGTAATTCAACAATTAAGATCATATCTGGTTGGGATAAGTTGTAACATTATGTCCATGAAATTTGTAACGACTACACACTCTACTATTGAGTGTCCCTTCTTTGTCCAATATATTCTTGTAACATCTTATTCATGGTCATCAAATTATCCTTCTAAAATTTGGTGGACTACATTTAAATAACTCCCTAACAACATCATGCTCACCCCAATATGTGTGATTTGGTATATTATGAAACTGACCACTATATGTATGTCAGTAGTTGAACAAGGTATAATATTAGGGGATGTGCCTCTAATGGTTCTGATGGATATGTGACAAAAAACTAATTAAATGTGCACATGGTATATGATGCATCTTTGCCCACCCATACTTGCATTTATTGTGTGCGCATCAATTATGTCCGCGCTATAAGATCTACTGGGCATATTGATTACCTAAAATTCATTTAATTAATTCATGTTAGTTTGGGAAAATGTCTAGCATCCTATTTAACTCTAGAATAAAGCTGTTTTAGTTCTCTACGTTAATGTTTTGCTAGTCTAACTCTCCATATCAATTTTTGATATGAAATGCTTGAGGAATAAGATAATAATATTATAGTAGATTGACATTATTAACACTTGTATATACAAACCCCTCACTCATTTTAGGACATCATTGAAAGATTTTGAGGTATTTATTTTCATGATATTGTAACAAAAATGACCATCATGTGTTAATGTTTGAAGACTAAAATCTAGATCCACGAACCATTGGTAAGCCTCTAATTTAACATTTTTATATAAATCGTTCCTTGGTTATAAGTGCATAGATTTGTTTTACTTATCGGCTATGCAAATTTTGGAACATGTGCTTCACATCTGATATGCCTATAGTTCTGATAACCTTCTTGAAATTAGCATGTAAGTGCCTCAAAAAATAATAGTGAGCAACATCCAAGAATGGTTCTATACAACCATGAACGAAACCTGCATGTCCATTCGAGATGATGCAAAGATTACTCTTGTGGCAAATGATTGGTAGAATGAGCAATATGCATTGTATAAACTCGCTCCAAGAATCATTACACTATAACTCTATTATGGTAAAGAATAGAGAAAATAGACCATTGTTAGCATCAATTCCAACACATGTTAGTTTTGTTCCATGGCACTTACTAAATAGAATGGTACAATCAAAGCTTAAAACTAGTTGATGGAATTTCAAACCCTCAATGCATGGTCTGAATGCCCAAAAAATCCATTTAAATCTTGTGGTACTTGATTGCATATGATATATAGTTCCATGCATAACTAAAATAACTAGTTCCATTGAATGATTAAAAGTATGATATGATCCCTCCCAACAACTGTAAATAGCTTTTAGAACATTTATCCATGCATCCCATGCCTTGAAATATTTTGGGGTATTTGTTTTCAAGATAATGTAATGAAAATGATCATCATGTGTTAATGTTTGAAAAATAAAATCTAGATCCACTAACCATTGTTAGGCCTTTGATTTAACATTTTTATATAAATCATTCCTTGGTTGAAAGTGCATATATTTTTTTATTTATCAGCTATGCATATTTTTTGGCACATGAGCTTCACATCTAGTATGCCTATAGTCCTGATAACCTTCTTCAAATTATCATATAATTTCCTCAAGAAATAATAGTGAGGAACATGCAAGAATGATTCTATACAACCATGAACCAAACCTACTTGTCAATTTGAGATGATGCATAGATTACTCTTGTGGCAAATGATTGGTAGAATATACAATAGGCTTTGTATAAACTTGCTACAAGAATCATTACACTCTAACTTTATAATATTGGTATTTAATAGAGGAAATAGACCATTGTTAGCATCAATTCCAACACATGTTAGTAAGGTTCCATGGCACTTACTAAATAGAATGGTACGATCAAAGCTTATAGAATTTTGAACCCACAATGCAAGGTTTAAATGCCCAAAAGTTCCATTTAAATATATGTGTGGTACTTTATTGCATATGGTATATAGTGCCAGGCATAACTAAAGTAACTTCTTCCATTGAATGATTAAAAGTATGATATGATCCCTCCCAACAATTGGAAATAGCTTTTAGAACTTTAATCCATTCATCTCATGCCTTGAAAGATTTTGAGGTATTTCTTTTCATGATACTGTAACGAAAATGACCATCATGTGTTAATGTTCGAAGACTAAAATCTAGATCCACTAACTATTGGTAGGCCTATGATTTAACATTTTTATATAAACCATTCCTTGGTTGAAAGTGCATATATTTTTTTATTTATTGGCTATGCATATTTTCTTGCACATGAGCTTCACATCAGATTTGTCTATAGTCCTAATAACCTTCTTTAAATTATCATGTAAGTTCCTAAGAAATAATAGTGAGAAACTTGCAAGAATGGTTATATACAACCATGAACCAAACCTGCATGTCAATTCGAGATGATGCAAATATTACTCTTGTGGCAAATGATTGGTAGAATAGACAATATGCATTGTATAAACCTGCTCCAAGAATCATTACACTCTAACTCTATAATGGTAAATAATATAAGAAATAGACCATTATTAGCATCAATTCCAACATATGTTAGTAAGGTTCCATGGCACTTACTAAATAGAATGGTACTATCAATGCTTCAACTAGTTGATGGAATCTCGAACCCTCAATGCAAGGTCTGAATGCCCAAAAAATCCATTTAAATCTATGTGTGGTATTTGTTTGCATATGGTATACAGTGCCATGCATAATTAAAATAATTTCTTCCATTGAATGATTAAAAGTATGATATGATCTTTCCCAACAACTGGAAATAGCTTTTAGAACTTTTACCCATGCATCCCATGCTTTGATGCTTGAAATTCAAATATTGTATTTTGATTAAGTATGCCCTATTATTTATTTAATATTTATATTAATTTATTGTCTAATCACAAGCATAATAAAAAAGCCAATAAATCTTGAATTGTACTATATGTGGCCAATGACTAGAATAAGATTTGTATAGGTATGTGCATGTCTAAGAATAGGGACCTTCTATGGCCCCCCAAGTAATTTGCTATAACTTGCATGAAAGTGTCATAAGCATTGCTAGAATTTTGCATTATAGTGTACACAAAAAGAAGTAAAATTTTGTTTGTTAGATGCAATAATTTGGAACTCAAAATTGTTGATGAGCTTGCACGAAAAATTAAAGGTCCCTTTTACTTGTAAAACACATGCATTCTATAAGTTCTTTAGGTACTTATAGATTCAACTTGATTATGTTAGGATCCTCAACACCATCAAATACTATCACATCATCCCACTCTTGTGTGGTACGGCAAGTTGTAACAAAGTCATTATTGGATACCATCTGTTCCTCTGTATTCATACTCCTCTTATAATATTTGTACTTTAGAGTTCCCATGTATGTTCACCCCACCAAACTCAGGACCTAAATCATCTATATTCTAACTACAATCATTACTTGATCCTCTACTCATAATTTCATATCCTTCATCAATTATGGGCATAAATCCCTATTATCCTTTGCTCGACTTAAGTAACTTTGAGAGGAATGAGATAACTGTCCAAGGTGGTTTTATATTATATAGATGCCAGGTATCATGTCAAGTTCACATAAGGTACATTGAAATGCGAGTTTTGTAAAACATAAGGATAGAGTAAAATGAATGTACATATTATACTTACTACATAGAAGTTACATACTCTTCTCTTTGTGTTGAGCTGCACAATCTCCCACCATCTTCAGCCTTTGAACTAAATCTATCTCTTCTATATCAACTATTGTAATCTCCTCATCACACTATATAGTGTCAACACATTTGAGCTAGATGTATAGTATGGGGAACGGGGTAGCAACATGATGTAGAACCACTCCACAAACCTCATCATCAACAAAGTGCGATGCAAGTTGCATATTGCCAATAAGAAGTCAACATACCAAGTTTACTAAATATCATTAAGAATCCAAGTTTAGGGCTCTAAGAACTCTAAGATTGTGTTAATTAGGAGTTGCAACGGACAGTATCACCCACTAAAGTATGTGGGTGAGAATGCTCATCAATGATCAACTGACCATCATATAAAATCAAAAGTGATTCCAAACATGCATTCATCATTCCTTCACTATAAATTCCTACATAGCAATACATGTGTTAATGAAGTCCTTCAATATTTTTAATGATTGTTCATATGTAACCAACTATTATATTTAGCTAGAAATGGAGAAGACAGAGCACCTCTTATTGATTTGAAAGTGTGGGATTTTTTGTATATATATATATATATATATATATATATATATATATATATATGAATCTGCATTAATATTATTATTTTCTTTGCCTTATTATTGAGCATAGTTAATAACTACAATAAATTATAGTTTCCAAAATGCTAACATGGTTGTGTGTGTGTGTGTCTATATATATATATATATATATATATATATATATATATATATATATATATATATATATATATATATATATATATATATATATATATATATATATATATATATATATATATATATATATCACTACAGGAAAATAGTCTATTACCTGAGGAATTTTCGGCGGCTTTCCAACAGACTGATTTCCGACAAATTTTTCGGCGGATTTCCGACGGAATACAATGAAATATTTCAACATTTTTTTTGCAGATTTTCCGACAGACTTTCCGGTAGATTTCCAACGGATTAGTTACCGGCGGACTTTCCAACGGATTTTTGAGTGCATTTTAATAATTTCTGAAAAAATAAATTTTCTTGATTTAAATAATTAATAATTTTATAGCTCATTTTAATTAATTATTAATTTAATAATTAACTTTAATTAATTATTAACTTAATAGCTTATTTTAATAAATTATTAATTTAATAATTTATCTTAATTAAATAATTAAAATAAGTTGTTAAATTACTAGTTAATTATATATTGATTTAATAACTTATTTTAGTTTATTATTAATTTCATGTCTTATTTATTAACTTTGATATATATATATATATATATATATATATATATATATATATATATATATATATATATATATATATATATATATATATATATATATATATATATATATATATATATATATATATATATATATATATATATATATATATATATATATATATATATATATATATATTTTAATTTATTTTAAAATTTTAATACTAACTAATAATATTTAAATATAAAATATATAATTCATTTTTACATTTTGCACTGCAGCAAAGTGGAAGGCTCGATGAAGTTATTCCAACAGGTCGGGCGTTCGAATCCAGTTGGGGACATGCGGGCGGTCGGGGCCGGGTTCAGGCCGGGCGCGGGTTCGAGCTGACTGGCAACTCACGCAGGCGGGTTCGGGCTGGCGGGAGCCACATGTTCGGGCTGGCAGGCTCACTGGCTAGCATGAGATGCGTCAAGGGTTTGGGGTTGTGGTAGCAAGTTTAGAATCAGGCTAGCAGGAGCGGGTGGCAAGAGGCGGGTTAAGGCCTACATTTTCAGTTTTTTTTTTAATTTTTTTTATTCCAGCAGCATTTTTCCGCCGGACAGCCGCTGGATAAATTTCTGACGGCCAAATTACTCTGGAAAAATTTTCCGGCTTTTTTTTTTCGACGCTCATTTTATCGGTGAAAATATTTCGCTGGAAATCCGCCGGAAAACATTTAAATCCGACGGAATCATCAATTTCTACCTGTAATACATGATTTTCCTGTAGTGTATGAATTTTGCATTAATATTATTATTTTCTTTGACTTATTATTCAGCATAGTTAATAACTAAAAAAAATTATAGTTTCGAAAATGCTAACATGGTTGTGTATGAGTCGAGGACAAAGATAAATTTCTTCTCCATGTGCCAACATCTTTATCAGCTTTGAATTAGCATATTAAAATATTTTTTGCAGGCTTGCCATGATGCATACTAAATCTGGAGAAGTTACGAAGCTTCATCGACCCAATTTCTTTTCACTTAGGAAAGCCTGCTGTAAAAAAAAAATACATGAATGCTAATAAATTAATACAACCAACCCAAACTATCATTCCAATTTAGGCCAAATATTTCTACTCGAGAATATATACATCTATGACATTGTATATTATTGTTTTTAAATTTTAAGATAACATTAACTTATCTCTGAAATGTGATGGAGATCTGAATGTAAACAGACTAGTTATGAGCAATCGATCTAGTGAACAAATGGAGGATTGGGTGGCAGAGGCGGGGCTAGAATTTTTTGTGGGGGCAGATATTATGAATATTAAAAACCCTCAACATTTTGAATATAGGCTTGGGACCAATATAAATTGTTTTAAATTTTTTTCTTTAAGAGTGTTATATAAACAGATAAATTAATTAAATGATAAAAAACATACAATCAAGAGCACTTAACATTCATATTCTTCTTACATAACACATAATTTCTTTCTTCGAGTTTTCATAATTTGAAATTATTATACAATTACTTCATTATCAATATTCTTAAAAATATATGTTTTAATAAAGTAATCAAGCAATATATCCAAGAGTCTCTTATAAAATTGCACAAATGATTCTCGATAATTTTCATAGCAGAGAATGATCGTTCGATCGTTGCTATAGCGCCAATTGATAATATCATAGCAAATTTTATAAGCAAGAACACCAAAGGGTAAATATTACTTTTCTTAGTCTTCACCAATTTTTGTAAGTTCTCCGATTCATCTTAAACTGTTGAATGCATCACTAAATCTCATATTAATGATAAAAGTCTCATGTTAGCTATCTAATATAATGAGATCTATATCTATGAAGGATAAAATTTGGCCATACTTACCAATCTTTGTTTATTAAAGTTTATGAGTCACAAGGATTTAAGCATGCCACACACATAAGCAACTATTGATTTATCTCATCAAATCTATTATAAAGATCTTAAAGTTGTATATATAAGTAAATAAATAACTCAATTTTATAATGATGTTCATTTGTGGTTGTTTGAGAATGACGTCACTATCATGAACCGGATCGGGGGCTCGAATTAATGAGGTAGAAATAGACGGCCAAACGGTAGATTAAATTTTTAATTGCTAAATCTATCAGTTAACATGCACATGCAATAATATATATCTAGTCATCTTATCATTATAATATATGAATTTTATACGATAATATCATGAAATGTAACATATAATTTTTCTATTAACTCAGTACGATCAATTATTAGGTATAAGATATATAAATCATGATCTAATTAATAATAAATATTTTATAAACATGCTTTGATTTTCAAAATATTTAATTGGAGAGAAATAAAATTATCACTGTAAATAAAGAACCATTAGTACTCACCTTGTTTCAAGGGATTTTATTTCTTCACTCATACTCCTTTCAAGGTCAAAAGATTATGATCACCTATATGAAATAATTTCTCATTAATAATCTAACTTAATAATTTTAAATTCAATTCTTCTTCTATTTTAAATATACTCTAGTCTCTCTCTCTCTCTCTCTCTCTCTCTCTCTCTCTCTCTCTCTCTCTCTCTCTCTCTCTCTCTCTCTCTCTCTCTCTCTCTCTCTCTCTCATTTCAATATCTAAAAGCATGCAAATTTTATTACTCAATCATTAATCAAATTTTATTTTCATTAACTTAATAAATTTAATATTATTATTTTCAATTTTAAATAATCCTTCATTTTAAAAATCCATAATTTTATCTAAATTCATAATTTATCCAAAATAAAAATTCACCAATTTCTAAATTAATTTAAAATAAACTTAATTTTTAATTTTATTAAAAAATCAGAATTTTAAAAACATGAATTTCACTAATTTCAATATATTTGCAAGCAAAAACTTTCCCATCATCTATTTAATAATTAGAGCTTTTCTATTTTTGAATTATTTTAAATTAAATATTATAAAAAAATGATATTTTGTGAAAAAACTTAATTTCACCCCTTAAAATACCTTTCTGAAACTATTAGGAATAATACTCTTTAAGAAAATTTTATAGGATTTGAAAATTAGAAAAACTCTAATTTTTGGATATCTACAAAATTTTGGAGAAAACTTAATTTTTGATGCTAGGAAACATCATTAAACATTTCCTAATATTTTCCCTTTAAAATATTAAGTTTTCATAAAACCCTAAAATTTTCATCATGAAAAATCTAAGTGAAAAGGAAGATTTCTAGGTTTAGGAACTACCATTTCTCTTTCTTAAGTCTACCTTTAGATTTCCTCGAAGATTCTCGCTTGAAACTGCTGTCGTCGATGCCCCAAAGCTTGGCCGCCTCCCTCTCTCCCTCCCTTGCTTGCGGTCGGACAAAGCAAAACCGAAAGAAATGAAAGGGATCGATATTACTTTTCTTAGTCTCCACCAATTTTTGTAAGTTCTCCGATTCATCTTAAACTGTTGAATGCATCACTAAATCTCATATTAATGATAAAAGTCTCATGTTAGCTATCTAATATAATGAGATCTATATCTATGAAGGATAAAATTTGGCCATACGTACCAATCTTTGTTTATTAAAGTTTATGAGTCATAAGGATTTAAGCATGCCACACACATAAGCAACTATTGATTTATCTCATCAAATCTATTATAAAGATCTTAAAGTTGTATATATAAGTAAATAAAATAACTCAATTTTATAATGATGTTCATTTGTGGTTGTTTGAGAATGACGTCACTATCATGAACCGGATCGGGGGCTCAAATTAATGAGGTAGAAATAGACGGCCAAACGGTAGATTAAATTTTTAATTGCTAAATCTATCAGTTAAAATGCACATGCAATCATATATATCTAGTCATCTTATCATTATAATATATGAATTTTATACGATAATATCATGAAATGTAACATATAATTTTTCTATTAACTCAGTACGATCAATTATTAGGTATAAGATATATAAATCATGATCTAATTAATAATAAATATTTTATAAACATGCTTTGATTTTCAAAATATTTAATTGGAGACAAATAAAATTATCACTGTAAATAAAGAACCATTAGTACTCACCTTGTTTCAAGGGATTTTATTTCTTCACTCATACTCCTTTCAAGGTCAAAAGATTATGATCACCTATATGAAATAATTTCTCATTAATAATCTAACTTAATAATTTTAAACTCAATTCTTCTTCTATTTTAAATATACTCTAGTCTCTCTCTCTCTCTCTCTCTCTCTCTCTCTCTCTCTCTCTCTCTCATTTCAATATCTAAAAGCATGCAAATTTTATTACTCAATCATTAATCAAATTTTATTTTCATTAAGTTAATAAATTTAATATTATTATTCTCAATTTTAAATAATCCTTAATTTTAAAAATCCATAATTTTATCTAAATTCATAATTTATCCAAATTAAAAATTCACCAATTTCTAAATTAATTTAAAATAAACTTAATTTTTGATTTTATTAAAAAATCAGAATTTTGAAAACATGAATTTCACTAATTTCAATATATTTGCAAGCAAAAACTTTCCCATCATCTATTTAATAATTAGAGCTTTTCTATTTTTGAATTATTTTAAATTAAATATTATAAAAAAATAATATTTTGTGAAAAAACTTAATTTCACCCCTTAAAATACCTTTCTGAAACTATTAGGAATAATACTCTTTAAGAAAATTTTATAGGATTTGAAAATTAGAAAAACTCTAATTTTTGGAGATCTAAAAATTTTTGGAGAAAACTTAATTTTTGATGCTAGGAAACATCATTAAACATTTCCTAATATTTTCCCTTTAAAATATTAAGTTTTCATAAAACCCTAAAATTTTCATCATGAAAAATCTAAGTGAAAAGGAAGATTTCTAGGTTTAGGAACTACCATTTCTCTTTCTTAAGTCTACCTTTAGATTTCCTTGAAGATTCTCGCTTGAAACTGCTGTCGTCGATGCCCCAAAGCTTGGCCGCCTCCCTCTCTCCCTCCCTTGCTTGCGGTCGGACAAAGCAAAACCGAAAGAAATGAAAGGGATCGATATTACTTTTCTTAGTCTCCACCAATTTTTGTAAGTTCTCTGATTCATCTTAAACTGTTGAATGCATCACTAAATCTCATATTAATGATAAAAGTCTCATGTTAGCTATCTAATATAATGAGATCTATATCTATGAAGGATAAAATTTGGCCATACGTACCAATCTTTGTTTATTAAAGTTTATGAGTCACAAGGATTTAAGCATGCCACACACATAAGCAACTATTGATTTATCTCATCAAATCTATTATAAATATCTTAAAGTTGTATATATAAGTAAATAAAATAACTCAATTTTATAATGATGTTCATTTGTGGTTGTTTGAGAATGACGTCACTATCATGAACCGGTTCGGGGGCTCGAATTAATGAGGTAGAAATAGACGGCCAAACGGTAGATTAAATTTTTAATTGCTAAATCTATCAGTTAACATGCACATGCAATCATATATATCTAGTCATCTTATCATTATAATATATGAATTTTATACGATAATATCATGAAATGTAACATATAATTTTTCTATTAACTCAGTACGATCAATTATTAGGTATAAGATATATAAATCATGATCTAATTAATAATAAATATTTTATAAACATGCTTTGATTTTCAAAATATTTAATTGGAGAGAAATAAAATTATCACTGTAAATAAAGAACCATTAGTACTCACCTTGTTTCAAGGGATTTTATTTCTTCACTCATACTCCTTTCAAGGTCAAAAGATTATGATCACCTATATGAAATAATTTCTAATTAATAATCTAACTTAATAATTTTAAATTCAATTCTTCTTCTATTTTAAATATACTCTAGTCTCTCTCTCTCTCTCTCTCTCTCTCTCTCTCTCTCTCTCTCTCTCTCTCTCTCTCTCTCTCTCTCTCTCTCTCTCTCTCTCTCTCTCTCATTTCAATATCTAAAAGCATGCAAATTTTATTACTCAATCATTAATCAAATTTTATTTTCATTAACTTAATAAATTTAATATTATTATTTTCAATTTTAAATAATCCTTCATTTTAAAAATCCATAATTTTATCTAAATTCATAATTTATCCAAAATAAAAATTCACCAATTTCTAAATTAATTTAAAATAAACTTAATTTTTGATTTTATTAAAAAATCAGAATTTTAAAAACATGAATTTCACTAATTTCAATATATTTGCAAGCAAAAACTTTCCCATCATCTATTTAATAATTAGAGCTTTTCTATTTTTGAATTATTTTAAATTAAATATTATAAAAAAATGATATTTTGTGAAAAAACTTAATTTCACCCCTTAAAATACCTTTCTGAAACTATTAGGAATAATACTCTTTAAGAAAATTTTATAGGATTTGAAAATTAGAAAAACTCTAATTTTTGGAGATCTAAAAATTTTTGGAGAAAACTTAATTTTTGTTGCTAGGAAACATCATTAAACATTTCCTAATATTTTCCCTTTAAAATATTAAATTTTCATAAAACCCTAAAATTTTCATCATGAAAAATCTAAGTGAAAAGGAAGATTTCTAGGTTTAGGAACTATCATTTCTCTTTCTTAAGTCTACCTTTCGATTTCCTCCAAGATTCTCGCTTGAAACTGCTGCCGTCGATGCCCCAAAGCTTGGCCGCCTCCCTCACTCCCTCCCTTGCTTGCGGTCGGACAAAGCAAAACCGAAAGAAATGAAAGGGATCGAATTGTCTTAAAGCTTAATGTGGTTTAGAAAAAATTATTACCCTTTTGCCCTTGATTGTATAAGAGTTACTTAGAGAAGGGATGAACTATTTAGTCATTTACACTTAACTAATCTTTGACGATTTTAATTCTCAATCTAGGTGAAATTAACTCTAAGCTCCTTATATCAAATCACTTGAAATTTAATGTAAAATTTTATAAAAATTATTTTGTCGAGATCCGACAACTTAAAAAATTTGACTATTTTCGTCGTGGTGCGCGATGCTACAATTCGACATTTTTCAGGTTTTACAGCCTCGATCTACCTCGGATTATAAAATTATCAGTCATATTTAGAGTGATTAAATTATACTTCTCACAAAAATACTGACTTTTGCTAAAAATATGTTACATGCATCACCTCTCATATTTTGTAGCCTTTGCTTTCAAACTTTATTAATCACAGAACATTTATAATATCTTGATCTTTTCTATGTAAAATTAATCTGAGATAACTAGTTTATTACTCCCAATATAGTCTTAATCATATGCAAAATAAAATAAATTCAAAACATTGTAAAGTATCAAGTAAGCCATAAGATTGGCCTTTTTACTCACTATTTGATCCATATTGTAGCATTCTATCATGAATATCAATAATAGATCCAAATCAAAGAATTATATTAATAAGAAAACAATGGTGTGATCCCCAATGTATATCCCCACTTAGTTGTTGGCCTAAATCTGGATTCAAACATCTATCTTTACAACCATCAGCTCTTTGTAGTTGCTCTACTATCTTGCATATTGCATTTCTCGTAGTTAATATCTTTTTTATAGGAACTCCAAAAAACATTAATCAAATTAGAGAAAATATTGAAAAATGAATCAACTTCAACAATATTTTTAACCATCGTGATCAATGCCAATTGGAGCTAATGTGCAAAATAATGCATATAACAAGCTAAATTATTTTCTGCCATAATAAAAATTTTCAATCCTTTGAACTCACCATGCATGTTACTGGCACCTTCATAATCTTGACTATGTATACATGCCGTATACTAAATCCATATTTTGTTAGGGGCAGTTCAACAACTTTTTCATTGTCAAAGCAAATGTTTCTTCCACATGTACAAGCCCAATAAAATGCTTGATTACACACCATCTTTTATCAACTTAACAAAATGTTATAGCTATTTTCTCTTCTACCGATGCATCTTGTGATTCATCCAATAAAATTTTAAGAAGATCATTACCTAAATTGTTCATGATGACATTCAAAATTTCGATTGCAACAGCATGAGTAAATTCTTTTTGAATGTCTCAAACAATAAGTTTATTATTTTTTTGGGGAATCCTCTAAGACCACTTTTCATATGCTTTCAATGTGCGATGCTGAATTGAAGAAGTTCTAAAAAATTTTCGTAAATTTTTTTGTTCTTTGGATTCATTATGACCACGAAAATTAACCTTTGGTGCCATAGAAACTGAACACAATTAAAATTAGCAATTAAATGAGTTTTAAATACTCTGATTTTGTTTAGAAGGTCTTGTAATAACAATTCTAATTTTTTGATTCATTAGATCTTCACATTTTCTCCATGCAATGTAATGAGAATTATCAACTTGTCCTAAATAGACTTAAAATTAATCTTTTTTCGCCAAGTTCAAAATCCCTTCGTGCCAAATCATCTCATCAAGGCTTTGATGGAGAATTTAATAAGCATGAATTATAATAAAATTTGCTCAAGTGAACATAATGAAGATGAAATTTTTTCATTGAAAACTTTAAATAAGTAAAAAAAAAAAAATTCATCCAACCAGTGAGGGCATGTGCCTCTATCTTGCCTCGCCAGTGTCTAATGGTGATCAAGAGATATATAATGAGAAAATCAGGTGGCTTGAATGGGCGATCAGATAATTAAGGGCATCTCCAACCAAAAATCTCATTTTCCACTACAAAATACAGCAACACCCAAAAATGTGATAATTCTGCTTCAATCGAACTCCATTTCACGGGCTTCATCGTCTCGTAACCGTCTTTCTCCATTTCGCAGGCAAATCTCATTGACACACTAGTCGCCGAATGAATGCACTGGGCACGCCTAGTTAGGTCATCTCCAATGAAATGGCAAACAACTGTTTGTCATTTTATTTTTCCGTCGTTCCAACCGAGCTGCAATTTAGCGGGTGAACAATGCGACGCCAATATTGGCGTCACACTGTTCACCGGACAAAATTGCCGCTCGGTTGGAACGACGGAAAAATGGCAAACAGTTATTTGTCATTTCATTGGAGATAGACCTAACTAGGCGTGCCCACTGCATTCATTTGGGGACTAGCCATCCTACTGATGATCAGGCGTCAAAAAAAAAAAAAATAAATAAATAAATAAATAAACTTTTGAGACTAGTCAGCCAATTTACTCGTTGACTGGCTTCACTCAATCACGAATCCTCATCACGGGCCGAATAAAGAAGGAAAAAATTCTGATCAGTCGTTATCTTAACTGGCGACTGCTAGCCAAATAAATCCCAGCTCCATCGGTAGCCATGTCACAAGTCAGATCTGCTCATCTCATCGAAATGGCGACTGTGGCTAGTTTAATTTTTTTGTTTTTTTTGTTTTTTGTTTTTTTGGGAAATTTAGGGCCGAAGCCCAATTCATTATACCAAAAGGAATACAATATAAAAGTTGAATGCTACCACAACTTATCAGTAGCAAAACAACCAAACCATAACAGCTTACAAAAATGCTGCAGAAAAAGTAAAAAACTATTAATCTCTATCAGCTTGAGCTGCAGAAAGAGAAAAACAAAATCCTAATACAAAAATCTATGCACGAAGCAAATAAACATTCAAACAGACAAAAATTGGCTTCAAACAGACAAAAATTATCTGTAGCAGAGTATCTATGAGGTCCTTCCAGAGCAAAAGACTCCCAAGCCATCGGGAACCTGGACTCAGTCAATGCATTAAGGCGCTCGAAGAAAGAATGGATATCCCTGGTTGCCCAAAGGCCGTCCAAGGGAGGCAGATACAGGAGTGGCATCATTGTCCAGGTTC
The DNA here is from genome assembly GCA_016618105.1 of Dendrobium huoshanense. Lineage (NCBI taxonomy): Eukaryota > Viridiplantae > Streptophyta > Magnoliopsida > Asparagales > Orchidaceae > Dendrobium > Dendrobium huoshanense. The sequence goes on from CM028359.1 coordinate 74,530,531, forward strand.
GGCTTACTGCCATAACATAATTCGAATCAGCAGCAACCGTAAGAATTCCAACGCAAAGACCAGCAAGAAACTCAGTTCCTGCATACCAACTTCTTCCAACTAGTGCCATTACAACAATTCCAGTAAGTATATAGAGTTTTTCCAACCAGCAATTTTATCAGAAATGTTACGCCTGACAGAATAAGAAAGGGTAATACTGCAACTAGAAGTATCTCCAAATCTTCTCCCATTCCTCTCTTTCCATACATGATAAATAATACAGCAAACAGTCATGTAAAAGAAATGTTTGACCCTCTTATTACCTCTATATTTGCCTTTAATCCACTCAAAAACCTGCATAATATTGGGTCTATAGAGAAATGTTTTTAAACCAGGTATAATAGCAGTAAGCACAGAAAAAGTAAAGTCACAATAAAAAAACAGATGGGTGACAGATTCGTTATATGCATGGCACAAACTACAACTTGTTGGCACAATGATGTTCCTGATGAAAAGTTCATCTGCAGTTTTCAGACCACGGGCTAAAGCCATCCAAGCAAAAACAGAGTGCTTAAGAATATTGTTTTTAGACCAAATGAATTTGTGCCAGTAACAGGTTTGGAAGTCAGAATAAAATTCTTCAACAAACCTATTAAACTTATAAGTATTGCAATTCTTCCATAGTAAACAGTTAACATCTGTGTCATGAATGCTAATACCCCCAATTAAGTGTCTTAATGGCTGAGGAAAGTTATCTGGGAAGACCCATTGATTTCTGGATATTAAAGTTTGAATGGTGATATCAGGGCAAGGACCCTGGTAGCTTCCTCCCAATAATTCCGTTAAAGTGTGATTTTGACACCAATGATCCCATTTGAGAGAAATGGGAGCTAATTGAGTAATTCTGAAATTAAAACAGTGTTTGACATCCAAAGCAGTTTTGCATATAGATTTCCAAAGTTTGGAAGCAGAAGCAGGAGGAGGCATCCATGGAGATTTATATAAGCTGAGCAGCCAATTGGAAAGAGGGGAGTTAACATTATACATCCTGTATACAACCGAGCAGTTATAAGCAAATTGGAGAGCATTGACAGAGGGGATGCCCAAGCCACCTTTATCTTTGGGCAAACAGATCTTATCCCAAGCAACCATTTGCAACTTTTTTACCGCCACAGAGTCACCAAAAAATAAGAATTTAGAACTGGATCTCTTTACAAATTTATAAACAGTTTTAGGCATAATAGCACATCTGATCCAATAAGCAATAGTATTCTGAATGGTGAATTTGATGTACTGTAATCTACCCGCAAATGAGAGGAGGTTAGCTTTCCAACCATTCATTTTTTTACTAACAGAATCCATGAGTGGCAAAAAGTCAGCAATTTTCAATCTATAAAAAGATAATGGGATGCCAAGATAAGTAATATTATTAACAATGTTGTGAATAGAGAGAGATTGACAAATGTCATTGGCATTCCTTAAGTTTCGAGGGAACATAATGGAGCACTTATCATAGTTAATGTTCAACCCCATGGAGGAAGCAAAATCTCTAAGAATAGAGGCCAAGTTGGAGCAATTCTCTATAGTGGCTTCACCAAATATAAGCACATCATCAGCATATAGCAAATGAGATAGAGAAAAAATTTCATGAGAAATACCTTTAAAACCCCTTTGCTCTAGAAGATTAGATAAGGTGTCCATGACAATACAAAAAAGGTAAAGACTGAGAGGGCAGCCCTGTCTAAGACCAGCAGAAGATGAAAAATATCCCTCTAATGACCCATTTATCAATATAGAAAAATTGACATTCATAATACAGGCTTTGATCCAGTTTACAAAAAGACTAGGAAAGCCTTTCTGTAACATCCTTTCCAGCAAGAATTCCCGGCAAACAGAATCAAAAGCCTTTTTGATGTCCAGTTTGGCACAAAAGAAATTGCAGCCCCTCTTCTTACCAGCATAAGATAGTAAGTCGCTAGCTAGTAAAATATTATCAGTTGAAACTCTAGATTTCACAAAACCTGCTTGATTGTCCTTGACAATCAAACACATCAACGGCTTCATTCTTTCAGCTAGAACCTTGGCAATAATTTTATAAAAAAACATTACATAGCGCAATAGGCCTGTAATCAGAGATATCAGTGGCATTTTTAAATTTAGGGACAATAGCCAAAGCAGTGGCTTTAACCCCATTAGGCATGTAACATTTATAGAAGAAGGATTTGACAGCCCTACATACCACAGGGGCAATAATGTGCCAAGCTGATTTGTAAAAGAAGAAATTATACCCGTCTGGACCAGGAGCCGAATTGGATTTACCCGAGAAAACAGCATGCTTAACTTCTTCATCTAACACCAAAGTAGTAAGACAGGAAGCATCATACATAGATAACTTTGAACCAACAGGAAAACCCGAAAGATTCAGGTTAGTAATAGCAGGAGGGTTATATAACCCTTGGAAATAATGAATAATCAAGCTGGCCACATCAGAATTGGAGTCACCAGACTCATTAGCTAAAAAATTTACCACAGAATTGGCAGCATTTCTTCTTTTCTTGATTTTGGCGTAAAGAAACTTCAAATCATCCTCCCCATACCTAATCCAATTAACTTTAGCCCTTTGAATGGTCCAAGAGGATAGCATAGAATTAAATCTAGAGAGCTCAATAGAACAAGCTTTTAAAGATTGACATATACTAACATTATTAGGTTCCTCCTGCAATTTACCCATAAGCTCTAACTGCAGCTCATTCAACCTTTCCAAGTGCCTAGAAACACAGGTGGAAGAGGACGAGGCCTGGCATTTAATTTCCTTCTTAAGGAATTTCAAAGACTTCATAAATTGGGAAATGGGATTTCCCTCACAATTTTTAGAGAAAGCTTCCAATATATAATACCAGTATTGATCCAATTTGGTCCAAAAGTTTTTAAAAAGGAATCTATGATGCCTTTGTATTGTCATACCAGAATTAAGAATAATGGGACAATGATCCGAGCAAGACGGATTTTGGATAGCATAATAGGAATTTGTGAAGGAGTTAAGCCAGCTTTCATTTACTAGGACACGGTCCAGCTTTATATGTATAGGGTTGGAAGAACGCTGGTTAAACCATGTGTACTTGAGACCAACAGAGCTTAAATCCATCAACCGGATGTTAAAAATCATGCTATTAAAATCTAACAAAGCAGACTGATTGATGACATTACCTCCAGACTTTTCAAAAGCATACCGGCAGCAGTTGAAATCCCCAATTAATGCCCAGGGAAGGTCAATGGTGGAGGAGATTTGGGTTAAAGAATCCCACAGTTCCTTACGCTCGAAGGATTGATTAGAAGCATAAATAGCATATAGGTGCATCAAAGGTTGATTGCTAACCCAAACAGTACCAGAGATTAGCTGATTCGTAATTGTGCTAGGCTTGAAGCAAATTTTGTTAGCATCCCATTTTACCCAAATCCTACCCGAGGAGGATAAAGTAAAATTGTTACAGCTCTCTTCATTCGTAAACAAAGAATGAGAGGAAACAAAAAAGGGATCTAGAAGAGAATTAGAACTAATTCTGTTTTCCAGAATGCAGACCAGTTGAAGACTGAAGGATTTGATGAGGCGCTTGCAGCTCAAGACTTTATCAGGGTGATTAAAGCCCCTGATATTCCACGCTGCCATAGTGGGGAAAAACATTAGGAATTTGGACGGGACTGGGGCTTCTTTCTCTGCTTGCCCCTAGCAGGTTTTTTCAACATCAAACTATCTTGAGTTTGCTTCCCTTTGTCCACATTTTTGGCATTTCCACCAGCAGTGGAGCCCAGATTAACTTCATTTCTCTCCTCCAGATGAGAGGATATCACTTCTTCAGAGTTCAGAATATCAAACTTGTTAGGAGATATGTTGTCTTTAGAAGGGATGATTTTAGAGACTGATGAGGAGGAGATAGTTTCATGAGGGGAGTTGAGATTGGGGATACCCGATACCACAGCATCCTCAGATAACGGAGGGTCCGATTCCGGGAGACCATCGACAGCAGACTTAGGAGGAACCTTTTGGGAGGTAGGAGAATGAGGTTGAAAGTGCATAGCTTGCCCAATAGCATTCATTATGACGGCAAGTTTTGAAGAAGACAGGGCTGTGGAATTAATATGTTCTGTGTTAGGCTTCTGAGGGGAGGGCTTACTGTTATTGCAATTGAGTTGTGGTTCTAGTTGGGGGTTAATGACTGGAGGTCTGGATGAATTCGGATTCCTAGAAGAGTGCTGGCTATGCGGCTTCCGACTAAAACTCCTACCTCGCCTCCCAGTGTTAGCTCTGTCTTGAGCTTCAGAAGGCATTTTCGGAATTTTCGGACATATGAAGGAAGCAAGCATTAAAGACTTACAGTGCTCGCAGGGGATAGGACGCCACTCGTATTGCACCTTCAGAGCAACAACATCACCGTCTAAGGAAACCTTTATTTCATCAGGGTAATTGGCTTGATTGTCTACAAGAACACATACGCGAGCAAATGTAAGTCTAGTTTTCTGCTCCGTCAGCTTATCCGCTGCCACCGGAATACCTATCTTACTGGCAATACGAGAAATTCCCTCAGAGTTCCAACATGCAAGCGGTAAATCGTGGATTTTCACCCATATCGGAACGGAAGAAAATTCTTCCTTAATTGGCTTGAACTTCGGATGCCACTTTTGGAGGACAAAGGGCCTGCCAAGAAGAAACCATACTCCACGCGACCATGCCATATCAAAGTCTTCTTGGCAGGAAAATCTGAGCAGAAAAAATCCCTCATTTAGGGATAAGAGCTGCAGCGAGCCTTTTAGATTCCAGGTTTTGTTGATAGCTCCCAGTAAGGCTTCATAAAAAGGACGTCGACCTATCGAGTATCCAACAAGACAGAGCTTCCAGTCTTGCCCCCCTAAACTCAACTTGTCACCTGAGAAGGAGATGATATCTGGCTCCGAGGGGTGGTGAGTAAATTGGAAAGCTTTAGGAGCCAAAGCATCAGGGGCAAACATCTGATTCCAGTTTTTGGGGAGAGCACAAACCTTCCCGCTTGACGAAGAGCCAAGAGGAGGGAACTCAGAAGCATCAGGGAGAGTCGCCATGGAGATTCGAAGGAGTGGAGGCCTCCGGCGTAGCCGGAGGCAGGGAAATCAGAGGAGAAAGACAGAGCCAGAGGGCGGCGCTAGGAGAAGGAGGAAAAAACCCTAGCCGCACCCTATTTACTTTTTTTTTTTTTTAAATATTATTTTCTTAGTTTATATTTTACCATAGCTGTTTTAAAATTTTTTCCAATATACTTTGCACAAAACTGGCTTCTTTCTCTATGTTCTTCGTTGTTTTAGCTTTGAGTTATTCAACATTTGTAGGGTTTTAGTGCTAATATATAAATTTTCTCTCTTAAGGGGGTGTTTGGTATAAGATTGGATTAAATTTAAGTAGGATTTACTAAATCCTGTAAATTCAGATTTAGTAAATCTTGGGCTCTTAAATCCTGAATTGTGTTTGGTATGACAATTTTTTAAATCCTGTTAAATCCAAAAAGATGTTTGGCAAGAGATAACAGGATTTAAAACGATTGGAGATTTAAAATTGAATTAACTAATTATTTTGAAATAACTAATTATTTAAATAATATTCCTACTAATTATTTATTTAATAATTTAATTACTATTTTATTAGTTTTAATTATAAATTTTATTATTAATTATCTCATTTTTCACTTAAGAATTCTAATGCTCATTAATTATTTAACTATTATTTATATTATTAATTATATGTTTAATAATGTATAAGATAATTACATTAATTTATAATTACTAATTATATTACTAACTATTTTATTAAGTTAAATTAGACAATTAATTTATACACTAATTCTACTATAATTATTTAATTAATTTACTTAGTTATTAATATTTTAAATTATATTAATTAAGCAAACGAATGAAAGCGCCTAGGGTTTGCTTTTAATCTTCTCTTATTTGTCCATGTTGTTCGGCTTCGTTGCTTCGCAGGAGGTGTTGAGATTGCACGAAGTCGCTTGTTGGCTTCTTCGTTGCTTCGCAGGAGGTGTTGAGATTGCACGAGTCACTTCTTCGTTGCTGTTCGACTTCGCTACTTCGTTGCTGTTCGACTTAGCTCCTTCGACGACGTTCCTTTCCCGTCGGATCGGACGTTACAACATTTTGATCTGAAGCAACGACGGGAGCTCCCTCTCGCTCGCTGTGAAGGTAACTTTCTCCCTTTCGCGCGGTTCTTCGGCCAAATCCTGTAAATCTGACTTCTACCTGGATTAGAATTTACGGGGATTTAGCGGATTTACGGCGTAAATCTACAAATCCGGGATTTACGGATTTGCCGGATTTACGTCGACGTTTTTTGCGTTTGGCTGGATTTATCATAAATCCTGCTTAAAATCCCGGTATAAATCCGATACCAAACGCCCCCTAAGAGAGAAATCGGGTCAGCCTAGTAGTGTTTGGTATCACTTACGGACCTCTTCATTAATCACAGCTCCGTTTGAGTTATTTCTATTTTACAAATAATTATTATGTACGTGCAGAGTCCGGGCAGCGAGTATCATCCAGATTTGTTGTGTATTTATTGAGTATTTGTCGCGTATTTACAATAATCAGTTGTGAGTATTATTGAATATTTACTTAATATTTTCTGATTATTTATAAATACTAAGCAAATACCTAGTAAATAGCAGCAATCCAAATGATTCTTCCCATCCTTACTCCCCATAGAATATTTTTTCTATTTTACATGAATATTCAACTAAGTGACTATCTTTCACTGGCAGTACTCTATGATATATATTTTACTTATATACCTAGTAATGTTATCCTCTTCCTTGTTGTAAGGGGCGGTGGTGGTTTATATATATATATATATATATATATATATATATATATATATATATATATATATATATATAAAAAGCATATTATGACTTGTTTTGAAAGAGATGAGTTTCAAAATTTTTAAACTTTTTTAAGATTAGTGTTTAGGGTTTATGATATTTAAAATTCTTAAATAAGCTCAAATTAAGATAATTGAAACATATTTAAAAAACTTCAGATTACTAATTAAAGGATAAAATGATCTGTAAATCTTGCATGATTTTAGCTGAGCAGCTTGATGATATGAATCTAGCAAGCCTAAAATTATTTAATTCCAAGGCCTAGAATGTACTTAAATACTGAATAAATGATAAATGATTAAAGGATTCAATATAAGTTATTTGATGGAGTTTTATAGAATTTTAGTTAAAGTTATCTAAATAAAAACTCTAAAAATGCTATTAGTATGCCTCCATTCTCCACATAATAGGGATATACACTTGAGATAGGATAAAGATTCGAGATATAAAGAACTTAAAAGCTTTATTTGACATCCAACAACAATGATTATCACTAGCTAACGTTATTGTTTGACTACAATCACGCAATTATCATTCATTGTTCGAACATCATTGTTCTCAATTGTTGTTCGACTATTATCATCTGACAACCATTGTATAGTCATGATTGTTCATCCTCTATTGTTCGACCTCAATCATACCCTGAAATTTTTGTCCTTTCTATATCTTTCACTTAAATCCTCGGTATTTCCTATATTCTTCTCTTTTATATGTGTATATGCTAGATCTTTATGCAAACTATAATTTAAAATTCTCTCTATATCAGTTTGAATATTCTAGCACACAACAAGTCTAAAAACGAATGAATTTATTTTGAGTTGACTATTGCAATATAACTTTTAATTGATCACCTATGTTTTACAACTATGTCAAAATAAATTCAATAATTTTAAAGTTCATCCTAATTAAAATTAAATCAAGATATATTGACCTAAATTTTAATCTAATTATGTTAGAATAGCACTTGCAAGAAGCCAAAAATAAATACATAACAGTCAAATTTTTTTTGGAAAATATAGTATGTTGTTTGACTAGAATATTATTATTATGTAAGAGTTCCATACCTTGTAAATTTAAATTAAATAAAATAAGTAATTATGCTCTGTTTTTGTTGAAAATATAAAAAAATAAGAAGATTTACATACATATCATATAACTTTTATAAATTTATATATTTAGCATTTAAATTTTTATATTTGTCGATATAACACTCAAATATCTAAATCACAAAATCTTACCTCTTATATTAAGCTTATTTGAAGCAAAATGTATTTTTCAATGCTTATATTTTGAAGTGATTTAAATGCTATTGTGTTAAATAAATAATAATAATAATAATTTAGGTACTAAATATTTAAATAAATACATAAAAATGACATCAATTCAATTTTAGATTGAATTTATCAAAAACTCTCAAGAGTTTTAGGAGTTCTGAGTTTAGATTTAACTTACATATTTTAATGAAACTTCACTAAAATCCTTGAGTACATCAAAATTCAACAATAATTTTATTTCTATGATCACACTAAAATTTATATTTATCATCAAAACACTAATGCTACGGTGCCTACTATTCGACTACTTCTCACCATGACCCTTCAATTTAAAGTTGGATTTCACTAATGCTTTTTTACATAGTAGTCTTATTGAAACTGTTTACATTGCTCAATCATAACGCTTCAAAGATCCTCAATACTATACTCATGTTTGTCTTTTAAGGAAAGCAGGCAATGATTGATGCTTTATGTGGTTCATAGCTCACAGTATAATTTTTTATAATATTATAATTTTGAGGTTCAAATTTTTTTGTGACTTGTTATTTATTTTTAAATGATATAAGTATGATGATCCAAAATTATGAAAAATATTAAAAAAAATCTAAATTGTGCTTCGACGCTATGATTGAGAGTATTGTGGCATTAGGATTAAGAACACAATGGCGCAAAAACTACTGCTATTTCATTGAATACTTTGTTCTATAGTAATTTTTAATTCTTCATGAAGTGTTGTGGAACTGGATCTGAGCTACGGGTGTCAAAAGTTGACACGATCTGAAACAAGACCCAGATCTGACTCGAAAAAAATCGAGTTCTGGTTAACCCGTTTGTGAAACGAGTTGGGTTCAGGTTTGAATTTCTAACCCGTTTCAAAAATGGGTCTGGTTCGGGTTAACCCGACTACCTGAAGTCAACCAATATTGACACATTTGTTCATCCCGCGCGTCAGGACAATGGTCGCATCACTACGCATCTGGACTTAGGCAATCGCGTCAGGGGTCGCCATGTCGGGTCACATCCCCATCAGAGATCACATTCGTGTCGAGTAACGTGCTCTTTAATTTCGTCCCTGTCGGTCCAGCCTGCAGAACCGCACTCGTGTTTGTGTCTTGCCCGAGAGGCTGAGGTACCATTGTTGTCATCCATAACAATGGTACTGCTTTCTATACATCAATTTCAAAAAGCGGCTGTTGTTCGCGAGTTGGATCGTGTCAACCCGATAACTTGCACGGGTCAAGTCCGGATTGACAAATCTAACCCGTTTGCAAAACCGAGTTGGGTTAGGGTCAACCTGTTTATGACTGGGTCCAATCGGATTTGACTCAAAACCAACCCGTTTACCCAAATTTACACCCCTAATCTGAGCGCTATAATGTTAGGCCGCTAACAATATTTTTATATATATTAAATCCTAAATCGAAAACACTTAACCACTTGGCCATTCCCTATAAATCGAAAACACTTAACCACTTGGCCATTCCCTATAACATTATTCAATTTCATCAGGTAAAATAAAAATTATATTTTTTTAAAGTTATAGACTGATTCATAGATTTTCTTGCATTTTATTAAATTGAACATTTCATATTACAATTCATACTTTAAAACACATTTTATAAAAGAATTGGCTATTAACAATATAATTAATTTTGGTTGGCTATTAAAACATATTACTTTGTAGAGGAAGGTGGGACCACGGACTTTATTTGTGGTGTTACACTAACGGGGCAGAGTGTGATGACTCTTTATTGATTTAATGAAAGTCAACTTTAATGATACTTAATTTACTTATGAAAAATATGATGAATATGATTGGTGACTAACTAAGAAATAGTTGGGGTTTAAAAGATGATGAGTTTGATGCATAGATGTAAACAACGAGATATTTGACCAAGAGTAGTATATATTACTTTGGATGCCATTTAAAAACAAACTGATGCCATCTACCTCATAAAGATCTAGAGGGATGCAAAAAATAAAAGTAATCATTAAGTGATAGGTGGTTGAAGAGATGGTGCAATGTTTATTTAAAAAAGCTATTCCAATAAGCAGCAGAGCCAAAAAAATTTTCAAGTGGGGCCACAAACAATTGAAGTAAAAAAAAATGCTCAGCCTTTTTCATCCGAGCTTGGGACTAGCATTGGCGATTTAATCATTTTTTTATTTTTTTAGATTCATTATAAAAAGATAAAATACATGATAAAGAAAAAAACTTACATATTATCTATAATTTTTACCGAATAGTCTTCATTTTTTAAATTATTGTACAATCAATTTATTGTAAATATTATTAACTAAATTATTTTTAATATAAATAAATAAACAATCATTCATCCAGGAGTCTCTCATATGATTGTGTAAATGATTCCTTATAATGTTTATTGCAAAAAATATTCATTCGACTGTTGTTGTAGCAATTGGCAATATCAAAGCAAACTTTAGAAGTGAGAACAACAAAGGATAAATACCATTTTTTTCAATATGTAAAACTCTTTGTCACTTGGTTGACATGGTTCTTTCAACAATTAATATCTCCGCACATTATCCCTCTCATATGAATAATAAACCAAAAAAAAATCCTCAATCTGGGATCAACGGGAAGATTAGTTAAATTTATTTTTACACAGCTCTTTTTAACTCACTACTAATAAATCAGGCTATCACAATTTTTTTTAGGATCAACTACAACAGTTTAAACAACTACTAATTTATTTGCAACGGTTTATGAACCGCTACAAATCTGCTATATTTGCGTTCACTAAAAAGGCTGTAACAGCAGTTTATGAGTGTTAATGTAGGAATGCTTTAGTAGCGCTTTTAGAAAAAAAAAAAAACCAATGCTAAATGATAAAATAGATTAAAATATATAATGCCAAAAAATCAAATTTTGTGATCAAATTATAAATTATAATATAAGATTTCACTCAAATATTATATAAAGCATTACCCATCATGCAATATTTTATTGAAAGAGAAACTTAATGCCCAACTTTACACATAAATCAATCATATTATATATACAAGAAGAAACTATGAATATGTGATGAAACATGAGAGTTGCTCCTTAAAAAAATCAAAATCAAGATTGGGAAAAAACTGACATTATTTTAATAAGACTCCGCAATGATTTTAAAGCTCAACAAATGAAAGGTGCTTTTGAAGGGGCTTTGCACAAATACCTGAAGTGCAGTTTGCTCAATTGAAAAATTTCTTTTGCACCCACCTAAGACATTGAAACCTAACTATTTCAGCCAGAAAACACCTATAAAAAAATAAAAAAACTGCAACAAAACAGGACTGGACGAGACAGACACACATTTTATGTGGAATCAGGTTTTGAAAACTCCTATCGGCCGACCTACAGGAACTGGGATGAGTTTGAAGCAAGAGCTTGAAATCAACGTGATGGAATCAAAATCGACATACTTGTCGCCCTTCCTGCTACTAGACAAATAATTCCGGAGCTTGAACATCGAGCCACTAGATTTTCTTGGCTAAATCTACATCACTATGCCTTGTGACATTGTCATCCTACTCTTTACTATTGTTGCTTTCTTGCCTTGGCCAGACGGACACGGGATGTCGAGCGGAAACTAGGGCATGGGCATGGGAGGGAGAGGGGAGATTTTAGTGGTTTTAAAATTGTGAAAATTTTAGGACGATTTTTAAACCGCCTTAATAAAAAGAGCTGAAAAAAATTTAAGTTTTGATACTCTTTTAGCAGTGGTTATCACCGTTGCTATACCAATCTATAGCAGCTATTTTAAAATCACCACTAGTATGTGTTGTGGAAATCTCATGTTTTTTGTAGTGACTTATGCATTGTTTCACTACATAAAATTTTCTAATCGTGCTCTTCAATTTTTCTTTTAAAATACCTCTCCATACCTAATTTGAATAAAAATATAGTTAACACATTAAATGAGATTATAAAGTATTAAAAAATAACATATAAAGCCTTAACTTACTTGTTTCGAAACTTTTAAATCTTCTAAAAAAATTATAGGACTCTAAATTATTGAAGCAAAGAAATTGTGATAGTTTGATAATATAATTTTCAAATATTAACAGAAAGTAAAATTGTTCAATATAAATCTTAAAATGTTGCAAAAAAATATATTATTATTACAAAATCTGATACAAATTAAATAAAGAATAACTATTTTATTAATTTCTTTTAACTATTTACTTTTCATCATTGATATAACTAATGATTCACTGTATCCAACAAAAAATACATATGAGTGCTACTTTACATTCATCCTCACTATCTCTTTACATCTCTAATTTATTTTGTTACCATTTGACCTTTTTCACACCATATCCCAATAATGACTAAAGATTCTTTATGATAATTCTTCATATTTTTGGTTACCCGGTATCACAGATAAAGCAAAAGGTCAAAAGTAATAAACGAATCACATATCTCACAGAACATAGAGGAAGCTTTTAATTGATTCAGGCATTTGAATATATAAAGCAATGTACGAAATTATGAAAATGATATATGAATGAAAGTCTGAAAGGGCCGAGGGACTCTGCAGGTTTGAGGAGAAGCGGAATAGACGAACGGTGGAAGAAGCGTGGAATGGGGGAAAGAAATAATGGTATTTTTTTCTTAATTAATGATTGCCATAATTAGTTTTTTTAAACTGTAATTAACTTTATTAGAAATTAATTAAGAGGTTAGTTGGGGCCTGTGCCCCTAGGGCCCCCATGTTAAATTCTCCCTTATCAACAAGATGCTTTGTGCAATAATTTGGATGATGTTGTTATTGCTGCTGATGATGATGACAATAATGATGTTGATGATGTTGGTGATGATGATGAGCAATCGTAATTTATTGTAACTTTATTATATTTTTTTTCTATCGATGAAAATATGGTTATATGTAATTTTCTTACATTAAACTATAACTATTTTTGAATAATGCTTCAATGAACTATTAATTAGTTACAGATATAATTGTGCTATGTAATGATTGTATGCTTTCTTTATTTGCAATTTGTATGGATTGAAAATGTTGCCAAATGGAAATTGTTATATAAGCGCTAGCATTTGAGATGATATTTGTGATTGACACCTATCATAAATAAATACTTGGGCCTCTAGGATAGCTAGCAGTTAGAAATCTTTACAACAATAATTTCTCAATAATGAAAGCATAATAGGATGTGAAGTTCAAGTTTTTTGTTAAAACTTCTGATTAATATATTTTCGAGTAGTTTTATTAAACCATTTGTGATCGTAAATAGATCTTAGCAACTTACACTGCATGAAATAAGGGTTTTACAACACTTAGGCCTCGTTTGGTAGCAGAACCTTTTCATAAAATTTTGATTAGAAACCGTTGTTCCAAAAAGACCATTTACTAACGGAGAAGCAGAAAATAAAAGCTTTCAAAATCAGAAAGATAATGAGTGTTTAAAAAATACAGTTTTACAAAAAGTATGTTACCAAACAGCAACTGAAAGTATTTTTCTTGTTTCGAAACAAAAATGGCACTAATGAAGCCATCCCAAATGAGTCTTTAATATAAGATATAGTGGTGGTTTTAACTAAAAAACATTTATAGCAGTTCCAAAATCATTATAAGAACGTTTTAGTTCTATGTAATGGTCTTGTGCAACAGTAAAAACCACTGCCATTATGTGTAGATTTCTAGTAGTTAAAATCACACAAATTCCTCCAAAAATTGTGCTATTTAAAACTATTAATTTAGGTACAGATTTGCATAGGTTTTAACCATCTCAAATAATCCAATATTGTAATAGTTAAAACTACCACAAAGATCTCCATATTTTTAATTTTAAATTTCACATTTTATTTTATAGATTTCAAGCACAAGCTTGAGATATACCAAACCTCCATAATTACATATTTCATTCAATGGATGCTTCTTAATGAAACTTAACTCAAATAAAAAATGTAATAACATTATTTTTTATTTTAAAGGAAGTGAAGGAAATGAAATGAAATCCCAACAACTTATAGCACTACAGGAAAAATGCCTATTACCGGCGGTTTATAGACCGCCGGTGTTACTCAAATTTGGAGACCGTTTGGTAACTCAAATTAACTTTGAACCTTCCAATAGCGATTCGGGTCCTTGATTCAGACTCATTTGGGCTCGGATTGGGTTGAACTTGGTGTCGTTGGGTTCATATTTCTGAGACGCTCAGTTTGATTGTAGGCTCGCTGAAATCAGAGTTCTGGTGCATCCGAATTTAATTTTTGAAGTTTCCAACTTGCTTTTTGCCTCGAGATTCGTGACCGATCAAGATAAATTTTTGAGAATACATCAGTTGCTCCCCTATTTTCAGACGTCGTAGCTTCAAGAGTCCGAAAATATGCGTCGCGAATTTTAGAGAAATTTTTCGAGTGAGCCAGAATTGATCTTATGTGTAGGAGCCTCGAATGACTCTAAAAGTGCCAAAATTGAGTTCAGAATATCGAAAAAAGGTCCTGGGGACCCCAAAAACGTCGAATTTGGACTTGTCAGGGTGAAAAACAGACCGGGCAGCCAAACCGGCCGGACCATCCGACTGCTGCCACCATCGTCTCCGGCGGCGTGGAACCGCGGCCACGCGCCCCGCGCGTATTCGCGCTTAGCGCCCGCGCGCCCAGCGCCTGCAAGCACCCGCGCGCCAGCGGTCGCGCGCACTTGCACGTCCAGCGCGCCCGTGTCGGCACGCCCAACGCGCGCGCTGGGCCGCTCGCGCCCCTTGGCGTTTGGCGGTTCAGCCCACCGCCTTTGTGGGCCCACAAATGCGAAAATAGCTATTTTTTCTATTTTTGGGTCCAAAAAATTCCTAAAAATAGGTAATTTCAAAAATGATAGTAACTTCCCTTCATTCTCTCAGAAAAATATAAATAGGCCCCCTATGCTTTTAGAAAACTTACACCTTCTTCTTTTCTCCTTCTGGCTGTCTAACAGTTGAGGCTTTCGGTAGTTGCGAGTGAAAAATTTCCCCTGCTTGAATTAGCGCCCCTCCTCTTGTATAGGAGTTAGGGGATTTCTCTTCTCCTCCCCCCGGCTTTCTGACGGTTGAGGCTTCCGCTATTTGCTAGTGGGAAATTTCCCCTGCTCGAATTAGTGCCCCTCCTCTCGTGGAGGAGTTAGGAGATTTCTCCTCCTCCCCCGGCTTTCTGACGGTTGAGGCTTCCGCTTTTCGCGAGTGGGAAATTTCCCCTACTCGAATTAGCGCCTCTCCTCTCGTGCAGGAGTTAGGGGATTTCTCCTCCTTCCCCCGGCTTTCTAACGGTTGAGGCTTCCGCTTTTTGAGAGTGAGAAATTTTCCCTGCTCGAATTAGCGCCCGTCCTCTCGTGTAGGAGTTAGGGAATTTCTCTCCCGGCTTTCCTCCCATTTCTTTTCTCATTCTAGCGGCTTTTTGCTATCTTTTGTAGGAGATCTTCCCTACTTAAAATTGCACCCCCTATTAGTGAGGCAATCGAAATGGGTGATCGCACTTCTACCAAAGATGTTTATATTGTAGAGGATCATTCTACTGCCCGTTCAGAGGGTTTTAAGAAGGCTCCTAAGGCGACAAAAGCCTACGACGTTATCTCCACCATTACCAAAGTCTCTTTCATCACTTTTAGGAAAAAGTTTCATTTTCCTAATGATTTGGTGATGAAGGTGTCGGTGAGATCTGAGCGTGCCTGCTTCCCTCCCCAGGAATACGTGACAGTGTATGAGTTTAGTATGCGAGCAGGGTTGCGATTCCCGCCGCCTCCTGAACTGATTGATATCCTGACGACTTGCGGATTGAGTTTGTCTCAATTTTCCTATCGGGCTAAGTTGGTCGTAGTGGACCTAATCGCATTTTTCAGAGACCGTGGAGTGGTATTGTCTGCAGAATGCCTATCCGGATGGGGCGTATCTATATTGATCCGCAGGGCTGAATTTCCTTTAGATCCAAGTGGTTTGGAAATTCGTACTCGGGATCCATCCAAAGATTGGGTTAGGAATTTTTTCTTTGTGCAGAATGATTGGGGCCTTCAAGAAAGATGGGGAAAGTTGAAGGAGCTACCTATCCCCCTTCATGTTGGAGTGGAAGACTTGTTGAGTATGTTGAAGCTTCCTGATATCGAAGCTCTTCATTTTGAGATGCGCTCTCTGAGCATATACATAGACGAGGAATATTTATTTAAGGTGGGACTATTCACTCATGCAGAGAGGTCGCATGCATAGAAGTTGAAGATATCTGCAAAAGTCTCGGAGGCCCAAAAAATTCAATCCAAGCGACCTGATGGCGAGGGAGATTCATAGGCACTTAAGAAGAAGAAGTCGGATGAGATCTTGTCAGTTGCCAGCAAGGGTCCCCATTTTTCTCCGTCCAGGATATATATTCCAGAGGATGTTCTGAAATATAGGTGCATTGGTCATCGACGAGCCGAAGAGTTGATTAGTTCATCTTCTCTCAATTTCACTTGTATTTGTGTCTAATTTCAAGGATATACTTTTCACTTGTTGATTTTTTTTGAACAGTTCCTTGAGGTAAACAAAATCTTGGATGACTGGAACGATGAATTCGTCAAGGTCAAATATCTTCAGGGGGAATACAAGAAGAAATATGACGACAGAGTGAAGGAGATTGAGATGATGGAGAACCAACTTGAACAATGCAGAATAGAATTGGCGAACAAGATCACTTCAGCCTCTTCCCAGAATGAGCAAATGGATCGTTTGCATATACAGCTGGTGAAGGCAGAGGCAACAAACAACCAACAACTGAAAAATATGCGAATCCATGAGGCTGAGAATAAGAAGCTCTTGAACAAGTCAGAGAAGGTAGCTCAACTGTCACCGTCTGCAGCCGTAGAAGAGTTCAAAAAATCTTACGCTTTTAAAAATTTTATCGAAAATCAAGCCTAGAAAGCTTGCGATAATTTTTATGACGTAGAGGTGAAGGTTTTAGAAGCAGAGCTTATGCAATATGGCTTTATTAAAGTCTTCATGAAGGGCGTTCGTGTAGTGCAACGCAAGAACGGAGGGGTGATTGAGGGGTTGACTTCGAGCCAGGCTTCTGGTGATCCTTCTCCAGATTCTGGCGGTGAAGTATTGGAGAGTGATTTGCAAAAGATCTTCATGTTGGAAGAGGACGATGATGATGATCTTGAGATTCTGTAGAATTATTTTGATGCTTTCTATGTTGCTTTTATTTTTGTTGCGGTGATTGTACGTATGTTTCGGCTGTTCGTGTGTTATTACTTTTGGACGATGTACTTGATGTTTGTAGGTTTTTTATATATAAAAAAGATATTTTTCTTTTTATATATGTTAACTCGAATGTTAAGGAAGTCTTTTTGACTTGCACGAATGCTAGAGATATCCGCTTTGGGACACTCTGACCTATCTGAGGTTGTTAATCAAAGCACTTGCTTGATGATTTTAACCTGTGTAGAAGAGGTCGGACTAGATCCCCCTGGGATTAGTCGCCTATTGATTGAGATACAACATTAATTGTGTATTTCTCGAATTATAGAAAAAAGCTCGAATAAAAGAGATAGTACAATGACAACAAACATCACATTATTGTATTATATAAAACAGTACGACAATTCCCTAGTAAACTTAGGGATACAAAAAGGAATGTTCTTTTACAACCAACATACAAAAAGTGTACGAGAAACTTAAAAGATACAAAGTATGGCTACAAAACAAAACGAACACCACGAACGACATCACACTAAACAGATAACAGCATCAACTCCTACTTATAGTTCTTGCGAAGGTTTCCCACATTCCAAGTTTGGGGAAGCATCTTTCCGTTTGCATATTTCAATTTGAAGGTCCCAAGCTTGATCATAGCCGCCACCAAGTAAGGACCTTCTCATAGAGGGGAGAGCTTATTGCATTGAGGGCCTTTTCTAGCAGCTTCGATGCTTCGCAGAACTAAATCCCCAATGGAAATAGTTCGAGGTTTTATTCTCTAATTGTAGTGACGAGCGATCCATTGATGGTATGCAGCGACCCTGAGTGAGGCTTCATCCCTTTCTTCAGGGAGGAGATCTAGATTTGTCCTGAGTTTCTTCTCATTATTATTGAAGTCAAAAGTCTGAACTTTGTTGTTTGGGACTCTAATATCCACTGGTTTGACTGCTTCTGTACCGAAATAGAGGTTGAACGGAGTTTCTCCTTTAGGAGTCCTAGCCATGGTACGGTAAGCCCAGAGGACATTTGGGAATTCTTCAACCCATTGCCCCCAGCCTTCCCTAGGCGTGTTTTCAGCCCTTTCAGAATTGTTCGATTTGTAACCTTCCTTTACTCATTTGCTTGAGGATGGGAGAAAATCGTGTGGACGAGTTGAATGTGAAAATTTTTATAAAAAGATGTAAAGATTTTTTCAGTAAACTGAGTTCCGTTGTCGGTGATGACCTTTGCCGGAATACCGAAGCGATAAAATATATTCTTCCCATAAGAATTGTTTGGCATTTGCTTCAGTAATTTTTGCCAAGGGCTCTGCTTCCGCCCATTTTGTGAAGTAATCTACAATCAGGATGATGAATTTTTGTTGTCCTGTGGCTATAGAGAAGGGTCCCATTATGTCAATTCTCCATTGGGCAAAAGGTTAGGGGCTTTGAAATGATGCAAGTTCCAGAGCTAGAGTATGGGTGAGATTGGAATGCAATTGGCAGTTATCGCACTTTCGTGTAAACTCAAGTGCGTCATATTTCATTGTAGGCCAATAGAACCTCTGCCTCATGATTTTATAAGCCAAAGCTCTTCCTCCCAAATGCTCACCACATACTCCTGAATGAACTTCTCGAAGTGCATAATCAGCTTCTGAAGGTGGGAGACACTTCAGATATGGCCCGATGAAAGCGTGCTTATACAACTCACCACTAATGATGGTGAAATTTGCTGCTAGTCTTCGAAGTCTCGTTGCAACCATGGGTTCTTCAGGCAGTACCCCATCTTGTAAGAAAGATAAGATGGGAATGATCCAAGAATCTTCCCTTATTTCATCAATCGATTGTATGACCCATGGACCCTGGATACTTGGAAAATGGATCTCCTCAACACACTTTCTCTTGTAGATGTCTCTCGTCATCGATGTTGCAAGTTTTGAAAGAGCATCTGCTCTTGCATTTTGCTCTCGGAGAATATGTACGATTTGATATTCTCCTATTCGGGCAAAAAGTAGTTTCAGAAATTTGCAATATTGGGCTAGTTGCAGATTGTGGATATCAAATTCTACCTCCACCTGAGAAGCGACTAGTTGTGAATCAGTGTGGATTACTAGGTTCTGCACCTCACAATCGACTGCTAGTCTTAGTCCAACGATAAGGGCTTTGTATTCTACCATGTTATTTATTGCCGAGAACTTGAGTCAGAGCCTATACTCAAGCGTAGTCTCCTGCAGGGATATTAATAGAATTCCAACCCCCTCGCCAGAACTTCCAGAGGATCCATCAACATACAACGTCCAACACGGAGAAGGCAAAGTACTTGGTTGAACATCGGACATTGGAACGGTGCATTCAACCACAAAATCTGTAAGTGCTTGAGATTTGATATCAGATCTATGCAAGTAGTGAATGTCAAATTCTCCCAGTTCTACAGACCACTTGACGAGCCTACCTGATGCTTCTAGTTTTTGTAGAATATTTTTCAGCGGCAGATTTGTGTAATCCCCAATTGAGTGGGCTTGGAAGTAGGAGCGTAGTTTTCTGGCAGAATAGACTAGTGTCAATGCTGTCTTATCCGCTAAGGGATAACGTCTCACTAATTCAGATAGAATTTTACTAACATAGTAGATGGGGTGTTGTACAACATTGTCTTCTCTCACCAAGACCGAATTGATGGCTTGGGCCGAAACAGCTATGTATAAATACAACTTCTCTCCAGGCGTTGGTTTAGAAAGTAGCGACGGGGAACCCAAATACTTTCGTAACTGTTCAAAGGCTTCTTGGCATTCGTCTGTCCATTGGAATCCAGAGTTGCGGGCGCCTCTGAGTATTTTGAAGAAAGGCAGATATTTGTCTCTTGAGCGTGCCAGGAAACGAGAAAACGCTGTAATTCTCCCATTCAGCCTTTGGACTTCCTTGATGTTCTTCGATGGCACCATATCTCTTAACGCCTTGATCTTTTTGGGATTGGCTTCAATTCCTCTGTGGGTTACCATAAAACCTAAAAAAATTTCAGAAGCGACTCCGAAGGCGCATTTGGCGGGGTTGAGTCGCATATTGTAATGTCTCAACAAATGGAAACATTGTTCCAAGTCAAAGATATGTTGAGACTTTTCGTGACTCTTCACCAACATGTCGTCGACGTACACCTCCATATTACGTCCAATAAGAGTTTTGAAAATCTTATTCATGAGATGTTGATAAGTTGCCCCATAATTCTTAAGCCCGAAGGGCATTACCCGATAACAATATAACCCTTTGTCCGTTTGGAATGTTGTTGCTTCTTCATCAGTCAGATTCATCTTGATTTGGTTGTAACCGGAGTAGGCATCCATGAAACTCAACATTTGATGCCTAGAAGTGGTATCGACTAACTAGTCGATATGTAGAAGAGGAAAGCTATCTTTTGGATAGGCTTTATTGAGATCTGTATATTCTATGCACATTCTCCATGCACCGCTCCCCTTTCGAACCAAGACGACATTTGCCAGCCAATTAGGATAATGCACTTCTCGTATGAATCCGGCTTTCAGAAGTTTGTCCACCTCTTGTTCGATCGCCTGATGACGATCTGGTGCAAAATTTTGTTTCTTCTGGATGATTGGTTTGTTCGCCAGATTGACCTTAAGGGAATGTACAATTACTTTAGAGTTAATTTGAGGCATATCCGCCGGACTCCATGCAAAAATATCCTGATAGAAAATCTGTGAATATTTTCTTCTCGTCTTCTGAGAGAAGTGACCCAATTTGCATCGTCTTTAGAGGATGTTCTTCAGAGGTAGATACAGTGGTGAGTTCTTCTACTGGGGAGGCTCTCTGAGGTATGTCTTTAGTCCGGAGATCAAAATCCTCAATGTTTAGAGTATCAATCGGGCGTGTTTTGACCTGTATGAGATAACAGGTTTATGCTGTTCGTTGATCTCCGCACACCACACTAACTCCTTTCGGAGTGTGGAACTTCAGCTTGAGGTGAGGGATAGAGGTGACAATCCCAAAAATTTACTGGAGTGGCCTTCCAAAGATAGCGTTGTAAGCCGATTCAGACTTTACAAGCATGAACTGGACAAAGTGTGTAGATTGCCGGGAGAATTCTCCAAGTACAACTGGGAGACTGATTATCGCTTCTACTCGCACAGGTCGATTATCAAATCCATATAAAGGACCTGCCGCTGGTTGAAGCTTCTCTCTAGCGAGACCCAAATTGATGAAGGTAGAGTAGAACATGATATCTACAGAACTACCGTTATCCACGATAATTCTCTTAACATTGTAGCATGGGTCACCTATGCATGCACTGACAATAAGAGGATCTTGGTGAGGGGTTTTTACTCCCTCCAAGTCAGAATCATCAAAGGTGATGGTGTGATCTACACGAGCTTTCTTTGGAGTTGGAATTTCGTCTACAGCCAAAAAGACTTTATCGGATAATAAAGGGCCTCCGGCTATTGTCTCAATTTCCCCAACTGCTATTTGATTATTTACTGTTGGCCTCTGTTGTCGATCTTGCCCCCCAATGGGACGGGTTTCCTCTAGGGTAGGTGAGTCCCGAATAAACTGCCGAAGATAGCCTTGATGGATAAGCCTTTTAATTTCCTCCTTAAGTTGTCTACAGGCTTCTGTAGTGTAGCCACGACTACGATGGAAATGGCAGTATTGGTCCTGATTTTCTGTGTTCGGCTTCAAGGGATGTGGCCACTTTACCGTATCTTGATCTCGAACAGCCATTAACACATTTGCTCGAGACGTATTAAGAGGAGTGTACTCTTTCTCCTATCGAGGTTCTCGTCGTGGCAATGGAGGCCTCGAAGGTAGATTGTTCTTCCCTTGCTTCTTTCGTTGCGAGGAAGAATTATCTATCCCTGGTGCTCCCTTGCACTTTCCAATAGATTGTTCAAACTATTTCATATGGGCGTTTATAGCCTCATATGTCTAGATTTGAGCTGCTACTAGGTGAATTAAATTGGCGTATGAAGGAACAGTGTCGCGCATAAGTGTCGAATAGAAGGGGCCAGGGCGAAGGCCTCCAAGGAAGACTCCTCTCAACAGTTCAGGATCTACTCCTGGGATTTATCGAGCTTCAGTGGAGAATCACTTAAAATACTCCTTTAAAGATTCTCCTTTATTTTGGCGGATTCCTGAGAGGTGAGAAGAATCCTTAGCAATTCTTTGGTGGGCTACAAACTGCTCGACAAAAGCTTTTGCCAATTTTACAAATGAAGGGATCGTTCCTGATGGAAGAGAGTAAAACCACGTGCGAGCCTGCCCTTTGAGGGTGGCAGGGAAGACTTGGTAGAGGAGAGAGTCTGAGGCTCGCTGAATATGCATATTTGTTCTGTAGTGGTCGATATGCTTGTACGGGTTTGACGCTCTTTTGTAAGACTCGATGTTGGGTAGTTCAAATCTAGCCAGAATAGGGTGCTATAGTATAGCCTAATCTAGAGGTGATGACTCCTGGAAGTCTCTCTGACGAAAGGTTTGTCTCGCATCCCTTTGGGGAAATTCTTCCCTTACCAACCTTCATAGTTCGTGACGCAGGGCGTCGTGAGGGAGCTCCGCAACGTGTGGTTGAGCAGGGTCTTCTGAGAGATCTGGAGAATGCGAGGCTGTCGAATTGAGGGTGGAAGATGTGTAGAACTTGCCGTATCGGCAAGTTCATTATCCTGTCGAGACTGAGGAAATCTTCTAGGTGGATAGAGATGAACTTCTTTTTGAAGATGTTCAAATTAGACATCTTCAACCCGTGGGGGATTCTGAGGGAGAAAACCTTCCTCCTGTTGTGCCAATGCCGGATGCCGATTCCATCGTAGGAGTTGAAGGATATCATTCTGAGATTCTTCCATCTTCCAGATTCTTTCTTCTAAAGAAGGTCCCGACGTCCCTTCTCTAGCACCATTTTTCCCCCCAGGATGAAAAGATGCTGACATCGGTCGTCTATGGTTAATAGACAGATTTCTGGACAGACGAGAGTTGGAGTGAGAAGCTCCAACTATACGACGGTTGCGCCAGTTAACCATCGTAGAAATACATGAAGTTGTGGGATAGTGTTTCCCACAGACGGTGTCAAACTGTTGCGTGCTAGAAAATACGCAGAGGTAGAGTTTGTAAATTCATGTCGGAGCATTGCACGTATATTTAACACACAAACAGAAAAATGAAAGAACACCGGGATTTATACGTGGAAAATCCAAAAAGAGAAAAAACCACGGGGCCTTGCCCAGTTGTAAAATTTCACTAGCATTTTTGTAAATTACAAGAAACTGATTCGTCACACAAATTGGGATGATCAGATTACAACTTGATGCAAATTTACAAAGTTTTGCAGAATCCCATCATTTCCCGAAAATCCGGCAGAGTTCCGGCATATTCAGGCTGCGGGAAGAGCTTCGGCGGTGGTCGAGGAGTAGAGGATTCGTCTTTTCCCCTTTTCCATCTTCTTCTCTTCTTCTTCTCTTTCTTCACTTGAGTTCCCCTTTGTGAAGAATGAAGGCTCTATTTATAGATTTTCTCGGGTGGCGTGGCTCATAAATAGGTGTGAGATCACGGGCGAATAGGGAGTGGTTTGAATAGACGGCCGATATTGAACCCTTTGATCGTGTACCATTTGTTGGATATTTGGAGGCCTTAATGATGTCGGAATTTGGCGATATTTGGCTCGTTGGATTTTTCTCGTCGAGCCGCTCGATTCGAGTATAAGATCATTAAAATCGGAGACCGTTTGGTAACTCAAATTGCGGTGTGAACCTTCCATCAGTGCTTTGGGTCCTTGATTCGGACTCATTTGGGCTCGGATTGGGTTGAAGTTGGTGTCGTTGGGTTCGTTTTTTTAGGCGCTCAGTTTGACTACAAGTTCGCTTAAATCAGAGTTCTGGTGCTTCCGGATTTAATTTTTGAAGTTTCCAACTAGCTTTTTGCCTCGAGATTCGTGCCTGATCAAGATAAATTTTTAAGAATACATAAACTCTGCAATGATTTTAAAGCTCAACAAATGAAAGAAGCTTTTGAAGGGGCTTTTGCACAAATACCTGAAGTGCAATTTGCGCAGTTGTAAAATTTTTTCTGCACTCACCTAAGACATTGAACCCTAACAATTTCAGCCAGAAATAACTATAAAAAATAAAAAAACTGCCACAAAACAGGACTGGAGGGGGCGGACACACATTTTATGTGGAATCAAGTTTTGAAAACTCTTGTCGGGCGACCTACGAGAACTAGAATGTGTTTGAAGCAAGCTTGAAATCAACATGATGGAATCGAAATCAACATCCTTGTCGCTCTTCCTGCTGCTAAACAAATAATTCCGGAGCTTGACCGTCTGGCTACTAGATTTTCCTGGCCAAATCTACACCACTATGCTTTGTGACATTGTCATCCTGCTCTTTACTCCTGTTGCTTTCTTGCCTTGGCCAGATCGACATGGGATGTCAAGCGGGAACTAGGGCATGGGCATGGGAGGGAGAGGGAAGATTTTAGTGCTTTCAAAATTGTGAAAATTTTACGGCGGCTTATAAACCGCCTTAATAAAAAGAGTTGCAAAAAATTTAAGTTTTTGATAATCTTTTAACAGTGGTTGTCACCGTTGCTATACAAATCTATAGCAGCTATTTTAAAATCTCCACTAGTATATGTTGAGGAAATCTCATGTTTTTTGTAGTTATGCATTGGTTTCACTATATAAAATTTTCTAATCGTCCTCTTCAATTTTTCTTTTAAAATACCTTTCCATATCTAATTTGAATAAAAATGTAGTTAACACATTAAAAGATATTATAAAGTATTAAAAAACATCATATAAAGTCTTAACTTAACTTGTTTCGAAACTTTTAAATCTTCTAAAAAAATTATAGGACTCTAAATTATGGAAGCAAAGAAATTGTGATAGTTTGATAATATAATTTTCAAATATTAACAGAAAGTAAAAATTGTTCAATATAAATCTTAAAATATTGCAAGAAATATATTATTGTTACAAAATCTGATACAAATTAAATAAAGAATAACTATTTAATTAATTTCTTTTAACTATTTACTTTTCATCATTGATATATCAAGATTAGATCTTAGAAATGAAAACTATTCAAGTCTTTTTAACTAATGATATAAAACTAACTAAGCATTTTTTAACTAATGATTCACTGTATCCAACAAAAAATACATATCAGTGCTACTTTACATTCATCCTCTCTTTACATCTTTAATTTATTTTGTTAACATTTGACCTTTTTTACACAATATCCCAATAAATACTAAAGATTCTTTGTGATCATCATTCTTCATATTTTTGGTTACCCGGTAGATGAACGGTGGAAGAAGCATAACGGGGGAATGAAATAATGGTAATTTTCTTAATTAATGATTGTCATAATTAGGTTTTTTTTAACTGTAATTATCTTAATTAGAAAGAAATTAAGAGGTTAGTTGGGGTATGTGCCCCTAGGGCCCCCATGTTAAATTCGCCCCTACCAACAAGATGCTTTGTGAAATAATTTGGATGATGTTGTTATTGCTGCTGATGATGATGACAATAATGACGTTGATGATGTTGGTGACGATGATGAGCAATCGTAATTTATTGTAGCATTATTTTATTTTATTTTATTTTATTTTATTTTTCCATCGATGAAAATATGGTTATATGTAATTTTCTAACATTAAACTATAACTATTTTTGTATAATGCTTCAATGAACTATAAATTAGTTACCTATATAATTGTGCTATGTAATGATTGTATGCTTTCTTTATTTGCAATTCGTATGGATTGAAAATGTTGCCAAATAGTAATTGTTATATAAGCGCTAGCATTTGAGATGATATTTACGATTAGCACCTATCGTAAATAAAAACCTAGGCCTCTAGGATAGCTAGCAGTTAGAAATCTTTACAACCATAATTTCTCAGTAATGAAAACATAATAGCATGTGACGTTCAAGGTTTTTGTTAAAACTTCTTATTAATATATTTTTGAGTAGTTTTATTAAACCATTTATCATCGTAAATAGATCATAGACAAAAACCCTTTCGTAAAAATGTTTTATTCTTCTTGTGGCAGCAACTTACATTGTAGGAAATAAGGGTTTTACAACACTTAGGCCTCGTTTGGTAGCAGAACTACTTTTCATAAAATTTTGATGAGAAACCGTTGTTCCAAAAAGACCATTTACAATCGGAGAAGCAGAAAATTAAAGCTTTGGAAATCAGAAAGATAATGAGTGTTTAAAAAATACAGTTTTACGAAAAGTATGTTACCAAACAACAACTGAAAGTACTTTTCACATTTCGAAACAAAAACGGCGCTAATGAAGCCATGCCAAATGAGTCTTTAATATAAGATATAGTGATGGTTTTACCTACTAAAAAACATTTATAGCGGTTCCAAAATCATTATAAGAACATTTTAGTTCTATGTAATGGTCTTGTGCAACAGTAAAAACCACTGCCATTATGTGTAGATTTCTAGTAGTTAAAATAACACAAATCCCTCCAATATTGTGCTATTTAAAACTGTTAATTTAGGTACATATTTGAAGAGGTTTTAACCATCTCAAATAATCCAATATTGGAATAGTTAAACTACCACTAAGATCTCCAAATTTTTATTTTAAAATTTCACATTTTATTTTATAATTTTCAAGCACAAGCTTGAGATATACAAAACCTCCATAATTACATATTTCATTCAATGGTTACATCTTAATGAAACTTAACTCAAATAAAAAATGTAATAACATTATTTTTTATTTGAAAGGAAGTGAAGGAAATGAAATGAAATCCCATCAACTTATAGGCTAATTTTGAATATACAATCATTGATTTAGGTTTCCTTTGTGACAGCTTTCTTATTGCTTCGCTTTTCAAATCGTAACCATAGTTTTTATTTGGCTACTATTTTTTCACTACTTAATTAATTTTTTATATACCATGATGCTACTTTCTACAAAAGGTTTAAAAAAGCTACTTTCTTCATAATAATTTTATAACCACTTTTATAAGAGGATGTTGCCATCATCACCATTTCAAGTAACTCTTAATTACTTTCATTGAAATTTCTATCATCCAAATACAACCATTGAATTATAAATGCAAAAAAAAAAAAAAAAAACCACATTGTGTGGACTCCAAAAATTCCCGTCCTAGCATCCCCACGGACACTCTCTTTTCTTTTATTCTCATTTTGGGTTGTCGATGAGAGTTTTAACGCTTAAGTTCCTAAATAAATTTTCAGAAGGCATATTGGATTATGAATAAGATATCACATAGAGATTTCACCCCCATTTTTGCAAGGACTTTATGATATGAGTATTGGTTTACTATAGGCAAAAGCTCCTATAATTATCTACCCCTCTCAATAACTAGAGAGAACTTTCAATTATTACTAGCTGTCAAACAGATACTTAGTATCAGACGTATAGTAGCCACATGGGTTTAGGTATTTGAGAATTTAATATTTAAAATTAGAAATTTTACTATCTTGCACTTAAAGAGGATGATGGGAGAATGATGATGAGCCCGATCAAGATCCCATGGTTCCTTCGTACCTGACCATCATGTTCCCTAGTCTACTTAGTCAGAGGAGTCTACCCAACTTGATAGAAGGATCATTGTCTGCAGTCATGGGTTACTTCATCCAAGGGTACCTTGAAGACCTGGGATAGATATTTGTCTAAGGGGACAAATTGAATCCACCTTAGCTAACAAAGGTCTTTGATCCCTATCGATTGTATCCTACATATTCATATCTCAAAAAATTATTATCATTAAGGAACATACGAGCTCTATCCATGATCATAATTTAGTGGTGTCATTAAGTGGCAAACCACTTGATTAATAGGGCCTGAGTCATAACCGTTTACCTGCAGAGTCATTCAGCGGTGCAACCATCGATGTGGTGCCATTTGGTTGTGAAACCATCAGTTAAAGAATATATGCCACATCCTTACTGACAAGCGATGTATTGAGAATGAATCCTAATGATATTATCGATTAGACATTAGCTCTTTATAAGCTGTAGTTATTTTCATATTTGTCCACCTCAGCAAACCGTTGCGGAGAGTGGATGGGTTTTGTGTTTTAAGTGTTTGATGATTAGTTTTAATTTTAAATCTCTTATGTTCTGGTATTTTTGGAATTTTTTTATTTTTTGGGGCATTTAGAAGGTATTTTAAATTTTTGTGGCCCCCTCTTATTGAGATTTTCTATTGACACGGTCATCATCGGGATTTTTCATGGACCATTTTACTTTTTTTATTGAATGAACCTTTTCAACTTTGCCTACTTACCAGCACAGGATCAGAATCGAATCTAAATTCATTTCTTAACCTATACATCATTCTTAGACATCATGTGTATGCCTAGGACATGCTCATCGATGCTCATGTGGGTGTGTACTTTTGCATATATCTTATTGGACATATTTATATGATAATTATATATATGCATTATATGTATGCATTGGATGTGTATAATATATACATCATATGCACATTGATATGAATACTTTCATGTTCGTATAAAGTGTTATGCATATTATAATGCATATACACATCATATTTTTGTATGTAAGTACAACATTGAAATATGTACTTGAGTGAAACCCATTACTTATTATAAATGCATGTGGGGGTTTTTTTGAATGTGATTAAATGTCAAGTGACATTATTGAATGAAAATCTTTGTATTTTATAAATGCATGCAAGATGTCATTTTAAATTATATTTATAATCTCAACTGACTACGTGAATGAAACCTTCTGCATCCTACGAATGCGTGTTAGAAGTCATTTTCGGAATACAATGGCAATGTCAAAATGATATACTAGAATGAAATCTTCGGCATCCTACAAATGCATGTGGAGAGCTTATTTTGAGATATGATTATGATGTCAAATGACATACCTTGAAAGGATTATTAGGCAAATGCTTGTATGAGGGAACTTTAAAATATTTATATGTAGTATAAAGGGGGTGCTTTATAATTATCAACTAGTTAGATAAACAGTGTTTATAAACATGCCAAATTTATTTAGGATTCTAGAAATGCCTTATGTTTTCTTGTATGAGTATTGTAGATCTGGTCACGTAACGTTGTGCTTTAGTGGCCTGCGATTTTTCACTATTTATTCCTTATTTTTGTTTATATGTGAATTGTAGTATTGTATTCATAAATTGTAATATTATAGTCATAATAAACACAAGATACTTCATTATTCTGAGTAAGCTCCATCTTCTTTTCCTTCAAGAGGTCAAATCCATAAATAATCTAATCCTTGCTTAGGCTAGATGAGGACATTCAAGTTGCATGAATTTATTCAGTGATATATGAGTTATCATAATCTGAGGAGACCAATTTCTCGGCGAATGCATGTTTAGATTCCTCATCTTTAGTTTATGATGGCGTAGTATCCTCAAAGTATGAACATATCAGAGTGTAGGATAAGATCTTCAATATCTCAATGACATCTTAGTATCTTAGATGCAAGCGGGACATAAAAGCTTCTTCTATAGCTTCAGAGTAGTATACTTAAGAAGTATATTCTATGTATTTATGATGCATATGTAGGATAGTGAGTTGAGGGACATGATCTTTAGATATTCACTCAAATTATGTAATATCATTCATTGTTAAAACATCATTGTTCTCAATTGTTGTTCGATTCTTATCATATGAAAACCATTGTATAGTCATGATTTTTCATCCTCTATTGTTCGACCTCAATCATATGATAATCCTTGTTGTCTAACTAGCATCATCTGTTTGTCATCATCATCCCTTTGCCACTTTTCCCACAATCGTTACTATAAGTATAAATAATCAAACAAGTGCCCCAAATTTTATAACTTTGTCCTTTCCAATTGTAGAAAAAAGCATACTTTTGTAAAAAGCATAGGGTGGATTATTTCAATAGTAGACCCTGAAATTTTTGCCCTTTCTTTATCTTTCACTTAAATCCTCGGTATCTCCTATATTCTTCTCTTTTATATGTGTATATGCTATATCTTTATGCAAACTTTAATTTAAAATTCTCTCTGTATCATTTTGAATATTCTAGCACACAACAAGTCTAAAAACAAATGAATTTATTTTGAGATGACTATTGCAATATAACTTTTAATTGATCACCTATGTTTTACAACTATGTCAAAATAAATGAAATAACTTTAAAATTCATCCTAATTAAAATTAAGTCAAGATATATTGGCCTAAATTTTAATATAATTATGTTAGCATAACACTTGCAAGAAGCCAAAAATAAATACATAACATTCAAATTTTTTTTGGGAAATATATTATGTTGTTTGACTAGAATATTATTATTATTATGTAAGAGTTCCATACCTTGTAAATTTAAATTAAATAAAATAAGTAATTATGCTCGGTTTTTGTTGAAAATATAAAAAATAAGAAGATTTACATACATATCATATAACTTTTTATAAATTTATATATTTAGCATTTAAATTTTTATATCGATTTATATAACACTCAAATATCTAAATCACAAAATCTTACCTCTTATATTAAGCTTATTTGAAGCAAATTGTAATTTTTAATGCTTATATTTTGAAGTGAATTAAATGCTATTGTGTTGAATAAATAATAATAATAATTTTGGTATTAAATATATAAATAAATACATAAAAATGAAATTAATTCAATTTTAGGTCAAATTTATCAGAAATTCTCAATTATATTATACTTAGACTAGTTTTAAGAGTTTTAGGAGTTGCGATTTTCCTGCTTCCTTACCTCCTGCGGTTTTGATTAATGAATAAGGTGGAATTGATGTTAATACTGTTATTGATAAGTGTTGGTGAAGTTTGTGTTTCTGGTTTGCCTATGCCTATTCGGGATGATTTATTTACTCCAGTGCCTATGGTGCGCTCTTTAGCTTTGCCTGCTCGCGCTTCTATCTCCTCTGTTTTGTTCGGTTTGGATGATGTGGATAATGCTGTGGACAATGTTGTCTCATTCGGGTGGTGGTGTTATTGGTGTCGTTGTTGCCGCTCTTTTATCCCCTGATGCTCAACCTTTTCTTCCTCAAGGTATTAACTTGGCCTCTCAGGAATCTCTTGTTGTCATCCTTAATGCCTGTCATAGTGCTGAGGGTCTTGATCGAGTTGGTTCGTTTGTAAATCTTGCATGATTTTAGCTGAGCAGCTTGATGATATGAATCTAGCAAGCCTAAAATTATTTAATTCCAAGGCCTAGAAAGTACTTAAATTCTGAATAAATGATACATGATTAAAGGATTCAATATAAGTTGTTTGATGGAGTTTTATAGAATTTTAGTTAAATTTATCAAAATAAAAACTCTAAAAATACTAATAGTAGGCCTCCATTCTCCACATAATAGAGATATACACTTGAGATTGGATAAAGATTCGAGATATAAAGAACTTAAAAGCTTTATTTGACATCCAACAACAATGATTATCACTAGCCAACACTGTTGTCTGACTACAATCACCCAATTATCATTCATTTTTCGAACATCATTGTTCTCAACTGTTGTTTGACTATTATCATATGACAACCATTGTATAGTCATGATTGTTCATCCTCTATTGTTCGACCTCAATCATATGATAATCCTTGTTGTCTAACTAGCATCACCTGTTTGTCATCATCATCCCTTTGCCACTTTTCCCACAATCGTTACTATAAGTATAAATAATCAAACAAGTGCCCCAAATTTTATAATTTTTTCCTTTCCAATTTTAGAAAAGAGCATACTTTTGTAACAAGCATAGGGTGGATTATTTCAACAGTTGACCCTGAAATTTTTGCCCTTTCTATATCTTTCACTTAAATCCTCGGCATCTCCTACATTCTTTTCTTTTATATGTGTATATGCTAGATCTTTATGCAAACTATAATTTAAAATTCTCTCTATATCATTTTGAATATTCTAACACATAACAAGTCTAAAAACGAATGAATTTATTTTGAGTTGACTATTGCAATATAACTTTTAATTGATCACCTATGTTTTACAACTATGTCAAAATAAATTCAATAATTTTAAATTTCATCCTTATTAAAATTAAATCAAGATATATTGGCCTAAATTTTAATCTAATTATGTTAGCATAACACTTGCAAGAAGCCAAAAATAAATACATAACAGTCAAATTTTTTTTGGGAAATATAGTATGTTGTTTGACTAGAATATTATTATTATGTAAGAGTTCCATACCTTGTAAATTTAAATTAAATAAAATAAGTAATTATGCTATGTTTTTGTTGAAAGTATAAAAAAAAAAAAAAAGATTTACATACACATCATATAACTTTTTTAAATTTATATATTTAGCATTTAAATTTTTATATTTGTCGATATAACACTCAAATATCTAAATCACAAAATCTTACCTCTTATATTAAGCTTATTTGAAGCGAAATGTATTTTTTAATACTTATATTTTGAATTGATTTAAATGCTATTGTGTTAAATAAATAATAATAATAATTTAGGTACTAAATATTTAAATAAATACATAAAAATGGCATCAATTTGATTTTAGATATATTCTACTTAGACAAGTTTCAAGAGTTTTAGGAGTTCTGAGTTTAGATCTAACTTACATATTTTAACGAAACTTCACTAAAATCCTTGAGTACATCAAAATTCAACAATAATTTTATTTCTATGATCACACTAAAATTTATATTTATCATCAAAACACTAATGCTACGGTGCCTACTATTCGACTACTTCTCACCATGACCCTTCAATTTAAAGTTGGATTTCACTAATGCTTTTTTACATAGTAGTCTTATTGAAACTGTTTACATTGCTCAATCATAACGCTTCAAAGATCCTCAATACTATACTCATGTTTGTCTTTTAAGGAAAGCCGGCAATGATTGATGCTTTATGTGGTTCATGGCCCTGAGGGGAATGTTGATAAAGAGGAAGTGCCCACAGTATAATTTTTATATTATTATAATTTTGAGGTTTAAATTTTTTTGATCATAACATTATTGAATTTTATCTGATAAAATAAAAATTATAATTTTTTTAAAGTTATAGACTGATTCATAGATTTTCTTGCATTTTATTAAATTGGGCATTTCATATTGCAATTCATACTTTAAAACACATTTTATAAAAGAATTGGCTATTAAGAATATAAATAATTTTGGTTGGCTATTAAAACATATTACTTTGTAGAGGAAGGTGGGACCACGGACTTTATTTGTGGTGTTACACTAACGGGCAGAGTGTGATGACTCTTTATTGATTTAATGAAAGTCAACTTTAATGATACTTAAATTACTTATGAAAAATAATTATGATGAATATGATTGGTGACTAACTAAGAAATAGTTGGGGTTTAAAAGATGATGAGTTTGATTCATAAATGTAAACAACGAGATATTTAGCCAAGAGTAGCATATATTACTTTGGATGCCATTTAAAAACAAACTGATGCCATCTACCTCATAAAGATCTAGAGGGATGCAAAAAATAAAAGTAATCATTAAGTGACAGGAGGTTGAAGAGATGGTGAAATGTTTATTTAAAAAAGCTATACCAATAAGCAGCATAGCCAAAAAACTTTCAAGTGGGGCCACAAATCATTGAAGTAAAAAAAAATGCTCAGCCTTTTTCATCCGGGTTTGGGACTAGCATTGGCGATTTAATTATTTTTTTATTTTTTTTAGATTCATTATAAAAAGATAAAATACATGATAAAGAAAAAAACTTACATATTATCTATAATTTTTACCGAATAGTCTTCATTTTTTAAATTATTGTACAATCAATTTATTGTCAATACTATTACCGAATAATGCAAAAAAAATCAAATTTTGTGATCAAATTAAAAATTATAATATAAGATTTCACTCAAATATTATATGAAGCATGACCCATCATGCAATATTTTATTGAAAGAGAAATTTAATGCCCAACTTTACACATAAATCAATCATATTATACAAGAAGAAACTATGAATATGTGATGAAACATGAGAGTTGCAAACTATAGAAACATTTGCTTTTATGAATAAAGACATCTATGGACATTGCTCTTTTTTGTATATAGAATAATGATTACAGTTACATGTTCCTCGGTACTTATTCCAACAACCTTCATTGCCCTTCTAGTTTGCAAATACTCTTTCGATACCTCCACACCTTCAAGTTCGTAGTAGTTAATCTGGTTAAGATAATGAAATGTTCGTGGATTTGCCAATTTATATGTCTCAATGTCCTGAAATTCATAAATTATATGAGCAAAAAAAAACACTCACATTAAAACAATTTATATTCATAAACTCTGCCCACAATCAAGATTGGATCATGGACTCAGGTGCATCCAGTCATCTCACGCCAGATCTAAACAATTTACAAAATACTACACCTTTTCTTGGCCAAGACAGCGTCTCAGTTGCAAACGGCTTTCAAATTCCCGTCCTCCATTCCGGTCAAGGGCTACTACCACTGCCGGACACTCCCCGTAAGCTTCATTTACGCAATCTACTTCATGTACCTCACTTATCGCACAGTCTTCTTTCCGTATCAAAATTAACAACTGACAATCCTGTTACCGTAAAGTTTGATGCTAATGGTTTCAAAATTAAGGACATCAAGAACCGCCGTCCACTTCTTCATGGGCGTCTTCAAAATGGGTTGTATCGCATTCATCGCCCCCACAATCCTAGTTAGACGGCTCTTCACACTCGACTGACCCCGGAGCATCTATGGCACGGTAGACTCGGGCATCCGCATCACAGACGTCTCCAAGCCCTCGCCAAAGACATTCCAGAACTTACACATGTTTCCTCTCATTTTTCTTGCATTTCTTGCAATGTTGCAAAGAGCCATAAAATACCTTTTAATAAAACTACTTCTACTACGTCCGCTCCATTTGATCTTATACACTCTGATGTATGGGGACCATCTCCTACCTTATCGATGACTGGTTTTTGATACTACGTTGTTTTTATAGATGACTTCACACAATTTTCGTGGCTTTATTTGTTAAAATCAAAGGAAGAAACATTCTTAAAATTCCAACTATTTTGTCAACTATTAAAAACTCAATTCAATAAGACTCCGAAAATCTTTCGCTCTAACGGTGGAGGTGAGTATACCAGCACAGAATTTAGTACTTTTCTTCAACAACATGGCATACAACGGCAACTCAGCTGCCCTTATACCCCCGAACAGAATGGTCTAGCAGAATGGAAGCATCGCCACCTACTGGACCTCACCCGTACCTTACTACACGCCGCCAACCTACCCATGTCCCTCTGGATCGATGCCCTCTCCACAGCCAATTACCTTATTAACTGGTTACCCTCATCTGCTATCTCCGACCAGACTCCGTTCCAGTGCCTTCACGGACGCTCCCCAACCTACAGTCATCTCCGTACCTTCGGCTGTCAATGCTTCCCATGGCTCAAGCCCTATGCCGACAACAAACTTGCTCCGCAATCTCTTGAATGTGTATTCATTGGTTATTCGCCAATTCAAAAAGGATATAAGTGCCTCGATCCTTTATCTGACAAGGTCTATATTTCTAGACACGTTGTTTTTAATGAATTCAATTTTCCTTACAAAGACAGGTACTCTACCAGTTCTCGCTCAGCAACTGCGGCTCCACCGCTCACCTATCCTCTGCTCCTGACTCCTCATGCAATACAGCCACTGCATTCTATCCCTCCTAACATAAATATCGATCCAACATCCACCTCTCTTTCTACCGCTACCTCCAGCTGTTCCAGAGGACCCGCCCCATCCGTTCCAAACTCCTTAACTGCCCACAGCACCGTTCCCACGGTACTACCCTCCCATCATATGCAGACTCGCCTTAAGT
The DNA here is from genome assembly GCA_016618105.1 of Dendrobium huoshanense. Lineage (NCBI taxonomy): Eukaryota > Viridiplantae > Streptophyta > Magnoliopsida > Asparagales > Orchidaceae > Dendrobium > Dendrobium huoshanense. Next base: position 74,566,664 of record CM028359.1, read on the forward strand.
CAGGTATCACTCGTCCTAAGTAAATTTTCCCCTTAACCTCTACGAGCTCTACTTCTTCCAGTCCTACCTCCTATACTCAAGCCGCAAAGCACTCACACTGGCGACAAGCTATGCTCGAAGAATTCACAGCTCTTCAGAATCAAGGAACATGGACCCTCGTTCCCGCTCCGATCGACGAACCTGTTCTAGGATGCAAATGGACCTTTAAGACCAAACTACTACCCGACGACACAATTGACAGGTACAAGGCCTATCTAGTTGCACAAGGATATGATCAACAATTTGGCGTCAACTACACGGAGACCTTTAGTCCGGTCGCAAAAATGACCACGATCCGGATTCTCCTTACTCTTGCTCTCCATCGAAATTAGAAAATCCTTCAACTCGATGTCTCCAACGCCTTCCTTCACGGCGATCTCGTTGAAGACATCTTCATGTGACAACCTGCCGGCTTCGTGGACTCCGCCTCTCCCTCCTCCGTTTTCAAGCTCAACAAGTCCTTATATGGACTAAAACAAGCACCACGGAAATGGTTCGAGAAGTTCACTTCCTTTCTACAATCACACGGGTTCCGGTTCAGTCGCTCCGATCCTTCTCTCCTTCTTTACAAGTCTAATAACATACAACTCTTCATTTTAATCTACGTCGATGATATCCTCTTCACAGGGAACGACGATGCTACCATTCAATCACTGCTGACAAAACTGCATCAGCAATTTCCACTTAAACAACTTGGAGAACTCTCCTTGTTCCTCGAGATTCAAATCCTCAAACAGGCATCCGGATTCTTTCTCACTCAGGAGCACTATGCGGATCGACTTCTACTGGATTATGGTCTAGCCGAATGCTCTCTGGCTCCTACACCCATCTCTCCAAAATCAAAGCCTCTGGCTGATGCTCCACTGCCTTTCTCCGATCCTACTCTCTATAGACGCATAGTTGGATCGCTAGAATATCTTTCCATTACTCGTCCATACATCGCGTTCTCCACGAATCAAGTTTGCCAACACATGCACAGTCCTACCACGCAAGACTTCATGGCGCTCAAACGATTGCTTCGGTACGTCAAGGGCACCAAATCATATGGTATCCCAGTCACAACCGGCGACCTCACTCTCACGACGTACACCGATGCCGACTGGGCCTCGGACAGCACCGACCGAAAGTCCATTTATGGATTCTGTTCTTTCCTCGGACCCAATCTTGTCTCTTGGACTGTCAAGAAGCAAGTGACCGTCTCCAAATCCTCCACCGAGGCCGAATATCGGTCTCTCTCTGCTGCTACCTCGGACGTAATCTGGCTTCGCCGCCTCGTACATGAGTTGGGTCTTTCTCAACAACATCCAACCACTATACACTGTTACAATACATCCGCAATCGTGCTTACCAAGAATCCCGTTTTTCACTCTTGCACCAAGCACATTGAGATAGACTACCACTTCATCCGGCAGCACATCAATTCGGGAGAAATTTGATCGCTCATATCCCCTCGGAAGCACAAATTGCGGATATTCTTACCAAATCCTTCTCCAAGGCTCGCTTTCATGATCTTCGTATCAAATTAACCATTCGTCCAAAGAATGCTTAATTTGCGGGAGGATGTAAGCGAAGACATTTAGATTCAAATACTATATTTACGTTTATAACATTCTCTGTCTATTTATACCTTTGTAATAGCTCTAATAACAATATATAATATACATTCCTTTATTTCTCCTCTTCTTGCTTCCTCTATCTGCGTATCTCTCTCCTTTGTCACTTTTGAAGGGACTTTTGCAAATACCTGAAGTGCAATTTGCTCAGTTGAAAAATTTATTTTTCACCCACCAAAGACATTGAATCCTAACTATTTCAGCCAGAAAACACCTATAAAAAATAAAAAACTGCAACAAAACAAGACTGGTCGAGACAGACACACATTTTATGTGGAATCAGGTTTTGAAAACTCCTATCGGCCGACCTACAGGAACTGGGATGAGTTTGAAGCAAGAGCTTGAAATCAACGTGATGGAATCAAAATCGACATACTTGTCGCCCTTCCTGCTACTAGACAAATAATTCTGGAGCTTGAACATCGAGCCACCAGATTTTCTTGGCCAAATCTACATCACTATGCCTTGTGACAATGTCATCCAACTCTTTACTATTGTTGCTTTCTTGCCTTGGCCAGACGGACACGGGATGTCGAGCGGGAACTAGGGCATGGGCATGGGAGGGAGAGGGGAGATTTTAGTGGTTTTAAAATTGTGAAAATTTTAGGGCGATTTTTAAACTGCCTTAATAAAAAGAGCTGAAAAAAAAAAAATTTATGTTTTGATAATCTTTTAGCAGTGGTTATCACCGTTGCTATACCAATCTATACCATCTATTTTAAAATCAACACTAGTATGTGTTGTGGAAATCTCATGTTTTTTGTAGTGACTTATGCATTGTTTCACTACATAAAATTTTCTAATCGTGCTCTTCAATTTTTCTTTTAAAATACCTCTCCATACCTAATTTGAATAAAAATGTAGTTAACACATTAAACGAGATTATAAAGTATTAAAAAATAACATATAAAGCCTTAACTTACTTGTTTCGAAACTTTTAAATCTTCTAAAAAAATTATAGGACTCTAAATTATTGAAGCAAAGAAATTGTGATAGTTTGATAATATAATTTTCAAATATTAACAGAAAGTAAAAATTGTTCAATTTAAATCTTAAAATATTGCAAAAAATATATTATTGTTACAAAATCTGATACAAATTAAATAAAGAATAACTATTTAATTAATTTCTTTTAACTATTTACTTTTCATCATTGATATATCAAGATTAGATCTTAGAAATGAAAACTATTCAAGTCTTTTTAACTAATGATATAAAACTATCTAAGCATTTTTAAACTAATGATTCACTGTATCCAACATAAAATACATATCAGTGCTACTTTACATTCATCCTCTCTTTACATCTTTAATTTATTTTGTTAACATTTGACCTTTTTTACACAATATCCCAATAAATACTAAAGATTCTTTGTGATCATCATTCTTCATATTTTTGGTAACCCGGTAGATGAACGGCGGAAGAAGCATAACGGGGGAATGAAATAATGGTAATTTTCTTAATTAATGATTGCCATAATTAGGTTTTTTTTAAAGATTCTTTGTGATCATCATTCTTCATTATCTTAATTAGAAAGAAATTAAGAGGTTAATTGGGGTATGTGCCCCTAGGGCCCCCATGTTAAATTCGCCCCTACCAACAAGATGCTTTGTGAAATAATTTTGATGATGTTGTTATTGCTGCTGATGATGATGACAATAATGACGTTGATGATGTTGGTGACGATGATGAGCAATCGTTATTTATTGTAACTTTATTTTATTTTATTTTTTTTTCTATTGATGAAAATATGGTTATATGTAATTTTCTTACATTAAACTATAACTATTTTTGTATAATGCTTCAATGAACAATAAATTAGTTACCTATATAATTGTGCTATGTAATGATTGTATGCTTTCTTTATTTGCAATTTGTATGGATTGAAAATGTTGTCAAATATTAATTGTTATATAAGCGCTAGCATTTCAGATGATATTTACGATTGGCACCTATCGTAAATAAAAACCTAGGCCTCTAGGATAGCTAGCAGTTAGAAATCTTTACAACCATAATTTCTCAATAATGAAAACATAATAGCATGTGATGTTCAAGGTTTTTGTTAAAACTTCTTATTAATATATTTTTGAGTAGTTTTATTAAACCATTTGTGATCGTAAATAGATCATAGACAAAAATCCTTTCGTAAAAAATGTTTTATTCTTCTAGTGGCAGCAACTTACATTGCAGGAAATAAGGGTTTTACAAAACTTAGGCCTCGTTTGGTAGCAGAACTCCTTTTCATAAAATTTTGATGAGAAACCGTTGTTCCAAAAAGACCATTTACAAACGGAGAAGCAGAAAATAAAAGCTTTGGAAATCAGAAAGATAATGAGTGTTTAAAAAATACAGTTTTACGAAAAGTATGTTACCAAACAACAACTGAAAGTACTTTTCACGTTTCGGAACAAAAACGGCGCTAATGAAGCCATCCCAAATGAGTCTTTAATATAAGATATAGTGGTGGTTTTAACTACTAAAAAACATTTATAGTGGTTCCAAAATCATTATAAGAATGTTTTAGTTCTATGTAATGGTCTTGTGCAACAGTAAAAACCACTGCCATTATGTGTAGATTTCTAGTAGTCAAAATCACACAAATCCCTCCAATATTGTGCTATTTAAAACTGTTAATTTAGGTATAGATTTGCAGAGGTTTTAACCATCTCAAATAATCCAATATTGGAATAGTTATACTACCACAAAGATCTCCATATTTTTATTTTAAAATTTCACATTTTATTTTGTAATTTTCAAGCACAAGCTTGAGATATACAAAACCTCCATAATTACATATTTCATTCAATGGACGCATCTTAATGAAACTTAACTCAAATAAAAAATGTAATAACATTATTTTTTATTTGAAAGGAAGTGAAGGAAATGAAATGAAATCCCATCAACTTATAGGCTAATTTTGAATATACAATCATTGATTTAGGTATCCTTTGTGACAGCTTTCTTATTGCTTCGCTTTTCAAATCGTAACCATAGTTTTTATTTGGCCACTATTTTTTTACTACTTAATTAAATTTTTATATACCATGATGCTACTTTCTACAATAGGTTTAAAAAAGCTACTATCTTCATAGTAATTTTATAACCACTTTTATAAGAGGATGTTGCCATCATCACCATTTCAAGTAACTCTTAATTACTTTCATTGAAATTTCTATCATCCAAATATAACCATTGAATTATAAATGCAAAAAAAAAAAGAAACACATTGTGTGGACTCCAAAAATTAGCATCCTAGCATCCCCACGGACACTTTCTTTTCTTTTATTTTCATTTTGGGTTGTCGAGGAGAGTTTTAACGCTTAAGTTCCTAAGTAAATTTTCAGAAAGCATATTGGATTATGAATAAGATATCACATAGAGATTTCACCCCCATTTTTGCAAGGACTTTATGATATGAGTATTGGTTTACTATAGGCAAAAGCTCCTATAATTATCTACCCCTCTCAATAACTAGAGAGAACTTTCAATTATTACTAGCTGTCAAACAGATACTTAGTATCATGCGTATAGTAGCCACATGGGTTTAGGTATTTGAGAATTTAATATTTAAAATTAGAAATTTCACTATATTGCACTTAAAGAGGATGGTGGGAGGATGATGATGAGCCCGATCAAGATCCCATGGTTCCTTCGTACCTGACCATCGTGTTCCCTGATCTACTTAGTCAGAGGAGTCTACCCAACTTGATAGATGGATCATTGTCTGCATTCATGGGTTACTTCATCCAAGGGTACCTTGAAGACCTGGGATAGATATTTGTCTAAGGGGATAAATTGAATCCACCTTAGCTAGCAGAGGTCTTTGATCCCTATCGATTGTATCCTACATATTCATATCTCAAAAAATTATTATCATTAAGGAACATACGAGCTCTATCCATTATCATAATTTAGTGGTGTCATTTAGTGGCAAACCACTTGATTAATAGGGCCTCAGTCATAACCGTTTACCTGCAGAGTCATTCAGCGGTGCAACCATCGATGTGGTGCCATTTGGTTGTGAAACCATCAGTTAAAGAACATATGCCACATCCTTACTGAGAAGAGATGTATTGAGAATGAATCCTAATGATATTATCGATTAGACATTAGCTCTTTATAAGCTGTAGTAGTTTTCATATTTGTCCACCTCAGCAAACCGTTGCGGAGAGTGGATGGGTTTTGTGTTTTAAGTGTTTGTTGATTAGTTTTAATTTTAAATCTCTTATGTTCTGGTATTTTTGGATTTTTTTTTTTTGGGCATTTAGAAGGTATTTTAAATTTTTGTGGCCCCCTCTCTTTGAGATTTTCTATTGACACAGTCATCATCAAAATTTTTCATGGACCATTTTACTTTTTTTATTGAATGAACCCTTTTAACTTTGCCTACTTACCAGCACAGGATCAGAATCGAATCTAAATTCATTTCTTAACCTATACATCATTCTTAGACATCATGTGTATGCCTAGGACATGCTCATCGATGCTCATGTGGGTGTATACTTTTGCATATATCTTGTTGGACATATTTATATTATAATTATATATATGCATTATATGTATGCATTGGATGTGTATGATATATACATCATATGCACATTGATATGAATACTTTCATGTTCGTATAAAGTGTTATGCATATTATAATGCATATACACATCATATTTTTGTATGTAAGTACAACATTGAAATATGTACTTGAGTGAAACCCATTGCTTATTATAAATGCATGTGGGGGTATTTTTGAATGTGATTAAATGTCAAGTGACATTATTGAATGAAACCCCCTGTATCTTATAAAGGCATGCAAGATGTCATTTTAAATTATATTTATAATGTCAATTGAGTAAGTGAATGAAACCCTCTGCATCCTATGAATGCATGTTAGAAGTCAATTTTGGAATACAATGGCAAGGTCAAAAATGATATACTAGAATGAAATCTTCGGCATCCTACAAATGCATGTGAAGAGGTTATTTTGAGATATGATTATGATGTCAAATGACACACCTTGAAAGGATTATTAGGCAAATGCATGTATGAGGGCACTTTAAAATATTTATATGTAGTGTAAAGGGGGTGCTTTATATTTATCAACTAGTTAGATAAACAGCGTTTATAAACACGCCAAATTTATGTAGGATTCTAGAAATGCCTTATGTTTGCTTGCATGAGTATTGTAGATCTGGTCACATAATGTTGTGCTTTAGTGGCCTGTGATTTTTCACTATTGATTCCTTATTTTTGCTTATATGTGAATTGTAGTATTGTATTCATAAATTGTAGTATTGTATTCATAATAAACACAAGATACTTCATTATTCTGAGTAAGCTCCATCTTCTTGTCCTTCAAGAGGTCAAATCCATAAATAATATAATCCTTGCTTAGGTTAGATGAGGACATTCAAGTTGCATGAATTTATTCAGTGATAGATGAGTTATCATAATCTGAGGAGACCAATTTCTTGGCGAATGCATGTTTAGATTCCTCATCTTTAGTTTATGATGGCGTAGTATCCTCAAAGTATGAACATATCAGAGTGTAGGATAAGATCTTCAATATCTCAATGACATCTTAGTATCTTAGATGCAAGCGGGACATAAAAGCTTCTTCTATAGCTTCAGAGTAGTATACTTAAGGAGTATATTCTATGTATTTATGATGCATATGTAGGATAGTGAGTTGAGGGACTTGATCTTTAGATATTCACTCAAATTATGTAATATCATTCATTGTTAGAACATCATTGTTCTCAACTGTTGCTCGATTCTTATCATCTGACAACCATTGTAAAGTCATGATTTTTTATCCTCTATTGTTCGACCTCAATCATATGATTGTCCTTGTTGTCTAACTAGCATCATCTGTTTGTCATCATCATCCCTTTGCCACTTTTCCCACAATCGTTACTATAAGTATAAATAATCAAACAAGTGCCCCAAATTTTATAATTTTGTCCTTTCCAATTGTAGAAAAGAGCATACTTTTGTAAAAAGAAGAGGGTAGATTATTTCAATAGTAGACCCTGAAATTTTTGCCCTTTTTATATCTTTCACTTAAATCCTCGGTATCTCCTACATTCTTCTCTTTTATATGTGTATATGCTATATCTTTATGCAAACTATAATTTAAAATTCTCTCTGTATCATTTTGAATATTCTAGCGCACAACAAGTCTAAAAACGAATGAATTTATTTTGAGATGACTATTGCAATATAACTTTTAATTTTTCACCTATGTTTTACAACTATGTCAAAATAAATGAAATAATTTTAAAATTCATCCTAATTAAAATTAAGTCAAGATATATTGGCCTAAATTTTAATCTAATTATGTTAGCATAACACTTGCAAGAAGCCAAAAATAAATACATAACAGTCAAATTTTTTTTGGGAAATATATTATGTTGTTTGACTAGAATATTATTATTATTATGTAAGAGTTCCATACTCGGTTTAAATTAAATAAAATAAGTAATTATGCTCGGTTTTTGTTGAAAATATAAAAAATAAGAAGATTTACATACATATCATATAACTTTTTATAAATTTATATATTTAGCATTTAAATTTTTATATCTGCCTATATAACACTCAAATATCTAAATCACAAAATCTTACCTCTTATATTAAGCTTATTTGAAGCAAAATGTAATTTTTAATGCTTATATTTTGAACTGATTTAAATTCTATTGTGTTGAATAAATAATAATAATAATTTTGGTATTAAATATATAAATAAATACATAAAAATGACATTAATTCAATTTTAGGTCAAATTTATCAGAAACTCTCAATTATATTATACTTAGACTAGTTTTAAGAGTTTTAGGAGTTGTGATTTTCCTGCTTCCTTACCCCCTGCGGCTCCTGCGGTTTTGATTAATGAATTAGGTGGAATGGCTGTTAATACTGTTATTGATAGGTGTTGGTGAAGTTTGTGTTTCTGGTTTGCTATGCCTATTCGGGATGATTTATTTACTCCAGTGCCTATGGTACGCTCTTTAGCTTTGCCTGCTCATGCTTCTATCTCCTCTGTTTTGGTCGGTTTGGATGATGTGGATAATGCTGTGGACAATGTTGTCTCATTTGGGTGGTGGTGTTATTGGTGTCGATGTTGCCGCTCTTTTATCCCCTGATGCTCAACCTTTTCTTCCCCAAGGTATTAACTTGGCCTCTCAAGAACCTCTTGTTGTCATCCCTAATGCCTGTCATAGTGCTGAGGGTCTTGATCGAGTTGGTTCGTTTGTAAATCTTGCATGATTTTAGCTGAGCAGCTTAATGATATGAATCTAGCAAGCCTAAAATTATTTAATTCCAAGGCCTAGAAGGTACTTAAATTCTGAATAAATGATACATGATTAAAGGCAGGGGCGGAGCCAGGATTTTATTCATGTGGGGGCACAAAATTTTAAATTAATTTAAAAACCCTCAACCTTTTTCATCCGGACTTGGGACCGACATTGGTGGTTTTAAGAATATTTTTTTAATCGGCATTGGTGGTTCTTCCGTCGAGTCTTCATTTTTTGAAATCGTTGTACAATCAATTCATTGTCGATACTATTGAATATATCTTTTTCAATATAAGTAAGTAAACAATCATTCATCCAGGAGTCTCCCATACGATTGCGCAAACGATTCTTTATAATATTCATTGCAGAAAAGGCCCGTTCGACTGTTGTTGTAGCAATTGACAATATCAAAGCAAACTTTATAATCAAAAATACCAAAGGATTAATATCATTTTTCCGAGTCTCAACTATTTTCTGAGCAAGTTCTCCAAGTCCTTTTAAATTCATAAATGTGTCGCTCGATCTCATATCATCTCCTTCTACTTTTTTTTTTGAAATATCTCTCCATGCTAAATTAAACAAAAGTAATATTAAAGTCTTAAAGAGATGTAGCACTAAAGAAATATTCTACTGTTTAATTTAAATTTTTTAAAAATATTTAATTAAGCACTACTTAAATCAAAAATATAATTACATGATTACATAAAAAACGGATTACATAAATTTTAAAAAATATGTAATCTAAAAGAAATAATATTCTGCTTTAAATTTTTTAAAACTATAAACATTAAATCATAAAATATTAAATATGAGTCTTCAACTTATGATCTAAAAGAAATAAACAGTTTTTGTGGTTTGTGTTTTCATTATTTCGTTCAAAACAGATTTTGATTCCTAGTTAAATCGGGAAAATTTCACACAAAAAAACATGTTTTTTTCATACCAATTTTCAATTGAAACTCAAAAAAAAAAAAATAACTTGAAGACTAGGAATCTAGGATAATTGTTAGGTAAAATGATTCAGTATTTGCTTAAGGCGGACTGTGCGTGACCGCAGGCTGGCGACTGGTAACTGGGCGGCAGGGGCGGAGGCGCGGAGACAGAGCCACGTTCCACCGGCGATTGCGTCTGTGTCTGCGTGAGAGATGAAAAGCTTAGGCCAAAGCAGGGAGAGGGATTAATTTTCGGCGATTGCGTCTGCATGAGAGATGAAAAGCCTGGGCCAGCGGGATACTTTTGGGAAAAAGTTTCATATTTAATGCTTTGCCAGCTTTGAGATGAAAAAAGTAAAAGATTTATTTAGTTTATTCTGTCATTGTTAAAATAACTGATATTATTAATATAATATATTAACAAATTTACCTCATTGGCTGCTGCTTAAAAAAGGCTGTGGGGGCACGTGCCCCCAGTGCCCCCACACTATATCCGCCCCTGATTAAAGGATTCAATATAAGTTGTTTGATGGAGTTTTATAGAATTTTAGTTAAATTTATCAAAATAAAAACTCTAAAAATACTAATAGTAGGCCTCCATTCTCCACATAATAGGGATATACACTTGAGATTGGATAAAGATTCGAGATATAAAGAACTTAAAAGCTTTATTTGACATCCAACAACAATGATTATCACTAGCCAACACTGTTGTCTGACTACAATCACCCAATTATCATTCATTGTTCGAACATCATTGTTCTCAACTGTTGTTCGACTATTATCATATGACAACCATTGTATAGTCATGATTGTTCATCCTCTATTGTTCGACCTCAATCATATGATAATCCTTGTTGTCTAACTAGCATCACCTGTTTGTCATCATCATCCCTTTGCCACTTTTCCCACAATCGTTACGATAAGTATAAATAATTAAACAAGTGCCCCAAATTTTATAATTTTGTCCTTTCCAATTGTAGAAAAGAGCATACTTTTGTAACAAGCATAGGGTGGATTATTTCAACAGTAGACCCTGAAATTTTTGCCCTATCTATATCTTTCACTTAAATCCTCGGCATCTCCTACATTCTTTTCTTTTATATGTGTATATGCTAGATCTTTATGCAAACTATAATTTAAAATTCTCTCTATATCATTTTGAATATTCTAGCACATAACAAGTCTAAAAACGAATGAATTTATTTTGAGTTGACTATTGCAATATAACTTTTAATTGATCACCTATGTTTTACAACTATGTCAAAATAAATTCAATAATTTTAAAATTCATCCTTATTAAAATTAAATCAAGATATATTGGCCTAAATTTTAATCTAATTATGTTAGCATAACACTTGCAAGAAGCCAAAAATAAATGCATAACAGTCAAAATTTTTTTGGGAAATATAGTATGTTGTTTGACTAGAATATTATTATTATGTAAGAGTTCCATACCTTGTAAATTTAAATAAAATAAAATAAGTAATTATGCTCTGTTTTTGTTGAAAGTATAAAAAAAAAAAGAAGATTTACATACACATCATATAAATTTTTTAAATTTATATATTTAGCATTTAAATTTTTATATCTGTCGATATAACACTCAAATATCTAAATCACAAAATCTTACCTCTTATATTAAGCTTATTTGAAGCAAAATGTATTTTTTAATACTTATATTTTGAATTGATTTAAATGCTATTGTGTTAAATAAATAATAATAATAATTTAGGTACTAAATATTTAAATAAATACATAAAAATGGCATCAATTTGATTTTAGATATATTCTACTTAGACAAGTTTCAAGAGTTTTAGGAGTTCTGAGTTTAGATCTAACTTACATATTTTAATGAAACTTCACTAAAATCCTTGAGTACAGCAAAATTCAACAATAATTTTATTTCTATGATCACACTAAAATTTATATTTATCATCAAAACACTAATGCTACGGTGCCTACTATTCGACTACTTCTCACCATGACCCTTCAATTTAAAGTTGGATTTCACTAATGCTTTTTTACATAGTAGTCTTATTGAAACTGTTTACATTGCTCAATCATAACGCTTCAAAGATCCTCAATACTATACTCATGTTTGTCTTTTAAGGAAAGCCGGCAATGATTGATGCTTTATGTGGTTCATGGCCCTGAGGGGAATGTTGATAAAGAGGAAGTGACCACAGTATAATTTTTATATTATTATAATTTTGAGGTTTAAATTTTTTTGATCATAACATTATTGAATTTTATCTGATAAAATAAAAATTATAATTTTTTTAAAGTTATAGACTGATTCATAGATTTTCTTGCATTTTATTAAATTGGGCATTTCATATTGCAATTCATACTTTAAAACACATTTTATAAAAGAATTGGCTATTAAGAATATAAATAATTTTGGTTGGCTATTAAAACATATTACTTTGTAGAGGAAGGTGGGACCACGGACTTTATTTGTGGTGTTACACTAACGGGCAGAGTGTGATGACTCTTTATTGATTTAATGAAAGTCAACTTTAATGATACTTAAATTACTTATGAAAAATAATTATGATGAATATGATTGGTGACTAACTAAGAAATAGTTGGGGTTTAAAAGATGATGAGTCTGATTCATAAATGTAAACAACGAGATATTTAGCCAAGAGTAGCATATATTACTTTGGATGCCATTTAAAAACAAACTGATGCCATCTACCTCATAAAGATCTAGAGGGATGCAAAAAATAAAAGTAATCATTAAGTGACAGGAGGTTGAAGAGATGGTGAAATGTTTATTTAAAAAAGCTATACCAATAAGCAGCATAGCCAAAAAACTTTCAAGTGGGGCCACAAATCATTGAAGTAAAAAAAAAATGCTCAGCCTTTTTCATCCGGGTTTGGGACTAGCATTGGCGATTTAATTATTTTTTTATTTTTTTTAGATTCATTATAAAAAGATAAAATACATGATAAAGAAAAAAACTTACATATTATCTATAATTTTTACCGAATAGTCTTCATTTTTTAAATTATTGTACAATCAATTTATTGTCAATACTATTACCGAATAATGCAAAAAAATCAAATTTTGTGATCAAATTAAAAATTATAATATAAGATTTCACTCAAATATTATATGAAGCATGACCCATCATGCAATATTTTATTGAAAGAGAAATTTAATGCCCAACTTTACACATAAATCAATCATATTATACAAGAAGAAACTATGAATATGTGATGAAACATGAGAGTTGCAAACTATAGAAACATTTGCTTTTATGAATAAAGACATCTATGGACATTGCTCTTTTTTGTATATAGAATAATGATTACAGTTACATGTTCCTCGGTACTTATTCCAACAACCTTCATTGCTCTTCTAGTTTGCAAATACTCTTTCGATACCTCCACACCTTCAAGGTCGTAGTAGTTAATCTGGTTAAGATAATGAAATGTTCGTGGATTTGCCAATTTATATGTCTCAATGTCCTGAAATTCATAAATTATATGAGCAAAAAAAAACACTCACATTAAAACAATTTATAAGCTCACCAAGTTCCTTAAAAAAATCAAAATCAAGATTGGGAAAAAACTGACATTATTTTAATAAGACTCAGCAATGATTTTAAAGCTCAACAAATGAAAGGAGCTTTTTGTAAGCGAAGACATTTAGATTCAAATACTGTATTTACGTTTATAACATTCACTGTCTATTTATACCTTTGTAATAGCTCTAATAACAAGATATAATATACATTCCTTTATTTCTCCTCTTCTTGCTTCCTGTACCTGTGTCTCTCTCTCCTTTGTCATGGTATCATGAGCCAAACAAAGGCAGATCAAGGCTCCACGAATTCCCACCCACCCGCTCTGTCCACCATCTCCGGCGATGATTCTGTCGAACTTCCGATTCCGGCACCGCTGAAATTCCTCATCTCCAACATCAAGAACTTGGTTCCCCACGCCCTCACCACCGACAATTACGCCATTTGGCGTATTCAGACCCTCCAACAATTTACCGCAAACGAGTACTCCGGCCATCTCACCGGTCTTTCTTCTTGCCCCGCCGACACCACCTCCCAAGCCTCTCAATGCTGGCACCTCGTCGATAACAATCTCCTCTCCGCGTTCTTCTCGACGATCTCCCCCGCTATCCTTCCATACGTCATCACCGCTACCACCGCAACCGAGGTTTGGCAAATCCTTGAAAAACGCCTACAACCCACATGCTGATCGCGGGTACTCCAGCTCAAGAACGAGCTTCACCACGTCCAAATGCAGAACCACTCTATGCAACAATACCTTACCAATGTCAAGACCATCGTCGACAATATCGCCGCATCCGGCTCCCACGTCGATGCCGAGGACATTATCATACAAATTATGAATGGTCTTCCTCCTTCCTACAATCCGTTCAAGGCGGCCATTCGTACGTCTCCTCTCCCTATAACTCTTGACAACCTTTACTCGCTCCTTTGTAGCGAAGAAATTACGGTAAATCAAAAACTCGCTCGCGACGCTGCTACCGTGACCGGCAATACGGCTCTCTATGCGACCTCCGTCAATCAGTCTCGTATTCAAAATCAACGTAGGTTTTTCAAGAATGAACCTCCTCAATCCGGATCCCCTCAGCCGCCTGTGTATAACTTCTCCAACAGCAACTTGCTTCCACCTACCTCCGTCCAACCGATTTGCCAGATATGTAACAAGATCGGTCATACTGCTTTGAACTGCTGGAACCGCAATAATCCTAGATTCACTCCGACGAATCCTCGATCTCTATCCGCGCTTTTGGCTCAACCGAACTCTGCCCACAATCAAGATTGGATCATGGACTCAGGTGCATCCAGTCATCTCACGCCAGATCTAAACAATTTACAAAATCCTACACCTTATCTTGGCCAAGACAGCATCTCAGTTGCAAACGGCTTTCAAATTCCCGTCCTCCATTCCGGTCAAGGGCTACTACCACTGCCGGACACTCCCCGTAAGCTTCATTTACGCAATCTACTTCATGTACCTCACTTATCGCACAGTCTTCTTTCCGTATCAAAATTAACAACTGACAATCCTGTTACCGTAAAGTTTGATGCTAATGGTTTCAAAATTAAGGACATCAAGGACCGCCGTCCACTTCTTCATGGGCGTCTTCATAATGGGTTGTATCGCATTCATCACCCCCACACTCCTAGTTAGACGGCTCTTCACACTCGACTGACCCCGGAGCATCTATGGCACGGTAGACTCGGGCATCCGCATCACAGACGTACCCAAGCCCTCGCCAAAGACATTCCAGAACTTACACATGTTTCCTCTCATTTTTCTTGCATTTCTTGCAATGTTGCAAAGAGCCATAAAATACCTTTTAATAAAACTACTTCTACTACGTCCGCTCCATTTGATCTTATACAATCTGATGTATGGGGACCATCTCCTACCTTATCGATGACTGGTTTTTGATACTACGTTGTTTTTATAGATGACTTCACACAATTTTTGTGGCTTTATTTGTTAAAATCAAAGGAAGAAACATTCTTAAAATTCCAACTATTTTGTCAACTATTAAAAACTCAATTCAATAAGACTCCGAAAATCTTTCGCTCTGACAGTGGAGGTGAGTATACCAGCACAGAATTTAGTACTTTTCTTCAACAACATGGCATACAACGGCAACTCAGCTGCCCTCATACCCCCGAACAGAATGGTCTAGCATAATGGAAGCATCGCCACCTACTGGACCTCACCCGTACCTTACTACACACAGCCAACCTACCCATGTCCCTCTGGATCGATGCCCTCTCCACAACCAATTACCTTATTAACTGGTTACCCTCATCTGCTATCTCCGACCAGACTCCGTTCCAGCGCCTTCACGGACGCTCCCCAACCTACAGTCATCTCCGTACCTTCGGCTGTCAATGCTTCCCATGGCTCAAGCCCTATGCCGACAACAAACTTGCTCCGCAATCTCTTGAATGTGTATTCATTGGTTATTCGCCAATTCAAAAAGGATATAAGTGCCTCGATCCTTTATCTGACAAGGTCTATATTTCTAGACACGTTGTTTTTAATGAATTCAATTTTCCTTACAAAGATAAGTACACTACCGGTTCTCACTCAGCAACTGCGGCTCCACCGCTCACCTATCCTCTGCTCCTGACTCCTCATGCAATATAGCCACTGCATTCTAGCCCTCCTAACATAAATATCGATCCAACATCCACCTCTCTTTCTACCGCTACCTCCAGCTGTTCCAAAGGACCCGCCCCATCCGTTCCAAACTCCTTAACTCTGCTTCTTCCAGTCCTACCTCCTATACTCAAGCCGCAAAGCACTCACACTGGCGACAAGCTATGCTCGAAGAATTCACAGCTCTTCAGAATCAAGGAACATGGACCCTCGTTCCCGCTTCGATCGACGAACCTATTCTAGGATGCAAATGGACCTTTAAGACCAAACTACTACCCGACGACACAATTGACAGGTACAAGGCCTATCTAGTTGCACAAGGATATGATCAACAATTTGGCGTCAACTACACGGAGACCTTTAGTCCGGTCGCAAAAATGACCACGATCCAGATTCTCCTTACTCTTGCTCTCCATCGAAATTGGAAAATCCTTCAACTCGATGTCTCCAACGCCTTCCTTCACGGCGATCTCGTTGAAGACATCTTCATGTGACAACCTGCCGGCTTCGTGGACTCCGCCTCTCCCTCCTCCGTTTTCAAGCTGAACAAGTCCTTATATGGACTAAAACAAGCACCACGGAAATGGTTCGAGAAGTTCACTTCCTTTCTACAATCACACGGGTTCCGGTTCAGTCGCTCCGATCCTTCTCTCCTTCTTTACAACTCTAATAACATACAACTCTTCATTTTAATCTACGTCGATGATATCCTCTTCACAGGGAACGACGATGCTACCATTCAATCACTGCTGACAAAACTGCATCAGCAATTTCCACTTAAACAACTTGGAGAACTCTCATTGTTCCTCGAGATTCAAATCCTCAAACAAGCATCCGGATTCTTTCTCACTCAGGTGCACTAAGCGGATCGACTTCTACTAGATTCTGGTCTAGCCGAATGCTCTCTGGCTCCTACACCCATCTCTCCAAAATCAAAGCCTCTGGCTGATGCTCCACTGCCTTTCTCCGATCCTACTCTCTATAGACGCATAGTTGGATCGCTACAATATCTTTCCATTACTCGTCCAGACATCGCGTTCTCCACGAATCAAGTTTTCCAACACATGCACAGTCCTACCATGCAAGACTTCATGGCGCTCAAACGATTGCTTCGGTACGTCAAGGGCACCAAATCATATGGTCTCCCAGTCACAACCTGCGACCTCACTCTCACGACGTACACCGATGCCGACTGGGCCTCGGACAGCACCGACCGAAAGTCCATTTATGGATTCTGTTCTTTCCTCGGACCCAATCTTGTCTCTTGGACTGTCAAGAAGCAAGTGACCGTCGCCAAATCCTCCACCGAGGCCGAATATCGGTCTCTCTCTGCTGCTACCTCGGACGTAATCTGGCTTCGCCGCCTCGTACATGAGTTGGGTCTTCCTCAACAACATCCAACCATTATACACTGTGACAATACATCCGCAATCGCGCTTACCAAGAATCCCGTTTTTCACTCTTGCACCAAGCACATTGAGATAGACTACCACTTCATCCGGCAACACATCAATTCGGGAGAAATTACGATCGCTCATATCCCCTCGAAAGCGCAAATTGCGGATATTCTTACCAAATCCTTCTCCAAGGCTCACTTTCATGATCTTCGTACCAAATTAACCATTCGTCCAAAGAATGCTTAATTTGCGGGAGGATGTAAGCGAAGACATTTAGATTCAAATACTATATTTACGTTTATAACATTCTCTGTCTATTTATACCTTTGTAATAGCTCTAATAACAATATATAATATACATTCCTTTATTTCTCCTCTTCTTGCTTCCTCTACCTACGTATCTCTCTCCTTTGTCACTTTTGAAGAGACTTTTGCAAATACCTGAAGTGCAATTTGCTCAGTTGAAAAATTTCTTTTTCACCCACCAAAGTCATTGAATCCTAACTATTTCAGCCAGAAAACACCTATAAAAAATAAAAAACTGCAACAAAACAGGACTGGACGAGACAGACACACATTTTATGTGGAATCAGGTTTTGAAAACTCCTATCGGCCGACCTACAGGAACTGGGATGAGTTTGAAGCAAGAGCTTGAAATCAACGTGATGGAATCAAAATCGACATACTTGTCGCCCTTCCTGCTACTAGACAAATAATTCTGGAGCTTGAACATCGAGCCACCAGATTTTCTTGGCCAAATCTACATCACTATGCCTTGTGACAATGTCATCCAACTATTTACTATTGTTGCTTTCTTGCCTTGGCCAGACGGACACGGGATGTCGAGCGGGAACTAGGGCATGGGCATGGGAGGGAGAGGGGAGATTTTAGTGGTTTTAAAATTGTGAAAATTTTAGGGCGATTTTTAAACCGCCTTAATAAAAAGAGCTGAAAAAAAAAATTTAAGTTTTGACAATCTTTTAGCAGTGGTTATCACCGTTGCTATACCAATCTATACCAGCTATTTTAAAATCAACACTAGTATGTGTTGTGGAAATCTCATGTTTTTTGTTGTGACTTATGCATTGTTTCACTACATAAAATTTTCTAATCGTGCTCTTCAATTTTTCTTTTAAAATACCTCTCCATACCTAATTTGAATAAAAATGTAGTTAACACATTAAACGAGATTATAAAGTATTAAAAAATAACATATAAAGCCTTAACTTACTTGTTTCGAAACTTTTAAATCTTCTAAAAAAATTATAGGACTCTAAATTATTGAAGCAAAGAAATTGTGATAGTTTGATAATATAATTTTCAAATATTAACAGAAAGTAAAAATTGTTCAATATAAATCTTAAAATATTGCAAAAAATATATTATTGTTACAAAATCTGATACAAATTAAATAAAGAATAACTATTTAATTAATTTCTTTTAACTATTTACTTTTCATCATTGATATATCAAGATTAGATCTTAGAAATGAAAACTATTCAAGTCTTTTTAACTTATGATATAAAACTATCTAAGCATTTTTTAACTAATGATTCACTGTATCCAACAAAAATTACCTATCAGTGCTACTTTACATTCATCCTCTCTTTACATCTTTAATTTATTTTGTTAACATTTGACCTTTTTTACACAATATCCCAATAAATACTAAAGATTCTTTGTGATCATCATTCTTCATATTTTTGGTTACCCGGTAGATGAACGGTGGAAGAAGCATACCGGGGGAATGAAATAATGGTAATTTTCTTAATTAATGATTGCCATAATTAGTTTTTTTTAACTGTAATTATCTAAATTAGAAAGAAATTAAGAGGTTAGTTGGGGTATGTGCCCCTAGGGCCCCCATGTTAAATTCGCCCCTACCAACAAGATGCTTTGTGAAATAATTTGGATGATGTTGTTATTGCAGCTGATGATGATGACAATAATGACGTTGATGATGTTGGTGACGATGATGAGCAATCGTAATTTATTGTAACTTTATTTTATTTTATTCTATTGATGAAAATATTGTTATATGTAATTTTCTTACATTAAACTATAACTATTTTTGTATAATGCTTCAATGAACAATAAATTAGTTACCTATATAATTGTGCTATGTAATGATTGTATGCTTTCTTTATTTGCAATTCGTATGGATTGAAAATGTTGCCAAATAGTAATTGTTATATAAGCGCTAGCATTTGAGATGATATTTACGATTGGCACCTATCGTAAATAAAAACCTAGGCCTCTAGGATAGCTAGCAGTTAGAAATCTTTACAACCATAATTTCTCAATAATGAAAACATAATAGTATGTGACGTTCAAGGTTTTTGTTAAAAATTCTTATTAGTATATTTTTGAGTAGTTTTATTAAACCATTTGTGATCGTAAATAGATCATAGACAAAAACCCTTTCGTAAAAATGTTTTATTCTTCTAGTGGCAGCAACTTACATTGCAGAAAATAAGGGTTTTACAACACTTAGGCCTCGTTTGGTAGTAGAACTCCTTTTCATAAAATTTTGAGGAGAAACCGTTGTTCCAAAAAGACCATTTACAAACGGAGAAGCAGAAAATAAAAGCTTTGGAAATCAGAAAGATAATGAGTGTTTAAAAAATACAGTTTTACGAAAAGTATGTTACCAAATAACAACTGAAAGTACTTTTCACGTTTCGAAACAAAAATGGCGCTAATGAAGCCATCCCAAATGAGTCTTTAATATAAGATATAGTGGTGGTTTTAACAACTAAAAAAAATTATAGTGGTTCCAAAATCATTATTAGAACGTTTTAGTTCTATGTAATGGTCTTGTGCAATAGTAAAAACCACTGCCATTATGTGTAGATTTCTAGTAGTTAAAATCACACAAATCCCTCCAATATTGTGCTATTTAAAACTGTTAATTTAGGTACATATTTGCAGAGGTTTTAACCATCTCAAATAATCCAATATTGGAATAGTTATACTACCACAAAGATCTCCATATTTTTATTTTAAAATTTCACATTTTGTTTTATAATTTTCAAGCACAAGCTTGAGATATACAAAACCTCCATAATTACATATTTCATTCAATGGATGCATCTTAATGAAACTTAACTCAAATAAAAAATGTAATAACATTATTTTTTATTTGAAAGGAAGTGAAGGAAATGAAATGAAATCCCATCAACTTATAGGCTAATTTTGAATATACACTCAGTGATTTAGGTTTCCTTTGTGACAGCTTTCTTATTGCTTCGCTTTTCAAATCGTAACCATAGTTTTTATTTGGCCACTATTTTTTCACTACTTAATTAATTTTTTATATACCATGATGCTACTTTCTACAATAGGTTTAAAAAAGCTACTATCTTCATAGTAATTTTATAACCACTTTTATAATAGGATGTTGCCATCATCACCATTTCAAGTAACTCTTAATTACTTTCATTGAAATTTCTATCATCCAAATATAACCATTGAATTATAAATGCAAAAAAAAAAAAGAACCACATTGTGTAGACTCCAAAAATTCCCATCCTAGCATCCCCACGGACACTCTCTTTTCTTTTATTTTCATTTTGGGTTGTCGTGGAGAGTTTTAATGCTTAAGTTCCTAAGTAAATTTTCAGAAGGCATATTGGATTATGAATAAGATATCACATAGAGATTTCACCCCCATTTTTGCAAGGACTTTATGATATGAGTATTGGTTTACTATAGGCAAAAGCTCCTATAATTATCTACCCCTCTCAATAACTAGAGAGAACTTTCAATTATTACTAGCTGTCAAACAAATACTTAGTATCATGCGTATAGTAGCCACATGGGTTTAGGTATTTGAGAATTTAATATTTAAAATTAGAAATTTCACTATCTTGCACTTAAAGAGGATGGTGGGAGAATGATGATGAGCCCGATCAAGATCCCATGGTTCCTTCGTACCTGACCATCGTGTTAGCTGATCTACTAAGTCAGAGGAGTCTACCCAACTTGATAGAATGATCATTTTTTGCAGTCATGGGTTACTTCATCCAAGGGTACCTTGAAGACCTAGGATAGATATTTGTCTAAGGGGACAAATTGAATCCACCTTAGCTAACAGAGGTCTTTGATCCCTATCGATTGTATCCTACATATTCATATCTCAAAAAATTATTATCATTAAGGAACATACGAGCTCTATCCATGATCATAATTTAGTGGTGTCATTTAGTGGCAAACCACTTGATTAATAGGGCCTCAGTCATAACAGTTTACCTGCAGAGTCATTCAGCGGTGCAACCATCGATGTGGTGCCATTTGGTTGTGAAACCATCAGTTAAAGAACATATGCCACATCCTTACTGAGAAGAGATGTATTGAGAATGAATCCTAATGATATTATCGATTAGACATTAACTCTTTATAAGTTGTAGTAGTTTTCATATGTGTCCACCTCAGCAAACCGTTGCGGAGAGTGGATGGGTTTGTGTTTTAAGTGTTTGATGATTAGTTTTAATTTTAAATCTCTTATGTTCTGGTATTTTTGGATTTTTTTTTTATTTTTTGGGGCATTTAGAAGGTATGTTAAATTTTTGTGGCCCCCTCTCTTTGAGATTTTCTATTGACACAGTCATCATCGGGATTTTTCATGGACCATTTTACTTTTTTTTTTTATTGAATGAACCTTTTCAACTTTGCCTACTTACCAGCACAGGATCAGAATCAAATCTAAATTCATGTCTTAACCTATACATCATTCTTAGACATCATGTGTATGCCTAGGACATGCTCATCGATGTATGCCTAGGACATGCTCATCGATGCTCATGTGGGTGTATACTTTTGCATATATCTTGTTGGACATATTTATACGATAATTATATATATGCATTATATGTATGCATTGGATGTGTATGATATATACATCATATGCACATTGATATAAGTACTTTTATGTTCGTATAAAGTGTTATGCATATTATAATGCATATACACATCATATTTTTGTATGTAAGTACAACATTGAAATATGTACTTGAGTGAAACCCATTGCTTATTATAAACGCATGTGGGGGTATTTTTGAATGTGATTAAATGTCAAGTGAAATTATTGAATGAAACCCCCTGTATCTTATAAAGGCATGCAAGATGTCATTTTAAATTATATTTATAATGTCAATTGACTAAGTGAATGAAACCCTCTGCATCCTATGAATGCATGTTAGAAGTCATTTTCGGAATACAATGGCAAGGTCAAAATGATATACTAGAATGAAATCATTTATGGCATGTTTATAAACACTGTTTATTTAACTAGTTGATAATTATAAAGCACCCCCTTTACACTACATATAAATATTTTAAAGTGCCCTCATGCTTGCATTTGCCTAATAATCCTTTCAAGGCGTGTCATTTGACATCATAATCATATCTCAAAATAACCTCTTCACATGCATTTGTAGGATTCTAGAAATGCCTTATGTTTGCTTGTATGAGTATTGTAGATCTGGTCACATAATGTTGTGCTTTAGTGGCTTGTGATTTTTCACTATTGATTCCTTATTTTTGCTTATATGTGAATTGTAGTATTGTATTCATAAATTGTAGTATTGTATTCATAATAAACACAAGATACTTCATTATTATGAGTAAGCTCCATCTTCTTGTCCTTCAAGAGGTCAAATCCATAAATAATCTAATCCTTGCTTAGGCTTGATGAGGACATTCAAGTTGCATGAATTTAATCAGTGATAGATGAGTTATCATAATCTGAGGAGACCAATTTCTCGGCGAATGCATGTTTAGATTCCTCATCTTTAGTTTATGATGGCGTAGTATCCTCAAAGTAAGAACATATCAGAGTGTAGGATAAGATCTTCAATATCTCAATGACATCTTAGTATCTTAGATGCAAGCGGGACATAATAGCTTCTTCTATAGCTTCAGAGTAGTATACTTAAGGAGTATATTCTATGTATTTATGATGCATATGTAGGATAGTGAGTTGAGGGACTTGATCTTTAGATATTCACTCAAATTATGTAATATCATTCATTGTTAGAACATCATTGTTCTCAACTGTTGCTCGATTCTTATCATCTGACAACCATTGTATAGTCATGATTTTTCATCCTCTATTGTTCGACCTCAATCATATGATAGTCCTTGTTGTCTAACTAGCATCATCTGTTTTTCATCATCATCCCTTTTCCACTTTTCCCACAATCGTTACTATAAGTATAAATAATCAAACAAGTGCCCCAAATTTTATAATTTTGTCCTTTCCAATTGTAGAAAAGAGCATACTTTTGTAAAAAGCATAGGGTGGATTATTTCAATGGTAGACCCTGAAATTTTTTCCCTTTCTATATCTTTCATTTAAATCCTCGGTATCTCCTACATTCTTCTCTTTTATATGTGTATATGCTATATCTTTATGCAAACTATAATTTAAAATTCTCTCTGTATCATTTTGAATATTCTAGCACACAACAAGTCTAAAAACGAATGAATTTATTTTGAGATGACTATTGCAATATAACTTTTAATTTATCACCTATGTTTTACAACTATGTCAAAATAAATGAAATAATTTTAAAATTCATCCTAATTAAAATTAAGTCAAGATATATTGGCTTAAATTTTAATCTAATTATGTTAGCATAACACTTGCAAGAAGCCAAAAATAAATACATAACAGTCAAATTTTTTTTTGGAAATATATTATGTTGTTTGACTAGAATATTATTATTATTATGTAAGAGTTCCATACTCGGTTTAAATTAAATAAAATAAGTAATTATGCTCGGTTTTTGTTGAAAATATAAAAAATAAGAAGATTTACATACATATCATATAACTTTTATAAATTTATATATTTAGCATTTAAATTTTTATATTAGCCTATATATATAACACTCAAATATCTAAATCACAAAATCTTACCTTTGATATTAAGCTTATTTGAAGCAAAATGTATTTTTCAATGCTTATATTTTGAAGTGATTTAAATGCTATTGTGTTAAATAAATAATAATAATAATAATTTAGGTACTAAATATTTAAATAAATACATAAAAATGGCATCAATTCAATTTTAGATTGAATTTATCAGAAACTGTTTACATTGCTCAATCATAACGCTTCAAAGATCCTCAATACTATACTCATGTTTGTCTTTTAAGGAAAGCAGGCAATGATTGATGCTTTATGTGGTTCATAGCTCACAGTATAATTTTTTATAATATTATAATTTTGAGGTTCAAATTTTTTTGTGACTTGTTATTTATTTTTAAATGATATAAGTATGATGATCCAAAAATATGAAAAATATTTAAAAAAATCTAAATTGTGCTTCGACGCTATGATTGAGAGTACTGTGGCATTAGGATTAAGAACACAATGGCGCAAAAACTACTGCTATTCCATTGAATACTTTGTTCTATAGTAATTGTTAATTCTTCATGAAGTGTTGTGGAACTGGATCTGAGCTACGGGTGTCAAAAGTTGACACAATCTGAAACAAGACCCAGATCTGACTCAAAAAAAATCGAGTTCTGGTTAACCCGTTTGTGAAACGGGTTGGGTTCAGGTTTGAATTTCTAACCCGTTTGAAAAATGGGTCTGGTTTGGGTTAACCCGACTACCTGAAGTCAACCAATATTGACCCATTTGTTCATCCCGCACATCAGGACAATGGTCGCATCACTATGCATCTAGACTCAGGCAATCGAGTCAGGGGTCGCCATGTCGGGTCACATCCCCATCAGGGATCACATTCATGTCAAGTAACATGCTTTTTATTTTCGTCGCTGTCGGTCCAGCCTGCATAGCCGCACTCGTGTTTGTGTCTTGACCGAGAGGCTGAGGTACCATTATTGTCGTCCATAACAATGGTACTGCTTTCTATACAGCAATTTCAAAAAGTGGCTGTTGTTCGCGAATTGGATCGTGTCAACCCGATAACTTGCACGGGTCAAGTCCGGATTGACAAATCTAACCCGTTTGCAAAACCGAGTTGGGTTAGGGTCAACCTGTTTATGACTGGGTCCAATCGGATTTGACCCAAAATCGACCTGTTTACCAAAATTTACACCCCTAATCTGAGCGCTATAATGTTAGGCCGCTAACAATATTTTTATATATATTAAATCCTAAATCGAAAACACTTAACCACTTGGCCATTCCCTTTAAACAAGGCTTGTCGTGCAAGGAAGAAAGAATGTGAAGGGGATAGGAAGGAAGTGAGAGGGAGGAGAGAGAAAGCAATCGAAACATTTTAGTCAGTCGATTCTATTTCATGGTTTCTTCTAATCGTCATAAGTAACCCAATTGGTTTTCAATAATTTTCAGTTTTACGGATTTATTCACTCCAAAATCAACAAAAAAAATATTTTCTAATGATTTATCAAGTTTTCACTATATAATATTTCATTAAATTTCATCTGGTAAAATAAAAATTATAATTTTTTTAAAGTTATATACTGATTCATAGATTTTCTTGCATTTTATTAAATTGAACATTTCATATTGCAATTCATACTTTAAAACACATTTTATAAAAGAATTGGCTATTAACAATATAATTAATTTTGGTTGGCTATTAAAACATATTACTTTGTAGAGGAAGGTGGGACCATGGACTTTATTTGTGGTGTTACACTAACGGGCAGAGTGTGATGACTCTTTATTGATTTAATGAAAGTAAACTTTAATGATACTTAAATTACTTATGAAAAATAATTATGATGAATATGATTGGTGACTAACTAAGAGATAGTTGGGGTTTAAAAGATGATGAGTTTGATTCATAAATGTAAACAACGAGATATTTGACCAAGAGTAGCATATATTACTTTGGATACCATTTAAAAACAAACTGATGCCATCTACCTCATAAAGATCTAGAGGGATGCAAAAAATAAAAGTAATCATTAAGTGATAGGAGGTTGGAGAGATGGTGCAATGTTTATTTAAAAAAGCTATACCAATAAGCAGCAGAGCCAAAAAAAATTTCAAGTGGGACCACAAATCATTGAAGTAAAAAAAATGCTCAGTCTTTTTCATCCGGGCATTGGCGATTTAATTATTTTTTTTTTTTTTTTAGATTCATTATAAAAAGATAAAATACATGATAAAGAAAAAAACTTACATATTATCTATAATTTTTTCCGCATAGTCTTCATTTTTGAAATTATTGTACAATCAATTTATTGTCAATACTATTAAATAAATTATTTTCAATATGAGTAAATAAACAATCATTCATCCAGAAGTCTCTCATATGATTATGTAAATGATTCCTTATTATGTTTATTGCAAAAAATATTCATTCGACTGTTGTTGTAGCAATTGGCAATATCAAAGCAAACTTTAGAAGTGAGAACAACAAAGGATAAATACCATTTTTTTCAATATGTAAAACTCTTTGTCACTTGGTTGACATGGTTCTTTCAACAATTAATATCTCCGCACATTATCCCTCTCATATGAATAATAAACCAAAAAAATTTTCCTCAATCTGGGATCAACGGGAAGATTAGTTAAATTTATTTTTACACAGCTCTTTTTAACTCACTACTAATAAATCAGGCTATCACAACATTTTTTAGGATCAACTACAGCAGTTTAAACAACTACTAATTTATTTGCAACGGTTTATGAACCGCTACAAATCTGTCATATTTGCGTTCACTGAAAAGGCTGTGACAGCAGTTTATGAGTGCTACTGTAGGAATGCTTTAGTAGCGCTTTTAGAAGAAAAAAAACCAATGCTAAATGATAAAATAGATTAAAATATATAATGCCAAAAAATCAAATTTTGTGATTAAATTATAAATTATAATATAAGATTTCACTCAAATATTATATAAAGCATTACCCATCATGCAATATTTTATTGAAAGAGAAACTTAATGCCCAACTTTACACATAAATAAATCATATTATACAAGAAGAAACTATGAATATGTGATGAAACATGAGAGTTGCAAACTATAGAAACATTTGCTTTTATGAATAAAGACATCTATGGACATTGCTCTTTTTTGTATATAGAATAATGATTACAGTTACATGTTCCTCGGTACTTATTCCAACAACCTTCATTGCTCTTCTAGTTTGCAAATACTCTTTCGATACCTCCACACCTTCAAGGTCGTAGTAGTTAATCTGGTTAAGATAATGAAATGTTCGTGGATTTGCCAATTTATATGTCTCAATGTCCTGAAATTCATAAATTATATGAGCAAAAAAAACACTCACATTAAAACAATTTATAAGCTCACCAAGTTCCTTAAAAAAATCAAAATCAAGATTGGGAAAAAACTGACATTATTTTAATAAGACTCCGCAATGATTTTAAAGCTCAACAAATGAAAGGAGCTTTTTGTAAGCGAAGACATTTAGATTCAAATACTGTATTTACGTTTATAACATTCACTGTCTATTTATACCTTTGTAATAGCTCTAATAACAAGATATAATATACATTCCATTATTTCTCCTCTTCTTGCTTCCTCTACCTGCGTCTCTCTCTCCTTTGTCATGGTATCATGAGCCAAACAATGGCAGATCAAGGCTCCGTGAATTCCCACCCACCCGCTCTGTCCACCATCTCCAGCGATGATTCCGTCGAACTTCCGATTCCCGCACCGCTGAAATTCCTCATCTCCAACATCAAGAACTTGGTTCCCCACGCCCTCACCACCGACAATTACGCCATTTGGCGTATTCAGACCCTCCAACAATTTACGGCAAATGGGTACTCCGTCCATCTCACCGGTCTTTCTTCTTGCCCCGCCGACACCACCTCACAAGCCTCTCAACGCTGGCACCTCGTCGATAACAATCTCCTCTCCGCGCTCTTCTCGACGATCTCCCCCGCTATCCTTCCATACGTCATCACCGCTACCACTGCAACCGAGGTTTGGCAAATTCTTGAAAAACGCCTACAACCCACATTCCGATCGCGGGTACTCCAGCTCAAGAACGAGCTTCACCACGTCCAAATGCAGAACCACTCTATGCAACAATACCTTACAAATGTTAAGACCATCGTCGACAATATCGCCGCATCTGGCTCCCACGTCGATGCCGAGGACATTATCATACACATTCTGAACGATCTTCCTCCTTCCTACAATCCGTTCAAGGCGGCCATTAAGGACATCAAGGACCGCCGTCCACTTCTTCATGGGAGTCTTCATAATGGGTTTTATCGCATTCATCGCCCCTACACTCCTAGTCAGACGGCTCTTCACACTCGGCTGACCCCGGAGCATCTCTGGCATGGTAGACTCGGGCATCCGCATCACAGACGTCTCCAAGCCCTCGCCAAAGACATTCCAGAACTTACACATGTTTCCTCTCATTTTTCTTGCATTTCTTGCAATGTTGTAAAGAGCCATAAAATACCTTTTAATAAAACTACTTCTACTACGTCCACTCCGTTTGATCTTATACACTCTGATGTATGGGGACCATCTCCTACCTTATCGATGACTGGTTTTCGATACTACGTTGTTTTTATAGATGACTTCACACGATTTTCGTGGCTTTATTTGTTAAAATTAAAGCAAGAAACATTCTTAAAATTCCAACTATTTTGTCAACTATTAAAAACTCAATTCAATAAGACTCCAAAAATCTTTCGCTCTGACGGTGGAGGTGAGTATACCAGCACATAATTTAGTACTTTCTTCAACAACATGGCATACAACGGCAACTCAGCTGCCCTCGTACCCCCGAACATAATGGTCTAGCAGAACGGAAGCATCGCCACCTACTGGACCTCACCCGTACATTACTACATGCCGCCAACCTACCCATGTCCCTCTGGATCGATGCCCTCTCTATAGCCAATTACCTTGTTAACTGGTTACCCTCATCTGCTATCTCCGACCAGACTCCGTTCCAGCGCCTTCACGGACGCTCCCGAACCTATAGTCATCTCCGTACTTCGACTGTCAATGCTTCCCATGGCTTAAGCCCTATGCCGACAACAAACTTGCTCCGCGGTCTCTTGAATGTGTATTCATTGGTTATTCGCCAATTCAAAAAGGATATAAGTGCCTCGATCCTTTATCCGACAAGGTCTATATTTCTAGACACGTTGTTTTTAATAAATTCAATTTTCCTTACAAAGACAGGTACACTACCGGTTCTCGCTCAGCAACTGCGGCTCCACCGCTCACCTATCCTCTGCTCCTGACTCCTCATGCAATACAGCCACTGCATTCTAGCCCTCCTAACACAAATATCGATCCAACATCCACCTCTCTTTCTACCACTGCCTCCAGCTGTTCCAGAGGATCAACCCCATCCGTTCCAAACTCCTTAATAGACCACAAAACTGTTCCCACGGTACTACCCTCCCATCATATGCAGACTCGGCTTAAGTCAGGTATCACTCGTCCTAAGAAAATTTTCTCCTTAACCTCTACGAGCTCTGTTTCTTCCACTCCTACCTCCTATACTCAAGCCGCAAAGCACTCACACTGGCGACAAGCTATGCTCGAAGAATTCACAGCTCTTCTGAATCAAGGAACATGGACCCTCGTTCCCGCTCCGATCAACAAACCTGTTCTAGGATGCAAATGGACCTTTAAGACCAAACTACTACCCGACGGCACAATTGATAGGTACAAGGCCCGTCTAGTTGCACAAGGATATGATCAACAATTTGGCGTCAACTACACGGAGACCTTTAGTCTGGTCGCAAAAATGACCACGATCTGGATTCTCCTTACTCTTGCTCTCCATCGAAATTGGAAAATCCTACAACTCGATGCCTCCAACGCCTTCCTTCACGGCGATCTCTCTGAAGACATCTTCATGCGACAATCTGCCAGCTTCGTGGACTCCGCCTCTCCCTCCTCCGTTTGCAAGCTCAACAAGTCCTTATATGGACTAAAATAAGCACCACGAAAATGGTTTGAGAAGTTCACTTCCTTTCTACAATCACACGGGTTCAGGTTCAGTCGCTCCGATCCTTCTCTCCTTCTTTACAACTCTAATAACATACAACTCTTCATTTTAATCTACGTCGATGATATCCTCTTCACAGGGAACGACGATGCTACCATTCAATCACAGCTGACAAAACTGCATCAGCAATTTGCACTTAAACAACTTGGAGAACTCTCCTTGTTCCTCGGGATTCAAATCCTCAAACAGGCATCCGAATTCTTTCTCACTCAGGAGCACTATGCGGATCGACTTCTACTAGATTCTGGTCTAGCCAAATGCTCTCCGGCTCCTACACCCATCTCTCCAAAATCAAAGCCTCTGGTTGATGCTCCACTGCCTTTCTCTGATCCTACTCTCTACAGACGCATAGCTGGATCGCTACAATATCTTTCCATTACTAGTCCGGACATCGCGTTCTCCACGAATCAAGTTTTCCAACACATGCACAGTCCTACCACGCAAGACTTCATGGCACTCAAATGATTCCTTCGGTACGTCAAGGGCACCAAATCATATGGTCTCCCAGTCACAACTAGCGACCTCACTCTAACGACGTACACCGATGCCGACTGGGCCTCGGACAGCACCGACCGGAAGTCCATTTCCGGATTATGTTCTTTCCTCGGACTCAATCTTGTCTCTTGGACTGTCAAGAAGCAAGTGACTGTCTCCAAATCCTCCACCGAGGCCGAATATCGGTCTCTCTCTGCTGCTACCCCGGACGTAATCTGGCTTCGCCGCCTCGTACATGAGTTGGGTCTTCCTCAACAACATCCAACCACTATACACTGTGACAATACATCCGCAATCGCGCTTGCCAAGAATCCCGTTTTTCCCTCTCGCACCAAGCACATTGAGATAGACTACCACTTCATCGGGCAGCACATCAATTCGGGAGAAATTACGATCGCTCATATCCCCTCGGAAGCGCAAATTGCGGATATTCTTACCAAATCCTTCTTCAAGGCTCGCTTTCATGATCTTCGTATCAAATTAACCATTCGTCCAAAGAATGCTTAATTTGTGGGAGGATGTAAGCGAAGACATTTATATTCAAATATTGTATTTACGTTTATAACATTCTCTGTCTATTTATACCTTTGTAATAGCTCTAATAACAAGATATAATATACATTCCTTTATTTCTCCTCTTCTTGCTTCCTCTACCTGCGTCTCTCTCTCCTTTGTCACTTTTGAAGGGACTTATGCAAATACCTGAAGTGCAATTTGCTCAGTTGAAAAATTTCTTTTTCACCCACCAAAGACATTGAATCCTAACTATTTCAGCCAGAAAACACCTATAAAAAAATAAAAAAACTGCAACAAAACAGGACTGGACGAGACAGACACACATTTTATGTGGAATCAGGTTTTGAAAACTCCTATCGGCCGACCTACAGGAACTGGGATGAGTTTGAAGCAAGAGCTTGAAATCAACGTGATGGAATCAAAATCGACATCCTTGTCTCCCTTCCTGCTGCTAAACAAATAATTCCAGAGCTTGACTGGAATTATATAGCTATAAAAAATAAATATAAGTGCTACTTTACATTCATCCTCACCATCTCTTTACATCTCTAATTTATTTTGTTACAAGTTGACCTTTTTCACACCATATTACAATAATAACTAAAAATTCTTTGTAATCATTCTTCATATTTTTGGGTACCAGGTATCAAAGATAAAGCAAAAGGCCAAAAGTAATAAACGAATCACATATCTCACAGAACATAGAGGAAGCTTTTAATTGATTCAGGCATTTAAATATATAAAGCAATGTACGAAATTATGAAAATGATACATGAATGAAAGTCTGAAAGGGCCGAGGGACTCTGCAGGTTTGAGGAGAAGTGGAATAGACGAACGGTGGAAGAAGCGTGGAATGGGGGAAAGAAATAATGTTATTTTTTTCTTAATTAATGATTTCCATAATTAGTTTTTTTAAACTGTAATTAACTTTATTAGATATTAATTAAGATGTCCTAGGGCCCCCATGTTAAATTATCCCTTATCAACAAGATGCTTTGTGCAATAATTTGGATGATGTTGTTATTGCTGATGATGATGATGACAATAATGATGTTGATGATGTTGGTGATGATGATGAGCAATCGTAATTTATTGTGACTTTATTATATGTTTTTTTCTATCGATGAAAATATGGTTATATGTAATTTTCTTACATTAAACTATAACTATTTTTGAATAATGCTTCAATGAACTATAAATTAGTTACATATATAGTTGTGCTATGTAATGATTGTATGCTTTCTTTATTCGCAATTTGTATGGATTGAATATGTTGCCAAATAGTACTTGTTATATAAGCACTAGCATTTGAGATGATATTTGTGATTGGCACCTATCGTAAATAAAAACTTGGGCTTCTAGGATAGCTAGCAGTTATAAATCTTTACAACCATAATTTCTCAATAATGAAAGCATAATAGCATGTGAAGTTCATGTTTTTGTTAAAACTTCTGATTAATATATTTTCGAGTAGTTTTATTAAACCATTTGTGATCGTAAATAGATCATAGCAACTTACACTGCATGAAAAAAGGGTTTTCCAACACTTAGGCCTCGTTTGGTAGCAGAACTCCTTTTCATAAAATTTTGATGAGAAACAGTTGTTCCAAAAAGACCATTTACTAACGGAGAAGCAGAAAATAAAGTCTTTCGAAATCAGAAAGATAATGAGTTTTAAAAAAATATAGTTTTACGAAAAGTATGTTACCAAACAGCAACTGAAAGTATTTTTCATGTTTTGAAACGAAAACGGCACTAATGATGCCATCCCAAATGAGTCTTTAATATAAGATATAGTGGTGGTTTTAACTACTAAAAAACATTTATAGCAGTTCCAAAATCATTATAAGAATGTTTTAGTTCTATGTAATGGTCTTGTGCAACAGTAAAAACCACTGCCATTATGTATAGATTTCTAGTAGTTAAAATCACACAAATCCCTCCAATATTGTGCTATTTAAAACTATTAATTTAGGTACAGATTTGCAGAGGTTTTAACCATCTCAAATAATCTAATATTGTAATAGTTAAAACTACCACAAAGATCTCCATATTTTTATTTTTAAATTTCACATTTTATTTTGTTGATTTCAAGCTCAAGCTTGAGATATACCAAACCTCCATAATTACATATTTCATTCAATGGATGCTTCTTAATGAAACTTAACTCAAATAAAAAATGTAATAACATTATTTTTTATTTTAAAGGAAGTGAAGGAAATGAAATGAAATCCCAACAACTTATAGCACTACAGGAAAAAAGCCTATTACCGGCGATTTATAGACCGCCGATGTTACTCAAATTCAGAGACCATTTGGTAACTAAAATTCAGTTTGAACCTTCCAATAACGATTCGAGTCCTTGATTCAGACTCATTTGGGCTCGGATTGGGTTGAACTTGGTGTCGTTGGGTTCATATTTCTGAGACGCTCAATTTGATTGTAGGCTCGCTAAAATCGGAGTTCTGGTGCATCCGAATTTAATTTTTGAAGTTTCCAACTTGCTTTTAGCCTCGAGATTCGTGCCCGATCAATATAAATTTTTCAGAATACATCAGTTGCCCCCCTATTTTCGGACGTCGTAGCTTCAGGAGTCCAAAAATATGCGTCACAAATTTTAGAGAAATTTTCCGAGTGAGCCAGAATTGATCTTGCGTGTAGGAGCCTCGAATGGCTCTGAAAGTGCCAAAATTGAGTTCAGAATGTCGAGAAAAGGTCCCGGGGACCCCAAAAACGTCTAATTTGGACTTGTCGGGGTGAAAAACGGACCGGGCAACCGAACCGGCCAGACCATCCGGCCGCCGTCACTGCCGTCTCCGGCGGTGTGGAACCGCGGCCAAGCGCCCCGCGCGTATCCGTGTGCTTAGCGCCCTCGCGCCCAGCGCCCTCGAGCACCCGCGCCAGCGGTCACACGCACTTGCACGTCCAGCACGCCCGTGTCCGCACGCCCAACACGCGCAGTGGGCCGCTAGCGCCCCTTGGCGTGTGGCGGTTCGGCCAATCGCATTTGTGGGCCCACAAACACGAAAATAGCTGTTTTTTCTATTTTTGGGTCCAAAAAATCCCAAACAATTCCTAAAAATAGGTAATTTCAAAAATGATAGTAACTTCCCTTAATTATCTCAGAAACATATAAATAAGCCCCCTATGCTTTTATAAAACTTACACCTTCTTCTTTTCTCCTTCTGGCTGTCTAACAGTTGAGGCTTCTGTTATTTGCGAGTGAGAAATTTCCCCTGCTCGAATTAGCGCCCCTCCTCTTGTATAGTAGTTAGGGGATTTCTCTTCTCCTCCCCCCCCCCCCCCCCCCCTCGGCTTTCTAACGGTTGAGGCTTCCGCTATTTGCGAGTGGAAAATTTCCCCTGCTCGAATTTGTGCCCCTCCTCTCGTGGAGGAGTTAGGGGATTTCTCCTCCTCCCCCGGCTTTTTAACGGTTGAGGCTTCCGCTTTTTGCGAGTGGAAAATTTCCCCTACCCGAATTAGTGCCCCTCCTCTCGTGCAGGAGTTAGGGGATTTCTCCTCCTCCCCCCCGGCTTTCTAACGGTTGAGGCTTCCGCTTTTTGAGAGCGGGAAATTTCCCATGCTCGAATTAGCGCCTGTCCTCTCGTGCAGGAGTTAGGGAATTTCTCTCCCGGCTTTCCTCCCATTTCTTTTCCCATTATAGGGGCTTTCTGCTATCTTTTGTAGGAGATCTTCCCTACTTAAAATTGCACCCCCCTTTAGTGAGGCAATCGAAATGGGTGATCGCACTTCTACCAAAGATGTTTCTATTGTAGAGGATCGTTCTACTGCCCGTTCAAAGGGTTTTAAGAAGGCTCCTAAGGCGACAAAAGCCGACGACGTTATCTCCACCATTACCAAAGTCTCTTTCATCTCTTTTAGGAAAAAGTTTCATTTTCCTAATGATTAGGTGATGAAGGTGCCAGCTAGATCTGAGTGTGCCTGCTTCCCTCCCCAGGGATACGTGACAGTGTTCGAGTTTAGTATGCGAGCGGGGTTGCGATTCCTGCCGCCTCCTGAACTGATTGATATCCTGACGACTTGCGGATTGAGTTTGTCTCAATTTTCCTATCGAGCTATGTTGGTCGTAGTGGGCCTGATCGCATTTTTCAGAGACCGCGGAGTGGTATTGTCTGCAGAATGCCTATCCGGATGGGGTGTATCTATACTGATCCGCAGGGCCGAATTTCCTTTAGATCCAAGTGGTTGGACATTCGTACTCGGGATCCATCCAAAGATTGGGTTAGCGATTTTTTCTTTGTGCAGAATGATTGGGGCCTCCAAGAAAGATGGGGAAAGTAGAAGGAGCTACCTATCCCCCTTCATGTTGGAGTGGAAGACTTGTTGAGTATGTTGAAGCTTCCTGATATCGAAGCTCTTCATTTTGAGATGCGCTCTCTGAGCAGATGCATAGACGAGGAATATTTATTTAAGGTGGGACTATTCACTCATGCAGGGAGTTCGCATGCATAGAAGTTGAAGATATCTGCAAAAGTCTCGGAGGCCCAAAAAATTCAATCCAAGCGACCTGATGGCGAGGGAGATTCATAGGTACTTAAGATGAAGAAGTCAGATGAGATCTTGTCAGTTGCCAGCAAGGGTCCCCGTTTTTCTCTGTCCAGGATATATATTCTAGAGGATGTTCTGAAATATAGGTGCATTGGTCATCGACGAGCCGAAGTGTTGATTAGTTCACCTTCTCTCAATTTCCCTTGTATTTGTGTCTAATTTCAAGGATATACTTTTCACTTGTTGATTTTTTTTGAACAGTTCCTTGAGGTGAACAAAATCTTGGATGACTGGAACGATGAATTTGTCAAGGTCAAATATCTTCAGGGGGAATACAAGAAGAAATATGAAGACAGAGTGAAGGAGATTAAGATGATGGAGAACCAACTTGAACAATGCAGAATAGAATTGGCGAACAAGATCGCTTCAGCCTCTTCCTAGAATGAGCAGATGGATCGTTTGCATATACAGCTGGTGAAGGCAGAGGCAACAAACAACCAACAACTGTAAAATATGTGAATCCTTGAGGCAGAGAATAAGAAGCTCTTGAACAAGTTGTCAGAAAAGGTAGCTCAACTGTCACCGTCTGCAGCCGTAGAAGAGTTCAAAAAATCTTACGCTTTTAAGATTTTTATCAAAAATCAAGCCTAGAAAGCTTGCGATAATTTTTATGACGTAGAGGTGAAGGCTTTAGAAGCAGAGCTTATGCAATATGGCTTTATTAAAGGCTTCATGAAGGGCGTTCGTGTAGTGCAACGCAAGAACGGAGGGGAGATCGAGGGCTTGACTTCGAGCCATGCTTCTGTTGATCCTTCTCCAGATTCTGGCGGTGAAGTATTGGAGAGTGATTTGCAAAAGATCTTCACGTTGGAAGAGGACGACGATGATGATCTTGAGATTCTGTAGAATTATTTTGATGCTTTCTGTGTTGCTTTTATTTTTGTTGCGGTGATTGTACGTATGTTCCGGCTGTTCGTGTGTTATTACTTTTGGACGATGTACTTGAAGTTTGTGGGTTTTTTATATATAAAAAATATATTTTTCTTTTATATATGTTAACTCGAATGTTAAGAAAGTCTTTTTGACTTGCACGAATGCTAGAGATATCCACTTTGGGACACTCTGACCTATCTGAGGTTGTTAATCAAAGCACTTGCTTGATGATTTTAACCCGTGTAGAAGAGGTCGGACTAGATCCCCCTGGGATTAGTCGCCTATTGATTGAGATACAACATTAATTGTGTATTTCTCGAATTATAGAAAAAAGCTCGAATAAAAGAGACATTACAATGACAATAAACATCACATTATTGTATTATATAAAACAGTACGACAATTCCCTGGTAAACTTAGGGATACAAAAAGAGGTGTTCTTTTACAATCAACATACAAAGAGTGTACGAGAAACTTAAAAGATACAAACTATGGCTACAAAGCAAAACGAACACCACGAACGACATCACACTAAACAGATAACAGCATCAACTCCTACTTATAGTACTTACGAAGGTTACCCACATTCCAAGTTCGTGGAAGCATGTTTCCGTTTGCATCTTTCAATTTGAAGGTCCCAAGCTTGACCATAGCCGCCACCAAGTAAGGACCTTCCCATAGGGGGGAGAGCTTATTGCGTTGAGGGCCTTTTCTAGCAGCTTCGATGCTTCACAGAACTAAATCCCCAATGGAAATAGTTCAAGGTTTTATTCTTTAATTGTAGTGACGAGCGATCCGTTGATGGTGTGCAGCGACCCTGAGTGAGGCTTCATCCCTTGCTTCAGGGAGGAGATCTAGATTTGTCCTGAGTTTCTCCTCGTTGTTATTGAAGCCAAAAGTCTGAACTTTGTTGTTTGGGACTCCAATATCCACTGGTTTGACTGCTTTTGTACCGAAATAGAGGTTGAACGGAGTTTCTCCTATAGGAGTCCTAGCCATGGTACGGTAAGCCTAGAGGACATTTGGGAGTTCTTCAACCCATTGCCCCCAGTCTTCCCTAGGCGTGTTTTCAGCCCTTTCAGAATTGTTCGATTTGTAACCTTCCTTCACTCATTTGCTTGAGGATGGGCGACAACCATGTGGACGAGTTGAATGTGAAAATTTTTATAAAAAGATGTAAAGATTTTTTCAGTAAACTGAGTTCCGTTGTCGGTGATGACCTTTGCCGGAATACCGAAGCGATAAAATATATTCTTCCCATAAGAATATTTTGGCATTTGCTTCAGTAATTTTTGCCAAGGGCTCTGCTTCCGCCCATTTCGTGAAGTAATCTACAACAAGGATGATGAATTTTTGTTGTCCTGTGGCTATAGGGAAGGGTCCCATTATGTCAATTCTCCATTGGGCGAAAGGTCAGGGGCTTTGAAGTGATGTAAGTTCCAGAGTTGGAGTATGGGTGAGATTACAATGCAATTGGCAGTTATCGCACTTTCGTGTAAACTCAAGTGCGTCATATTTCATTGTAGGCCAATAGAACCCCTGCCTCATGATTTTATAAGCCAAAGCTCTTCCTCCCAAATGCTCGCCACATACTCCTGAATGAACTTCTCGGAGTGCATAATCAGCTTCTGAAGGTGGGAGACACTTCAGATATGGCCCGATGAATGTGTGCTTATACAACTCACCACTAATGATGGTGAAATTTGCTGCTCGTCTTCAAAGTTTCGTTGCAACCATGGGTTCTTCAGGCAGTAACCCATCTTGTAAGAAAGATAAGATGGGAATGATCCAAGACACTTCCCTTGTTTCATCGATCGATTGTATGACCCATGGACCCTTGATACTTGGAAAATGGATCTCCTCAACACACTTTCTCTTGTAGATGTCTCCCGTCATCGATGTTGCAAGTTTTGAAAGAGCATCTGCTCTTGCATTTTGCTCTCAGAGAATATGTACGATTTGATATTCTCCTATTGGGGTCAAAAGTAGTTTCAAAAATTTGCAATATTGGGCTAGTTGCGGATTGTGGATATTAAATTCTACCTCCACCTGAGAAGCGACTAGTTGTGAATCAGTGTGGATTACTAGGTTCTGCACCTCACAATCGACTGCTAGTCTTAGTCCAACGATAAGGGCTTTGTATTCTACCATGTTATTTGTTGCCGGGAACTTGAGTCGGAGCCTATAATCAAGAGTAGTCTCCTGTGGGGATATTAACAGAATTCCAACCCCCGCGCCAGAACTTCCAGAGGATACATCAACATACAACGTCTAACACGGAGAAGGCAAAGTACTTGGTTGAACATCGGATACTAGAACGGTGCATTCAACCACAAAATCTGTAAGTGCTTGAGATTTGATATCGGATCTACACAAGTAGTGAATGTCAAATTCTCCCAGTTCTACAGACCACTTGACGAGCCTACCTGATGCTTCTAGTTTTTGCAGAATATTTTTCAGCGGCTGATTTGTGTAATCCCCAATTGAGTGGGCTTGGAAGTAGGAGCGTAGTTTTCTGGCAGAATAGACTAGTGTCATTGCTGTCTTATCCGCTAAGGGATAACGTCCCTCTGTTTCAGATAGAATTTTACTGACATAGTAGATGGGGTGTTGTACAACATTCTCTTCTCTCACCAAGACCGAATTGATGGCTTGGGCCGAAACAGCTATGTATAAATACAACTTCTCTCCAGGCGTTGGTTTAGAAAGTAGCGGCGGGGAAGCCAAATACTTTCGTAGCTGTTCAAAGGCTTCTTTGCATTCATCTGTCCATTGGAATCCAGAGTTGCGGGCGCCTCTGAGTATTTTGAAGAAAGGAAGATAATTGTCTCCTGAGCGTGCCAGGAAATGAGACAACGCTGTAATTCTCCCATTCAGCCTTTGGACTTCCTTGATGTTCTTCGATGGCACCATATCTCTTAACACCTTGATCTTTTTGGGATTGGCTTCAATTCCTCTGTGGTTTACCATAAAACCTAAAAATTTTTTAGAAGCGACTCCGAAGGCGCATTTGGCGGGGTTGAGTCGCATATTGTAATGTCTCAACAAATGAAAACATTGCTCCAAGTCAGAGATATGTTGAGACTTTTCGAGACTCTTCACCAACATGTCGTCGACGTACACCTCCATATTACGTCCAATAAGAGTTTTGAAAATCTTATTCATGAGATGTTGATAAGTTGCCCCAGCATTCTTAAGCCCGAAGGGCATTACCCGATAACAATATAACCCTTTGTCCGTTTGGAATGTTGTTGCTTCTTCATCAGTCAGATTCATCTTGATTTAGTTGTAACCGGAGTAGGCATCCATGAAACTCAACATTTGATGCCTATAAGTGGTATCGACTAACTAGTCGATACATAGAAGAGGAAAGCTATATTTTGGGCAAGCTTTATTGAGATATGTATAATCTATGCACATTCTCCATGCACCGCTCCCCTTTCGAACCAAGACGATATTTACCAGCCAAGTAGGATAATGCACTTCTCGTATGAATCTGGCTTTCAGAAGTTTGTCCACCTCTTGTCTGATCGCCTGCTGACGATCTGGTGCAAAATTTTATTTCTTCTGGATGATTGGT
Organism: Dendrobium huoshanense; assembly: GCA_016618105.1. Classification (NCBI taxonomy): domain Eukaryota; kingdom Viridiplantae; phylum Streptophyta; class Magnoliopsida; order Asparagales; family Orchidaceae; genus Dendrobium; species Dendrobium huoshanense. The sequence goes on from CM028359.1 coordinate 74,607,113, forward strand.
TTATTCGCCGGATTGACCTTAAGGGAATATACAATTACTTCAGAGTTAATCCCGGGCATATCCGCCGGACTCCATGCAAAAATATCCTGGTTTTATAGTAGAAAATCTGTGAATATTTTCTTCTCATCTTCTGAGAGAAGTGACCCAATTTGCATCGTCTTTAGAGGATGTTCTTCAGAGATAGATACAGTGGTGAGTTCTTCTTCTAGGGAGGCTCTCTGAGGTATGTCTTCAGTCTGGAGATCAAAATCCTCTATGTTTAGAGTATCAGTCGGGCGTGTTTTGACCTGCCTGAGATTGCAGGTTTGTGCTATTTGTTGATCTCCGCACACCACACTAACTCCTGTCGGAGTGTGGAACTTCAGCTTGAGGTGAGGGATAGAGGTGACAATCCCAAAAATTGACTGGAGTGGCCTTCCAAAGATAGCGTTGTAAGCCAATTCGGACTTTACAAGGACGAACTGGACAAAGTGTGTAGATTGCCGGGAGAATTCTCTAAGTACAACTGGGAGACTGATTTTCCCTTCTACTCACACAGGTCGATTATCAAATCCATATAAAGGATCTGCCGCTGGTTGAAGCTTCTCTCTAGCGAGACCCAAATTGATGAAGGTAGAGTAGAACAGGATATCTACAGAATTATCGTTATCCACGAGAATTCTCTTAACATTGTAGCATGGGTCAGCTATGCCTGCACTAACAATAAGAGGATCTTGGTGAGGGGTTTTTACTCCCTCCAAGTCGGAATCATCAAAGGTGATGGTGTGATCTACACGAGCTTTCTTTGGAGTTGGAATTTTGTCCACAGCCAAAAAGACTTTATCGGATAGCAAAGGGCCTCCGACTATTGTCTCAATTTCCCCAACTATTATTTGATTATTTACTGTTGGCCTCTGTTGTCGATCTTGCCCCCCAATGGGACGAGTTTCCTCTAGGTAGGTAAGTCCCAAATAAACTGTTGAAGATAGCCTTGACAGATAAGCCTTTCAATTTCCTCCCTCAGTTGTCTACAGGTTTCTATAGTGTAGCCACGACTACGATGGAAATGGCAGTATTGGTCATGATTTTATGTGTTCGGCTTCAAGGGATATGGCCACTTTACCGTATCTTGATCTCAAACAGCCATTAACACATTTGCTCGAGACGTATTAAGAGGAGTGTACTCTTTCTCCTATCGAGGTTCTCGTCGTGGCAATGGAGACCTCGGAGGTAGATTGTTCTTCCCTTGCTTCTTTCTTTGCGAGGAAGAATTATCTGTCCCTGGTGCTCCCTTGCACTTTCCAATAGATTGTTCAAACTATTTCATATGGGCGTTTATAGCCTCATCTGTCGAGATTTGAGCTGCTACTAGGTGAATTAAATTGGCGTATGAAGGAACAGTGTCACGCATAAGTGTCGAATAGAAGGGGCCAGGGCGAAGGCCTCCAAGGAAGACTCCTCTCAATAGTTCAGGATCTACTCCTGGGATTTATCGAGCTTCAGTGGAGAATAACTGAAAATACTCCTTTAAAGATTCTCCTTTATTTTGGCAGATTCCTGAGAGGTGAGAAGAATCCTTAGCAATTCTTTGGTGGGCTACAAACTGCTTGACAAAAGCTTTTGCCAATTTTACAAATGAAGGGATCGTTCCCGACGGAAGAGAGTAGAACCACGTGCGAGCATGTCCTTTGAGGGTGGCAGGGAAGACTTGGTAGAGGAGAGCGTCTGAGGCTCGCTGAATATGCATATTTGTTCTGTAGTGGTCGATATGCTTGTACGGGTCTGACGTTCTTTTGTAAGACTCGATGTTGGGTAGTTCAAATCTAGCCAGAATAGGGTGTTGTACTATAGCCTCAGCTAGAGGTGATGACTCCTGGAAGTCTCTCTAACGAAAGGTTTGTCTCGCATCCCCTTGGGGGAATTCTTCCTTTACCAACCTTCGTAGTTCGTGACGCAGGGCGTCATGAGGGAGCTCCGCAACGTGTGGTTGAGCAGGGTCTTCTAGGAGATCTGGAGAATGCGAGGCTGTCGAATTGAGGGTGGAAGATGTGTAGAACTTGTCGTATCGGCAAGTTCATTATCATGTCGAGTCTGAGGAATTCCTCTAGGTGGATGGAGATGAATTTCTTTTTGAAGATGTTCAAATAAGACATCTTCAACCCGTGCTGGATTCTGAGGGAGAAAAACTTCCTCCTGTTGTGCCAATGCCGGCTGCCGATTCCATCGTTGGAGTTGAAGGATATCGTTCTGAGATTCTTCCATCTTCCAGATTCTTTCTTCTAAAGAAGGTCCCGAGGTCCCTTCTCTGGCAGCATTCTTCCCCCCAGGATGAAAAGATGCTGACATCGGTCGTCTATGGTTAATAGACAGATTTCTGGACAGACGAGAGTTGGAGCGAGAAGCTCCAACTATACGACTATTGCACCAGTTAACCATCGTAGCAATACCTGAAGTAGTGGGATAGTGTTTCCCACAGACGGCGCCAAATTGTTGCGTGCTAGAAAATATGCAGAGGTAGAGTTTGTAAATTCATGTCCGAGCATTGCACATATATTTAACACACAAACATAAAAATGAAAGAACACCGGGATTTATACGTGGAAAATCCAAAAATAGAAAAAACCACGGGGCCTTGCCCAGTTGTAAAATTTCACTAGTATTTTTGTAAATTACAAGAAACTAATTTGTCACACAAATTGGGATGATCAGATTACAACTTGAAGCAAATTTACAAAGTTTTGCAGAATCCCGTCGTTTCCCGAAAATTCGGCAGAGTTCCGGCGTAATCAGGCTGCGGGAAGAGCTCCGGCGGTGGTCCAGGATGAGAGGATTCGTCTTTTCCCCTTTTCCTTCTTCTTCTCTTCTTCTTCTATTTCTTCACTTGAGTTCCCCTTTGTGAAGAATGAAGGCTCTATTTATAGTTTTTGTGGGGTGGCGTGGCTCGTAAATAGGTGTGAGATCACGGGCGAATAGGGAGTCGTTTGAATAGACGGCCGATATTGAACCCTTTGATCGTGTACCGTTCGTTGGACATTTGGAGGCCTTAATGATGTCGGAATTTGGTGATATTGGGCTCGTTGGATTTGTCTCGTCGAGCCGCTCGATTCGAGTATAAGATCATTAAAATCGAAGACCGTTTCGTAACTCAAATTGCGGTGTGAACCTTCTATCAGTGCTTCGGGTCCTTGATTCGGACTCATTTGGGCTCAGATTGGGTTGAACTTGGTGTCGTTGGGTTCTTTTTTTTGAGACGCTCAATTTGACTACAAGTTCGCTTAAATCGGAGTTCTGGTGCTTCCGGATTTAATTTTTGAACTTTCCAACTAGCTTTTTGCCTCGAGATTCGTGCCTGATCAAGATAAATTTTTGAGAATACATCAACTCTGCAATGATTTTAAAGCTCAACAAATGAAAGAAGCTTTTTAAGGGGCTTTTGCACAAATACCTGAAGTGCAGTTTGCTCAGTTGTAAATTTTTTTCTGCACTCACCTAAGACATTGAACCCTAACTATTTCAGCCAGAAATAACTATAAAAAATAAAAAACTGCCACAAAACAGGACTGGAGGGGACGGACACACATTTTATGTGGAATCAAGTTTTGGAAAATCTTGTCGACTGACCTACGAGAACTAGAATGTGTTTGAAGCAAGCTTGAAATCAACATGATGGAATCGAAATCAACATCCTTGTCGCCCTTCCTGCTCCTAAACAAATAATTCCGGAGCTTGACCGTCTGGCCACTAGATTTTCTTGGCCAAATCTACACCACTATGCTTTGTGACATTGTCATCCTGCTCTTTACTCCTGTTGCTTTCTTGCCTTGGCCAGATCGACACGGGATGTCAAGCGGGAACTAGGGCATGGGCATGGGAGGGAGAAGGAATATTTTAGTGCTTTTAAAATTATGAAAATTTTACGGCGGCTTATAAACCGCCTTAATAAAAAGAGTTGCAAAAAATTTAAGTTTTTGATAATCTTTTAACAGTGGTTGTCACCGTTGCTATTCCAATCTATAGCAGCTATTTTAAAATCGCCACTAGTATATGTTGAGGAAATCCCATGTTTTTTGTAGTGACTTATGCATTGGTTTCACTACATAAAATTTTCTGATCGTCCTCTTCAATTTTTCTTTTAAAATACCTCTCCATATCTAATTTGAATAAAAATGTAGTTAACAAATTAAAAGATATTATAAAGTATTAAAAAAACATCATATAAAGTCTTAACTTAACATGTTTCGAAACTTTTAAATCTTCTAAAAAAATTATAGGACTCTAAATTATGGAAGCAAAGAAATTGTGATAGTTTGATAATATAATTTTCAAATATTAACAGAAAGTAAAAATTGTTCAATATAAATCTTAAAATATTGCAAGAAATATATTATTGTTACAAAATCTGATACAAATTAAATAAAGAATAACTATTTAATTAATTTCTTTTAACTATTTACTTTTCATCATTGATATATCAAGATTAGATCTTAGAAATGAAAACTATTCAAGTCTTTTTAACTAATGATATAAAACTATCTAAGCATTTTTTAACTAATGATTCACTGTATCCAACAAAAAATACATATCAGTGCTACTTTACATTCATCCTCTCTTTACATCTTTAATTTATTTTGTTAACATTTGACCATTTTTACACAATATCCCAATAAATACTAAAGATTCTTTGTGATCATCATTCTTCATATTTATTGTTACCCGGTAGATGAACGGTGGAAGAAGCATAATGGGGGAATGAAATAATGGTAATTATCTTAATTAATGATTGCCATAATTAGGTTTTTTTTAACTGTAATTATCTTAATTAAAAAGAAATTAAGAGTTTAGTTGGGGTATGTGCCCCTAGGGCCCCCATGTTAAATTCGCCCCTACCAACAAGATGCTTTGTGAAATAATTTGGATGATGTTGTTATTGCTGCTGATGATGATGACAATAATGACGTTGATTATGTTGGTGACGATGATGAGCAATCGTAATTTATTGTAACTTTATTTTATTTTATTTTATTTTTCTATCGATGAAAATATGGTTATATGTAATTTTCTTACATTAAACTATAAATATTTTTGTGTAATGCTTCAATGAACAATAAATTAGTTACCTATATAATTGTGCTATGTAATGATTGTATGCTTTCTTTATTTGCAATTCGTATGGATTGAAAATGTTGCCAAATAGTAATTGTTATATAAGAGCTAGCATTTGAGATGATATTTACGATTGGCACCTATCGTAAATAAAAACCTAGGCCTCTAGGATAGCTAGCAGTTAGAAATCTTTACAACCATAATTTCTCAATAATGAAAACATAATAGCATGTGACGTTCAAGGTTTTTGTTAAAACTTCTTATTAATATATTTTTGAGTAGTTTTATTAAACCATTTGTCATCGTAAATTGATCATAGACAAAAACCCTTTCGTAAAAATGTTTTATTCTTCTAGTGGCAGCAACTTACATTGCAGGAAATATGGGTTTTACAACACTTAGGCCTCGTTTGGTAGCAGAACTACTTTTCATAAAATTTTGATGAGAAACCGTTGTTCCAAAAAGACCATTTACAAATGGAGAAGCATAAAATAAAAGCTTTGGAAATCAGAAAGATAATGAGTGTTTAAAAAATATAGTTTTACGAAAAGTATGTTACCAAACAACAACTGAAAGTACTTTTCACGTTTCGAAACAAAAACGGCGCTAATGAAGCCATCCCAAATGAGTCTTTAATATAAGATATAGTGATGGTTTTAACTACTAAAAAACATTTATAGCGGTTCCAAATTCATTATAAGAATGTTTTAGTTCTATGTAATGGTCTTGTGCAACAGTAAAAACCATTGCAATTATGTGTAGATTTCTAGTAGTTAAAATAACACAAATCCCTCCAATATTGTGCTATTTAAAACTGTTAATTTAGGTACAGATTTGCAGAGGTTTTAACCATCTCAAATAATCCAATATTGGAATAGTTAAACTACCACAAAGATCTCCAAATTTTTATTTTAAAATTTCACATTTTATTTTATAATTTTCAAGCACAAGCTTGAGATATAAAAAACCTCCATAATTACATATTTCATTCAATGGTTGCATCTTAATGAAACTTAACTCAAATAAAAAATGTAATAACATTATTTTTTATTTGAAAGGAAGTGAAGGAAATGAAATGAAATCCCATCAACTTATAGGCTAATTTTGAATATAAAATCATTGATTTAGGTTTCCTTTGTGACAGCTTTCTTATTGCTTCGCTTTTCAAATCGTAACCATAGTTTTTATTTGGCTACTATTTTTTCACTACTTAATTAATTTTTTATATACCATGATGCTACTTTCTACAATAGGTTTAAAAAAGCTGCTTTCTTCATAGTAATTTTATAACCACTTTTATAAGAGGATGTTGCCATCATCACCATTTCAAGTAACTCTTAATTACTTTCATTGAAATTTCTATCATCCAAATACAACCATTGAATTATAAATGCAAAAAAAAAAATAACCACATTGTGTGGACTCCAAAAATTCCCGTCCTAGCATCCCCACGAACACTCTCTTTTCGTTTATTTTCATTTTGGGTTGTCGATGAGAGTTTTAACGCTTAAGTTCCTAAATAAATTTTTAGAAGGCATATTGGATTATGAATAAGATATCACATAGAGATTTCACCCCCATTTTTGCAAGGACTTTATGATATGAGTATTGGTTTACTATAGGCAAAAGCTCCTATAATTATCTACCCCTCTCAATAACTAGAGAGAACTTTCAATTATTACTAGCTGTCAAACAGATACTTAGTATCAGGCGTATAGTAGCCACATGGGCTTAGGTATTTGAGAATTTAATATTTAAAATTAGAAATTTTACTATCTTGCACTTAAAGAGGATGGTGGGAGAATGATGATGTGCCCGATCAAGATCCCATGGTTCCTTCGTACCTGACCATCGTGTTCCCTGGTCTACTTAGTCAGAGGAGTCTACCCAACTTGATAGAAGGATCATTGTCTGCAGTCATGGGTTACTTCATCCAAGGGTACCTTGAAGACCTGGGATAGATATTTGTCTAAGGGGACAAATTGAATCCACCTTAGCTAACAGAGGTCTTTGATCCCTATCGATTGTATCCTACATATTCATATCTCAAAAAATTATTATCATTAAGGAACATACGAGCTCTATCCATGATCATAATTTAGTGGTGTCATTTGGTGGATAACCACTTGATTAATAGGGCCTCGGTCATAACCGTTTACCTACAGAGTCATTCAGCGGTGCAACCATCGATGTGGTGCCATTTGGTTGTGAAACCATCAGTTAAAGAATATATGCCACATCCTTACTGACAAGTGATGTATTGAGAATGAATTCTAATGATATTATCGATTAGACATTAGCTCTTTATAAGCTGTAGTAGTTTTCATATTTGTCCACCTCAGCAAACCGTTGCGGAGAGTGGATGGGTTTTGTGTTTTATGTGTTTGATGATTAGTTTTAATTTTAAATCTCTTATGTTCTGGTATTTTTGGGATTATTTTATTTTTTGGGGCATTTAGAAGGTATTTTAAATTTTTGTGGCCCCCTCTCTTTGAGATTTTCTATTGACACAGTCATCATCGGGATTTTTCATGGACCATTTTACTTTTTTTATTGAATGAACCTTTTCAACTTTGCCTACTTACCAGCACAGGATCAGAATCGAATCTAAATTCATTTCTTAACCAATACATCATTCTTAGACATCATGTGTATGCCTAGGACATGCTCATCGATGCTCATGTGGGTGTATACTTTTGCATATATCTTGTTGGACATATTTATATGATAATTATATATATGCATTATATGTATGCATTCGATGTGTATGATATATACATCATATGCACATTGATATGAATACTTTCATGTTCATATAAAGTGTTATGCATATTATAATGCATATACACATCATATTTTTGTATGTAAGTACAACATTGAAATATGTACTTGAGTGAAACCCATTGCTTATTATAAATGCATGTGGGGGTTTTTTTGAATGTGATTAAATGTCAAGTGACATTATTGAATGAAACTCTTTGTATTTTATAAATGCATGCAAGATGTCATTTTAAATTATATTTATAATGTCAACTGACTACGTGAATGAAACCTTCTGCATCCGACGAATGCGTGTTAGAAGTCATTTTCGAAATACAATGGCAATGTCAAAATGATATACTAGAATGAAATCTTCGGCATCCTACAAATGCATGTGGAGAGCTTATTTTGAGATATGATTATGATGTCAAATGACACACCTTGAAAGGATTATTAGGCAAATGCTTGTATGAGGGAACTTTAAAATATTTATATGTAGTATAAAGGGGGTGCTTTATAATTATCAACTAGTTAGATAAACAGTGTTTATAAACATGCCAAATTTATTTAGGATTCTAGAAATGCCTTATGTTTTCTTGTATGAGTATTGTAGATCTGGTCACGTAACGTTGTGCTTTAGTGGCCTGCGATTTTTCACTATTGATTCCTTATTTTTATTTATATGTGAATTGTAGTATTGTATTCATAAATTGTAATATTATAGTCATAATAAACACAAGATACTTCATTATTCTGAGTAAGCTCCATCTTCTTGTCCTTCAAGAGGTCAAATCCATAAATAATCTAATCCTTCCTTAGGCTAGATGAGGACATTCAAGTTGCATGAATTTATTCAGTGATAGATGAGTTATCATAATCTAAGGAGACCAATTTCTCGGCGAATGCATGTTTAGATTCCTCATCTTTAGTTTATGATGGCGTAGTATACTCAAAGTATGAACATATCATAGTGTAGGATAAGATCTTCAATATCTCAATGACATCTTAGTATCTTAGATGCAAGCGGGACATAAAAGCTTCTTCTATAGCTTCAGAGTAGTATACTTAAGGAGTATATTCTATGTATTTATGATGCATATGTAGGATAGTGAGTTGAGGGACTTGATCTTTAGATATTCACTCAAATTATGTAATATCATTCATTGTTAAAACATCATTGTTCTCAACTGTTGCTCGATTCTTATCATCTGACAACCATTGTATAGTCATGATTTTTCATCCTCTATTGTTCGACCTCAATCATATGATAGTCCTTGTTGTCTAACTAGCATCATCTGTTTGTCATCATCATCCCTTTGCCACTTTTCCCACAATCGTTACTATAAGTATAAATAATCAAACAAGTGACCCAAATTTTATAACTTTGTCCTTTCCAATTGTAGAAAAGAGCATACTTTTGTAAAAAGCATAGGGTGGATTATTTCAATAGTAGACCCTGAAATTTTTGCCCTTTCTATATCTTTCACTTAAATCCTCGGTATCTCCTACATTCTTCTCTTTTATATGTGTATATGCTATATCTTTATGCAAACTATAATTTAAAATTCTCTCTGTATCATTTTGAATATTCTAGAACACAACAAGTCTAAAAACGAATGAATTTATTTTGAGATGACTATTGCAATATAACTTTTAATTGATCACCTATGTTTTACAACTATGTCAAAATAAATGAAATAATTTTAAAATTCATCCTAATTAAAATTAAGTCAAAATATATTGGCCTAAATTTTAATCTAATTATGTTAGCATAACACTTGCAAGAAGCCAAAAATAAATACATAACAGTCAAATTTTTTTTGGGAAATATATTATGTTGTTTGACTAGAATATTATTATTATTATGTAAGAGTTCCATACTCGGTTTAAATTAAATAAAATAAGTAATTATGCTCGGTTTTTGTTGAAAAAATAAAAAATAAGAAGATTTACATATATATCATATAACTTTTTATAAATTTATATATTTAGCATTTAAATTTTTATATCTGCCTATATAACACTCAAATATCTAAATCACAAAATCTTACCTCTTATATTAAGCTTATTTGAAGCAAAATGTAATTTTTAATGCTTATATTTTGAACTGATTTAAATTCTATTGTGTTGAATAAATAATAATAATAATTTTGGTATTAAATATATAAATAAATACATAAAAATGACATTAATTCAATTTTAGGTCAGATTTATCAGAAACTCTCAATTATATTATACTTAGACTAGTTTTAAGAGTTTTAGGAGTTGTGATTTTCCTGCTTCCTTACCTCTTGCGGCTCCTGTGGTTTTGATTAATGAATTAGGTGGAATGGCTGTTAATACTGTTATTGATAGATGTTGGTGAAGTTTGTGTTTCTGGTTTGCCTATGCCTATTCGGGATGATTTATTTACTCCAGTGCCTATGGTACGCTCTTTAGCTTTGCCTGCTCACGCTTCTATCTCCTCTGTTTTGGTCGGTTTGGATGATGTGGATAATGTTGTGGACAATGTTGTCTCATTTGGGTGGTGGTGTTATTGGTGTCGATGTTGCCGCTCTTTTATCCCCTGATGCTCAACCTTTTCTTCCTCAAGGTATTAACTTGGCCTCTCAATAACCTCTTGTTGTCATCCCTAATGCCTGTCATAGTGCTGAGGGTCTTGATCGAGTAGGTTCGTTTGTAAATCTTGCATGATTTTAGCTGAGCAGCTTAATGATATGAATCTAGCAAGCCTAAAATTATTTAATTCCAAGGCCTAGAAGGTACTTAAATTCTGAATAAATGATACATGATTAAAGGCAAGGGCGGAGCCAGGATTTTATTCATGTGGGGGCACAAAATTTTAAATTAATTTAAAACCCCTCAACCTTTTTCATCCGGACTTGGGACCGACATTGGTGGTTTTAAGAATATTTTTTTAATCGGCATTGGTGGTTCTTCCGTCGAGTCTTCATTTTTTGAAATCGTTGTACAATCAATTCATTGTCGATACTATTGAATATATCTTTTTCAATATAAGTAAGTAAACAATCATTCATCCAGGAGTCTCCCATACGATTGCGCAAACGATTCTTTATAATATTCATTGCAGAAAAGGCCCGTTCGACTGTTGCTGTAGCAATTGACAATATCAAAGCAAACTTTATAATCAAAAATACCAAAGGATAAATATCATTTTTCCGAGTCTCAACTATTTTCTGAGCAAGTTCTCCAAGTCCTTTTAAATTCATAAATGTGTCGCTCGATCTCATATCATCTCCTTCTACTTTTTTTTTGAAATATCTCTCCATGCTAAATTAAACAAAAGTAATATTAAAGTCTTAAAGAGATGTAGCACTAAAGAAATATTCTACTATTTAATTTAAATTTTTTAAAAACATTTAATTAAGCAATACTTAAATCAAAAATATAATTACATGATTACATCAAAAACGGATTACATAAATTTTAAAAAATATGTAATCTAAAAGAAATAATATTCTGCTTTAAATTTTTTAAAACTATAAACATTAAATCATAAAATATTAAATATGAGTCTTCAACTTATGATCTAAAAGAAATAAACAGTTTTTGTGGTTTGTGCTTTCATTATTTCGTTCAAAACAGATTTTGATTCCTAGTTAAATCGGGAAAATTTCTCACAAAAAAACATGTTTTTTTCATACCAATTTTCAATTGAAACTCAAAAAAAAAATAATAATAACTTGAAGACTAGGAATCTAGGATAATTGTTAGGTAAAATGATTCAGTATTTTGCTTAAGGCGGACTGTGCGTGACCGCGGGCTGGCGACTGGTAACTGGGCGGCAGGGGCGGAGGCACGGAGACAGAGCCACGTTCCACCGGCGATTGCGTCTGTGTCTGCGTGAGAGATGAAAAGCTTAGGCCAAAGCAGGGAGAGGGATTAATTTTCGGCGATTGCGTCTGCATGAGAGATGAAAAGCCTGGGCCAGCGGGATACTTTTGGGAAAAAGTTTCATATTTAATGCTTTGCCAGCTTTGAGATGAAAAAAGTAAAAGATTTATTTAGTTTATTCTGTCATTGTTAAAATAACTGATATTATTAATATAATATATTAACAAATTTACCTCATTGGCTGCTGCTTAAAAAAGGCTGTGGGGGTACGTGCCCCCAGTGCCCCCACACTATATCCGCCCCTGATTAAAGGATTCAATATAAGTTGTTTGATGGAGTTTTATAGAATTTTAGTTAAATTTATCAAAATAAAAACTCTAAAAATACTAATAGTAGGCCTCCATTCTCCACATAATAGGGATATACACTTGAGATTGGATAAAGATTCGAGATATAAAGAACTTAAAAGCTTTATTTGACATCCAACAACAATGATTATCACTAGCCAACACTGTTGTCTGACTACAATCACCCAATTATCATTCATTGTTCGAACATCATTGTTCTCAACTGTTGTTTGACTAATACCATATGACAACCATTGTATAGTCATGATTGTTCATCCTCTATTGTTCGACCTCAATCATATGATAATCCTTGTTGTCTAACTAGCATCATCTGTTTGTCATCATCATCCCTTTGCCACTTTTCCCACAATCGTTACTATAAGTATAAATAATCAAACAAGTGCCCCAAATTTTATAATTTTGTCCTTTCCAATTGTAGAAAAGAGCATACTTTTGTAACAAGCATAGGGTGGATTATTTCAACAGTAGACCCTGAAATTTTTTCCCTTTCTATATCTTTCACTTAAATCCTCGGCATCTCCTACATTCTTTTCTTTTATATGTGTATATGCTAGATCTTTATGCAAACTATAATTTAAAATTCTCTCTATATCATTTTGAATATTCTAGCATATAATAAGTCTAAAAACGAATGAATTTATTTTGAGTTGACTATTGCAATATAACTTTTAATTGATCACCTATGTTTTACAACTATGTCAAAATAAATTCAATAATTTTAAAATTCATCCTTATTAAAATTAAATCAAGATATATTGGCCTAAATTTTAATCTAATTATGTTAGCATAACACTTGCAAGAAGCCAAAAATAAATGCATAACAGTCAAATTTTTTTTGGGAAATATAGTATGTTGTTTGACTAGAATATTATTATTATGTAAGAGTTCCATACCTTGTAAATTTAAATTAAATAAAATAAGTAATTATGCTATGTTTTTGTTGAAAGTATAAGAAAAAAAGAAGATTTACATACACATCATATAACTTTTTAAAATTTATATATTTAGCATTTAAATTTTTATATTTGTCGATATAACACTCAAATATCTAAATCACAAAATCTTACCTCTTATATTAAGCTTATTTGAAGCAAAATGTATTTTTTAATACTTATATTTTGAAGTGATTTAAATGCTATTGTGTTAAATAAATAATAATAATAATTTAGGTACTAAATATTTAAATAAATACATAGAAATGGCATCAATTTGATTTTAGATATATTCTACTTAGACAAGTTTCAAGAGTTTTAGGAGTTCTGAGTTTAGATCTAACTTACATATTTTAATGAAACTTCACTAAAATTTGATTTTTCACTATTGATTCCTTAATTTTGCTTATATGTGAATTGTAGTATTGTATTCATAATAAACACAAGATACTTCATTATTCTGAGTAAGCTCCATCTTCTTGTCCTTCAAGAGGTCAAATCCATAAATAATCTAATCCTTGCTTAGGCTTGATGAGGACATTCAAGTTGCATGAATTTATTCAGTGATAGATGAGTTATCATAATCTGAGGAGACCAATTTCTTGGCGAATGCATGTTTAGATTCCTCATTTTTAGTTTATGATGGCGTAGTACCCTCAAAGTATGAACATATCAGAGTATAGGATAAGATCTTCAGTATCTCAATGACATCTTAGTATCCTAGAAGCAAGCGGGACATAAAAGCTTCTTCTATAGCTTCAGAGTAGTATACGTAAGGAGTCTATTCTATGTATTTATGATGCATATGTAGGACAGTGAGTTGAGGGACTTGATCTTTAGATATTCTCTCAAATTGTGTATTATTTCTCCAGAAGCTTCCATATTTCTAAAGGGATGAAATACTGAGTCATTTTCTTCAAGTGCTCATTCATTGACTCTACAGAATCATTCATAAAATCATTCAATTTCATATGCCTAGTGTAACAGTTGGGACCTTCCTCTGGTGATATATCAACAAGCTTCCTTACAACAGCTTGCAGAACTTACGTTTGCTGGAAGTCTTTGATATTTTTGTGACACATTTGGAGTCTTTCTTTGATAGCGTATCAATGGGTTTCCTTCGTACATCGAGTTACCTTTATACCCGATTGTCAATATGAAAGCCTTTTGAAATTATCAATTGGAGGACTTAGTTGTACTTGATCAACAAAACTTTCAGCTTTGATGTGAAGTGAGTGCAATCCTTTTCAGCGTGGTTATCAATTGCAAGGGTGTCGTAGTACTAATTACATGTTGCTGATTACCACGGTCGTACATGTGATAACTCTTCTGTCATTACCAACAAATGTTTATATTTATTGCATGTTACACTTGTATGCTTTCAAAGGAGACTCATTATCTGCAATAAAGATAGATGTATCAATCAATTGCCAATACCTTTTTATAAGTGTTACACAAGCTCCATTTGTAAGGAAACAACATTGGTTGATCCAAAAATTCACGTAGGTGGAGAAGTTGTGCTTCACTCCATCTTCTTCAGAGGGCATATCTACTATTCTTCGCAAGTGATATTGCAGATCGCTTGCCACTTTCGTTAGCAAGATGTTGTGTACATCGGGGGTTCACCCACGCTACTTATATGCACTTGCACATACTATAGCTCTTTCATATCTGCTCATAGGCATCATTTCATGTTTGTGAGGGGTCCCCTATAGTGTCTTGTAGGTACTTGCATATGCTACAAATCAACTATGTTTGCTTGTAGGAAATCAAAATTTCATTAAAGGCTTGATTTTTGTTAATTGTATAGATACATTGATGTCTCTTGCATGCTTCCTATGCATGTCTGCATATAGCATTATCATTTGCAAGCAAATATTATATGTTCATTTGCATATGAATGTCATGGGCTACCAGTTAAACGATGTTCATTACTAATTTCCCTATGCATGTAAGCTGGCAAAATACTGTTCGTTATGCATATATCCCTTCTACTTGCATGGTGTTATTAATGTGAGTATTGCACTTCGATCAATTGATCTTTGCTTGTAAGGGATCAAAGTATTAGCTTATCATTGAGTGATTATCAATTATAGGAAGGATCTAACATGTGTTGCATATTGTTTATCCTCGCATGCAAGCGAACTACCGTAGCATGATGGATATCCAACAATTAGTTGTAGACGGTGTACGTATTTTGGTCTATAAAGGATTTGTTGTACTTGCGATATATCCACTATTGTTATCCATAAATAGATCATATCAGTCATCATTGCTCATATGGAATAGTCATATTCATCTATAAGTGAACTGGCAATGACATTGATTGTAAGGATATTGCAACATTCACTATAGATTTTTCATACTTCACCTATGCATTGCAAATATCGTGCATCTCCCACAAGCATGAGCATTGTACATCAATTAATCATCATTCATGGGTGATTATTTGTTCACTTTCATGTTGATGCAAGCTACCAATCACGATGCATTTAACACTGTATTCTTTTTGTGCAAGCTTGCTGGTAAATAGTTTTTCAATATGCACCTGTCACTTATACTTGCTAGGGGACTAGTGTACTTGCTATATTTGCATATACGTACTACCAGTTTTGCAAATGCATCATGATTTGCTACTTAGTACATGATCAATTATTGTTATTTGCATGGCCGAGTATACATGTAGTTTATTATTTCTACTAACTAAAAGAATGATCTATCATGGGCTACTATAACATGATGGGTATCCTACAGTTGTTTGTTGCATATACATGACAGGTCATCTACAGTAAAATTAATTATGCGCAAGATATAAATGTTGATTGTAAGACATTGTTGCATTCATTGTCTATTGCCAGATGTCATCTTTATTTGATCTATTCCATGCATAATAGACCTTTTGTTATTACTTGCAAAAGTCATTTTACTTCAATCTACAAGTTGTTTGTTTCTTGCATACAAGTTTTTTATTATTACATGTGGGTGGTGCTAGAGCATTTTATAGTTGATTGGTTTTGCTTGTAAATTAAAAGTTTCCCTTTAACATTTATTGTTATATCTATTTGCATTGACTATTGATATCCACTTGCAATGTTGCAAGTTGAATGAGTTTCATTACCTGCTATTCACATGCATTGAGAATCATGTATACCCTCCCCTGCTTGTTAATTCATATTCATTTGAATGCATTGAATTATTATTTAACATATTCATTTTTAATTTGATTGAGCATTTTAAAGTTTTAGGGTGCAGTTCCTTGTTGTTCATCTTGAAAGTTTTGTTCCCTGTCATTCAGCTTGAATTAGATCCTCTATTGTTCATTCAATATTTGTACTTTTCACTCTAAATTTCAGTTGCATCCCAACATATTCACCGTTTGGGGGAACTTTGAGAAGCTTACCCTTCCCACCATGCCAAGAAAGGAGCATATGGTAGGTGTTCAAGGAGACCACGAAAATGGTCTGCAATCCCACTAAGCTAAAAAAGGTGTGAATTGATCTTCAGGGTACCTTCTTTGAAATGCACAATTCTTTTTCCATAGGCACTAAGGTACATAAAAGTACTTAGATTTGTCCCCGTCATGCTAAGAAAAGTGTTTACATAGCTAACCCATCTCGTCGCAAGTGTTGCACCGGGTTTCCTTCTATCATGCTTAGAAAAAAGGGTGTATAGGTTCTTTTGAAGTGTCATGAGGGCAAAGAGTGAGATTTGAAATATTATACCTTTCGCATGTCGACGGTTGTGTTGATGTCAACTACTGTATCGACGATGTTGGCATACAGATCGAGACACGCTTCTTTCTTCCCCTCTCTCCTCCTCTTCTTCTTTTTCTTATCTTAACTTTTTTAATTGACAATGATTAATTATAATTATTAGTAACTAATTAAAATTAATAATGATTACCTATAATTAAAATTTTTAATGATAATTCATTGTGATTAATCATAATTAATTACAATTCATTATAATTAATTATAATTACAATAACAATAACATCAAGCCTTTGTCCCACTATATGAGGTCGACTACATGAATTCTTATTCGTCATTGTGTCCTGTTAAAAGTCAAAATCTCATTTAAATCTAATAAAGAAAGATCACTTCTAATATTTTCTAACCAAGTCTTTTTAGGTCTACCTCTAACTTTCTTAACATAAGTCAAATCTAATTCCTCAACTTTCCTAATCGGTTCATCGGAAGGCCTCCGTTTAATGTGACCAAACCATCTAAGGCAACTCTCTATAATCTTATCTTCCACTGGAGCTACTCCAACCTTATCTCGTATATGCTCATTTTGTATCCTATCGCTAAGGGTAAAGCCACTCATTCACCTAAGCATCCTCATCTTTGCAACACTTAACTTAGTATTATGCTTCTCTTTTAAAGGCCAACATTTGGCACCATAAAGCAATGCAAAACTCATAACCATCTTATAGAATTTTCCCTTAAGTTCGAGGGGGACTTTTCTATTGCACAATAAGATCGATGCATTTCTCAACTTCTACCATCCAACTTGAATTCTACTGATAATATACCCATCTATTTCACCATCACTCTGAACAATCGATCCAAGATATCTAAAATGTGTACTCTTATTAAGGACTGGATTGCCCAAAGTCACAATCCCCTCAATAGGTCTATTGCAACTAAAATTACACTCCATATATTTAGTTTTAGATCTACTCAAGCAAAAGTTTTTAGACTCTAAGGTTGATCTCCAAAATTCAAGTATACCTTCAACTCACTCTCTAGTCTTATCAACAAGAAGAATATCATCAGCAAAAAGCATACACCAAGGTATATCCTCTTGCAAATGTCTAGTGAGAACATCCATGACTAAAGTAAAAAGATATGGACTTAAGGCTGGTCCTTGATGTAATCCAACCAAAATAGGAAAATACTTGGTCAAATCACCTTGTGTTTGAACACAAGTACTAGCTTATGCATACATATCTTTAATGATTTGAATATAAGTGTTATTAACTCCTTTCTTTTCAAGAGCTCTCCATGGCAATTCTCTTTGAAATTTATCGTATGCTTTCTGTAAATCAATAAATAGTATATGTATATCCTCCTTATTCTCTTTATATTTCTCCATCAAACCTCTCAATAAATTTTTATAATTGATAACAATTAATTATAATCAATTATAATTAATGATAATTAATTATAATCAAATATAATTAATGATAATTAATTAGAATTAATTACAATTAATCATAATTAATAACAATTAATAAAATAAAATAAAAAGGGCTCTTTGGATAGAGGATTTATGCTGGTTTTGAGTAGGAATTATGCTAAATCTTGCGGATTTAGGGAACTGTTAAATCTCATAACCAGTTAAATTCTCTATTTCACTCTTTTTTTTTGTAAACCCTTCTTAGGGATTTGGCTGTAGAAACACCAAAAGGGAAGAAAGATAACTTCACAGTAAGCGAGCACTAGTCATTGATTCTGGTACAATAAAAGGGAACATCATAAAAGGTGGTTGATCTGATCCGTAGAGGAATATGCGATTGGAGCTTGGTTCAAATGCACAGAAGGTTTGATGGAAGATTAGAGGTTAGATGGAGGATTGGAGGTTAGGAGGGGAGCTCGGTGGCTTGTGAATCTGACTGGAGTAACGGATGCCTGATCAGATTGTGTAGAGGCTGCGGGAGGAGGAAGTTTGTTGGTCCAGTTATGGGTATTTGGCTAATTGAACATGAAAGGAAGAACGTGATTGAGGTAGGTCGACTGTTATAAGCCAGTCGAGCCTGTGAAGGGAGATTCGAATCGGCTGGGAGCCAGGAGTTGTTTGCTTGCAGTGTTTGGATCAGACAAGTTGATAGAGAGGTAGAGATCAGTGTTTTGTGCATAGATTTCAGCTGGACAAATGGAAGGTGTAGATGGAGCTAGGGTTTGGTTCCAATGCATGAGGAGGGACGTAGGGTGAAGTGTGGTTCGGGTATGTGACCCGACGCAAGAGATCCACTCGAGCAGGGAGTTTGAGGTCGAGATCTCCTATGTCATAGGGAAATTTAGAAAGAGCTGAGACTTGAAGTTTGGATGAAGGATTGGAGGTCCGGTTTGGCTTAGGAAGAGAGCAAGGTGATGTTGAACAGTTGAGGGAAATACAAACAGGTTAAAAGAGCCTTTGGCTTTGTTTCGCTCTTGTTTTAAAAGCAAGGTACATTGGATATTTGAGGCAGTGTCATTGACATGCAAAGGTGATGCCATCGTGTGGAGAAATCGTGCGTGCATGTTGGCTTTGAATAGCGCCAAGCATGTACGAGAAGCATAACCTACGGGATTTGAATAGATTTTTGTGAGGAGAAAGTATCAGTGTCGACGTTGAATAGCGTTGAACATGTATGTGATGATTTCAACGTTTTTTTGTTTTTGATATTTGGATAAATGTCAGCACAATGTAATATAAAATGCAAAAAAATTATATATTTAGTGCTTTTTTTTTAAGATAATTACTCAAACTTTTTTTGTTTATAATACTTGAAAATATATAAAAATATGACAATGAAGAGAAAAAATGGATTACCTTTGCTAGAACTATTGACCGCTATATATCATCGTATCATGTTAGATTTATATATAATTATAATGCTATTTAATACAATCTCTTAGTCATGCTTTTCGTGAGTGCTGTCTGCTAGGGTTTTTCCCTCCGTGCTAGGGCTTTTGCCCTAGCCGCCTTCGCCTTCTCGCCGACTTGCTTGCGTTTTCATGGCAAATAAAAGGTTGGATCCGGGTTTTTTTTTTAGGGTAAGAACTCCAAATCCTTTAAAGATGTGTTGTCTGGTTCCGTTGCTTCGGCTAGCTTTCCGGATTGTCGTGTATCTACCATTCGAGGTATGCCTTCTTTGTGGTTTCAGAAGATGAGTTTTTTCATCTTGCTAAACCGTTTGAGATTGCTTTGGTGGGGAAGTTTTCCCTGAAACGGCCGGTTTTGGATTCCATTTGTAGATTTTTTTTTCAATCTTAAACTTTATGGTGATTTCTCTGTGACTCTATTGGATCAGTCAAATGTGTTGATCAAGCTTTCTAATGATTTAGATTATGGGAGGATTTTTGCACACCGTTCTTACTTTGTTCTGGCTGTTTCATGAAAGTAATCAAATGGTCGCCTCTCCTTGACCTATCGGAGGAGTCACCGATTGTCCCTGTTTGGTTATCTTTTTTGTGTTTGCGTCCTCACATGTTTTCTCCTAAGATTTTATTTGGGTTGGGATCGATTTTTGGGCGTCCGATTCAAACCGATAATGCTACGGCTGTGGGATCGCATCCCTCAGTCGCACGTATCCTTGTTGAAATTAATATATCTAAATCTTACCTTGAATCAGTGTGGCTGGGTCCTGAGAAATTTGGGTATGTTCAATGGGTGGTTTTTGATGGCTTGCCCAGCTTCTGTCAGCATTGTAAGACTGTGGATCACAAGAAGTTGGAATGCTCTAAGCTTTTTCCTCATCTAAGTCCGGTTGTGAATTCGGCTCTCCCTCCGGTGGTAGCCGGTTTTAAACCTTTAGTGAATTTTGTTGACTCTACTAATTCTTCTATCCCAATTGTTAACTCAAATCCTCTCGGTGTAACGAATGTGGTTAATGGTGTGGTTCCTTTAGTCCCTAGACCTTTGAATTGTGATAGTGAACATAATTATGTGGAGGCAGTGGCTTTACCTGCGTGTGTTTCGTCCCGTGAAGCCATGGTATCCCCAATTCCGTTGGCTGATTCTGACGGGTTGGGGGATGTTGTCTTACCTGTTAATGAGGTTGGGGTTGTCTCGCCCCCTTTTATTTCTCTTGCAGTTAATAATTGTAATGAGGGGGCTATGTGCAATATTGTGGCTGGGTCTATTGAACCGGTTGTTCTATCGTCTGAGGCTGAAGTTTCCGTTTTACCGGCTATGACTGTTGTTAATGATCCTAAGTGTGTGCTGGTGGAGAATTTGAATGGAAACTCGATGTGTTCCAATAATTTTGTTGATGTCCCGGTACACTTGGTGGACATGCTCAATATAGTGAATCGTTTGGGTAAAAACTCTGGTTTTGATGTTAGGAATCACGTGGATTGGTTGCATGGATCGTCTGATTTTGAATCTGAATCCGATCGTTTGGATTGTGGTTTCATCTCGCCGGATTTTTGCGGTGTTCTGACCCTGGGAATGACTTTTCTCTGGTTCGTGATAGACTAGTTCGTTCAATTGCTTCTCGTGGGAGAGCTCATGGGAGGGGCCGTAGAAGATGATAACTGCTTGTTGTTTATTGTTATTTTTACTTTTGCTTTTCGGGTTTTGTTATATGGTGCTTTGTCGCCGTGGTGGTCCGCTATTTTTGGGGCAATGATGTGGTTGGGGCTCGTGTCCTTGTCGTTTTGCTGGTGGCAACCTTTGGTGATGTTCGTAGAGTTGGTTGGTTTCTGGGCGCTATCTTCACCTTATTGGACGGTCCGTGCGAGACGTCAGGGATGCTGGGAGCCTCAGCCGTTTACTGAGCCCAAATTTTCATTTTATTTTGTCTTTTGCTTTTCTTGTATGCCCTTTGATGTTGTAACCGTTTTCTTTTTATTAATATATTAGTTTTTTGTTAAAAAAAATAATGCTATTTAATACATTAATTTTTTTATTTTTAATTTCAGTAAAAATATATGCTTTGCAATTTAAACATGCTTTCTATTCAGTAATAAAAATATTCGAAACTAAAACTGAAGCTGAAATCAGACACGAAAAATTATCAAAACTACAAAAAATTATTGAAATTGAAAGTGTAATAACAGACTAAAAAATCAAGTTTATAAATCTAGTTATAATAAAGTTGAGAAACATCAATCATTAATCACCTCATAATATCCTCTCTAAGGGGTGTAAATAAGTCAAGCTTATAGACTTTAGAACTCGAGTTCGAGCGGATTTTTGAGCTGGTTGCGTAATTGAGCTCAAATATGATCGAATTGATGATCGGCTTGTTTACACACTAAGCAACTTGATTAAGTGCGTACGAAAGGCAGACAATGAGCAAAAAGTGAACCACAAGTGAACCGCGTCGCGTGCAAAAGGGTGGATCATGGAAGGCGAATATGTGAGCAGCATGCGAAAGTGTGTACCATGGAGGGCAAACAAACGAGTAGTGTGCGGAAGGCTGACCGCGGAAGGCGAATAGGCAAGCATCAAGGACCACAAATGGAGAACTGATGCGAATTGCAAACCGTGGAAGGCGTGTTCTCACAAGCTGCGGGTGAGCTCGTTTCCTATGACATGAGCTGAACTCGTGTTTGCCTTTTGAGTTGGACTGGAGTTCGAGCTTGAAATTTGGCTCACGAGTCGAGCTCGAGTTAGGCAAGACTCGGGCTTGACTCGACTGGTTTGCACCCCTATCCTCTCCTCTCTCTCTCTCTCTCTCTCTCTCTCTCTCTCTCTCTCTCTCTCTCTCTCTCTCTCTCTCTCTCTCTCTCTCTCTCTCTCTCTCTCTCTCTCTCTCTCTCTCTCTCTCTCTCTGGTGGATATCTTTATATATTTTTTCTCTATCTCAATTCTTATCTATGACACTAAAGAATTCATATTTGAATTCAAATCCTACCCAATATCAGAATAATTAATGCATGCGCATCTACCTATTTTAACCATTTAATTCACTTTGGGTGATTGAAATTATTATTTTAATTAAATTAGATAATTTTGAAAAAATAGGTGTGTCAGTTCTAAGAACATAAACAAATTAAATAAGTGGGATCAATAACTGCATCTTATACAATTCTCAAATTATCAGAAAAATCCAAATCCGTATATTTCAAACTAACAGAACATTTTCATCTCAAACGAAGCTAAACTCGGAGTTCTTCCTCTAATTTGCTCATTTTCTTCACATAAGAATGATCTACATCATTTCTATCCGTTTCCACTGGCATAGAAGATTTCAACATGTCAAGTACACCAAGAGTGAGCTGCAAGCGAACCAAACGTTCGACGAGCTACTCGTTGTTCGCTCGGTTTGATTAATGTTCGTTTGTGATTGTTTAACTAACTAAACAAATAAACTTGAAGAACATTTTTAATAATCGATCATTAAATAAACAAGCTTGAACACTAATGTGTTCGGTTCATTTATGTACACGAACAACATCATTGAGCTCGTGAACATGCTCGACATTAAGCTCGATGAGAAGCTCTATAAATGCTCAATTAATAACTCGTGAATAAGCTCGATAAAAATTTGATTAATATTTAATTATAAAATTGATAAATATACATAATATAAATATTTTAATGTATTATAACATAATGATATAATTATTTTTAATTAATAAATTTTAAAGTAATTAAATATTATAATATATGTTGTAATTTTAATTTCTTACAATTGATAATTTATTATATTACTTCGTTAGATCTTACTCATTTGATAGCTCAAGAATATTAGTTCGATTTGTTCATGAACATGCTTGTTTGATAGTTTAAAAAAATTGGTTACATATGTTCACAAACAGAGCTCTTAAGACTCGTTTGTTTAAAGCTCAATAAGCACTAAACGAATCAGATATGAACCGAATATGAACCGAATATGAACCAAACATGAAAATCATTAATTTAAACGAACCAAACATGAACACAAACAATAAAGCTCGAATCAAACATGAACCAAACTTGAACAAACTAATAATAAACAAACTCAAACATAAACACTTACATACTCAACTCGGTTCGGTTCGTTTGCAGCCCTACCAAAAGTACACTAAGGCTTCATTCAGGGTAGTTTATGGCCACAAATCTTTCACGGTTTTAAAGAAATTTTTATACTAAAAAATTACTTATAAAAGCAGTAAGAAAAATGCCTCAAATGAAGCCTTAAGTTGTGTATGGGAAGACTTTCTTACTACTTTATAAACCTACGACTATGAAAGTAACTTTTTAAAATTATTGTTGAAAATAAATTTTAATATAAATTTTTTTTTGTAAGTAGTGATTAAATGAAAATTATGATTATGATTTTAAAATTAAAACAATAAGAAATCTCTACCAAACGAAGTGTTAGTCATTTAGAACTTTCATGAATCACCTGCTCATTGAGAGATTATTACGTGCGGAGTCCAAATGAGTGATGTGACACGTCCAGATTAGCCTCCGAACTCATCTGGACACCGCATGTAATAATTTTTCCAACCCGTGAGCCTTGTCCAATCATTAATGTGCCAAAAATTGAACTGTTGGATATAAGCCTTACCAAACCATAACCTTTATTAATCTCTCTTGTGACGATGAAGTGACATTGACAACCCGAATTAAGCCCATGGTAGATAAATATTGATCAGTTCAAAAACCTGATAAATAAAAATATTATTATTATATTAAGAATTTTACACATATTTCACTTTTTATTGAAACTATTTTTTCCATCTACTCTATAATTGATCATTATCATATCATTCATCTATTCTATAATTGATCATTATCATATTTTCATATCACTATCAAAAACAACTACCACCAAGTCATTGATCATCTAATAAATGCCAAATAGTGTGCAATCTTCTATAATCTTGTCATACTAACACATTTCTTCTGCTTCAAGTCTTCAACATCACCTCAACCTAACACTTCAACTACATAGATGTTCTTTGCCTCAAAGAGGGCTTTTAGATATTTTTTTTTTAAAACAAACTTATGTTTAGGAGAGATAAAAAAGATAATGAGACTTTTAGATTTTGTAACTTCTTTTTAATGGAAAATAATGAAACCAATTTATCTCCATCATAATGGATGTACATTGATAGTTCAAATCTTTTAAATCTCTTATGTATTATATCCTCTTCATTCTTAGGTTCTCTATAGTTCTTATAAGTCAGACTTCACCCTATATCTTGGAGTAGGGGCGTCAAAAATTTGTTTTCAGATCGAGTTTAGGTTTAACTCGAAATTGACCCAGTTTAAACTATCTTGAACAGGCCCAATTAGGTAAACAGGTTAAGACTGACCTGAACCCGACCTAGCCCCAACCCGATCTACCAGATCCGACTTGCTAACTGGTTGACTGTGATGGGTGAAAAGTGGGCAGTCCAAAGGCCGACTGAGCGCAATGGAGCTAACGAGGGCTACCGAGCGAGAGGGCTTAGCGATGGATGAGTTTCGAGTTACTTTTGGGTTGGTTGACCCAAACAAGAATCAAAATTACAATCGTTAGAATTTAAAATCTGAACCTGACTCGTATTCCAAATGGGTTGACCCGAAAAGAGTTTTGGGTTAGTTTTTAGGTCAATAAAAATAATCGTATCTAGGAGTAAACCAACCTGGAGGATCACATTCCTTTTTTTACTGCTTGGCAAACTAATAAGAACTCAGTAATCTCTTATATTTCTCCTCCCAACTATTTCAAACCATAATAAGCAATGTGCTTCATTAATTGTGAGAATAGAAGACTTCTGCCAAAAAAAAAAAATAAAACTCAAATTTCTCAAAAACAAATTTAAAATAAAAACAGGCAAATATTCTCAAATACTTAACTATACAATGTCTTGTAATCTTATACAAAAAAGCTTGTTGGAACATTTAAGAACAAACTAAAAATAACTCTTAATCTAATTAGGAAATATGGTAGAAATTTGATTGTAGCTGTAACCCCCTTAAACTAAAAGAGAAATTTGATCTTATTTCTCTATACTTTCTAAGATTTTCTAAGACCTAAAGGATGAATTCGCAAGTTTAATAGGTAATAATTATAAAACTTATATTTAAAACATTATTTAAATTATATATTTCTTTTATATCTCATAATCAATTAATTTATTTAAAATTTAAAACTGTTATTAATATAATTTTTCAGACATGACCTAACAGCCGCTCAGCTAGGGTTTGCTTTGCTCCGGGTTTTCGCCCGCCTGCGAGAGTTTTCTCTCCGGTGATCTCCAAGTTCAGGGAAGTTTTTCTTTCTGGTTTTTTATTTTGTTTTGGAGGTTTTTTTGGTTGGTTTTTCTTTGTTTTCGCCACTGTGCCAGCATGGCGCCGAGTAAACTGAAGGATCTTGGTTTTTTGGGCGGGGTCTCTCATTAAATCCTTTCTTGAAGCTCTTGCTGGCTCTACGACTTCTTTTCCGATTTGAGGACTCCTTCATACTTGGTTTGCCGTCTTTATGGATTTCCGACCAGGAAATCAAAGAGCTAACTACCCCTTTTCAATTCTCGCTAGTTGGTTTCTTCCCTTCTAAGCGACCCCCTCTTGACTCTATTCAAATTTTTTTTCAATTTGAAGCTAAAGATGAAGTCTCTGTTATTGTTTTGGATCTTCACATTTTGATCAAACTTTCCAACGATCTAATTACTGCAGGGTATTTTGTCATTCTACCTTGTCTTCAATTGCAATAAACTAACTAAATGGTCGCCTAGCTTGGATATCGGTGTTGATCGTTGGTTATCCCGATTGGATTTCTTTCCGCGTCTTCGTCCTCATTTCTTCTCTCCACGGATTCTTTTTGGGCTTGGGGAATATTTGGCAGCCTTTGAAAATTGATGAAGCATCTGTTGGTTCCCGTCCGTCTATGCTCGTGTGTTAGTCGATAAAACAAAACTTACCCTAAGCAAGTTGGTTAGGCCGAAACTTTAGCTATGTTCAGGAGGATTTTTTAGACACAATTTCTGCATTTCTGTGCTGCTTGTAAATGTATAGGTCATTCTTCGAGTAAATGTCTTCTGTCGTATGTGAATCCAATGATCTTCTATCCCGATCGCTAATTTACACCACACTGTGTTGAAAATGCTGATATGGTCGCTGCTCCTTCTGTGCCGAAAATTTTGGGTAGTGATATTGCAAATTTGAGGTTGTACTCCTGCATTACCCTCTGTTGAATCTCCAGTTTGTACCCTTGGTGTTGGGGATTCTCCTGCCCCGTTGGCTAGTGTGATTTTCTGTGTTGCATGGTGCTGAGGTTGGAGTTCCTCCGGCCGAAATCTGGTGCGAATATGATTTTTGGGCTCTTGTGTCCATTTAGACCCCGCACCCCCTTAGTTCCTGCTTTGGGTGTCAAAGTTTCGTGTGTCAGATTCGAGGCTGATCCTATGGGGATTTTGGTGGGTTGGTTAATGTTGCTTCTCCTGTTTTGGGTGTTTTGGAGGATTGTGAATGGTTGCAAATTTTGTTGTGCCTTTGGATCAAACGAGGTGGGTGGACGGGTGAAAAATTCGGATGTGCAAGGAATGCTGGTTAACTTCATAATTTTGTTATGTACCCGTGAATGTGATGGCCCCCCCAAGCTCTGAGTACCAGGTGAATGTTAATTCTGGATTGGATGTAAGGTCCCATGGTGATTGGTTGCTATTCGTTTGAAATGAATCGATTACGATTCTATTCGTTTTTGTTGTGGTTCGGATCCTGGAAACGAGTTTTAGTTCGTGAAACCTATCCTCACTGCTGCATCTCGTGGGGAATTTGTGGGAGAGGCGGGAGAAGAAGAAGATAAACAGTATTATTTTTTTCTCTATTTTTTTATCTGGTTCAATTTGTTGGTTTTGGTCGAAGTGGAGGTTTTGGGGCAATATGTGGTTGGGGCTCGTGTCCTCATCGTCTTGCTGGTGGTAACCTTTGGTGATGTCCTCATTGGGTTGGTTCGATTGCTTTATTACCTTCTTGATGGTTCTTGCGAGGCTCCGGAATGCTGGAAGCCTCGGCCTAATTCAGCCCTCTATTTTTTCTAAGCCTTTTTTATGTTTTGCTTTTTACTGGTGTAACCTTTTCTTTACTGTTTTTGTTTGCTGTCTGTTGTAATTTTAATAATAATTTTTCAGCTGTTGGTATCTCTTCCACCGCATAATTTTAAAATATTTATGGCATCATATGTTACAAACTGCTCCTTTTCTCCCTAAAACATTCTAACAATATATTATACGATTCTTCTTGCAAACTTTTAATAAGATCATATAATAAATTACATTGCCGAGAACAATTATTAGCAAACTGTCCCAAAAATATATATATAAATAGCATTGACTCCCAACGGCTAACTCTGACTAAGGCCACAAACTTTATTTCTTTTGGAATGTATAATATGCTGAATCAAAATTCCATTAGTTTCACTAGCTTTGGTAACGGCTTTTTTGAAACGGCTATGTTATTTTTTTAAACATAAAATTTGATAAAATTTTTTATAGCATACAAAATAATAAGCATAAATGCATCCAAACTTTAGCTGTTGGAAGTAAAATATGTTGTAAGGGCTTTCTCCATCCTAAAATAGAAATTATTCTGTGAGGACGCCGAACTAGCTCTAATTTGGAGGCCAATCGGAATGAGCCACAAAATAGTACCGAGTGGTACCGCAATATGCAGCTCATTCTAACGGGTCTAAAGACAACGTCGGCGTCCGCACAAAATATTTTTCCTAGCAAAAAGGGGGTCTTGGGGTATAAATGGAAGTGGATCCAAGATCTGATTCTATAAGATGCACACTCAGGTGAACCCAATCGTATCAAAAATATTTGTCTCTTGCATTTTTTATATGTATTTGTATCATGTTTATTATTTTCATTCAATCATACACTGTATTTATATCAGTACAAGATTAGTCTTATTATATATAAATCATAAGTCATGTATATGTTATCATTTAATCAGAGAATTAGTCATCATTCATTAGTCTTTTCTATCATCAGACTTATCTATTATCTATCTTATATGTCATCGATCTTATCTATCATGTCTAACATGTTTCATCTATTATGAAAGAGAGAGAATGATTATGATTCACTAATAAAATGTAAAAAGAATGAAACTTATAAATATAAAAATAATAACATTATACGAAAATATTCTTTCAATATTTACACAACTTGGTTTAAAATCCAAAATAACTTATACATTTTATAGTCATGATATTTTTTTAAACATGCCAGCTTAAGCTACAATAGTCATAGTCCTTATCTTTTTTTCAAGCTTTGAAATTTATCGTGCAAAATCATTGTTTGACATTAATGCCCCAATAACTAATTTGAAAAGAATTGATTTTTTTATCTTCTTACAAGTCTAGAACATAATTAATTTCAAAAGATAAATCGAAAAAAATAACATTTTATTCTTCAATATTTACACGTTGATTAAATCAAAATAACAAGTATGAATTCAAACAATAATAGTCCATCATTGCAAATACATCATAACTATAAAAATGAAGAACTAATAGAAACAGAAAAAAAAAAATTTAAGCGTGCTTCCCAGACAAACTTTACTCCAATGTTAGTTTCTTTTTGTTATCTGAAAATATATAAAAATTACATAATAAGCATAAATATATAGCAAGTCAAAAATAGCTACAACTAAAATCAATGAACAAAATAGTAAAAATATGCAAAAAATCATATTCATATAAATGGAAATTCTTTCTATATCAGCTGAACCCAATCGTATCATATTTGCCATATATGTATTTGTATCAATCTTATACTATGTATTTATATCAGTACAAGGTTAGTGTTATTATATATCAATCATAAGTCATGTATATGCTATCATTTAATTAGTGAATCAGTCATCATTTATTAGTCTTTTATATCATCAGACTTATCTATTATCTATCTTATATGTTATCGATCTTATCTATCATCTGTTTCATCTATCACTAGTCTTATATATCATTTGTCTTATCTATCCTATATTAACCTCATTTCTGTTTGAGGTCATCTGAACATCAAAACTCTACATCACAATCAATTAACTCAGTGCACTGCTCCCTATAATGCACTACTCCCTACAGTACATTGGCCCCTTGACTTCAATTCTTGTTCAAAGCACACCATTTGGAGCTTCATACATCAAATCTATCAACATTGCTTCTTTGACCAAGTCACTGACCTTTTTTACCCAATTGAGCTAGCTCAACCTAACTCAGTTGATCAAACCTCGTATTTACTCAATTTCAAACTCTTATATTTTTCTAAACTTCATCAAATCGTCCTAAACTTAGCTCCTCATGGATTGAACATGATTGGTCAACCTATCTCAGTCAACAATAGCCTATGTCAACTCTACCCAAAATTGATCAAACTTGAATAGTTTGGGTCAAATCGCTCAATTAATGTAATCAAATCAACCCCTCCAATTTCCTTCATGGATCCTAATATCTAAATAAATATTATAAATCCTCAAAGTCTTTTCAAAAAGATTTTGAAAAATACTTTCAAAATGTCACCAAATAAGAACCACTTTCAAATTGTCATTAGCATACCAATGTAGCCATATACTTTGTTGGAGCATCATAAATAGATTACCATTGAATGCTAACATATGACCATATTCATTTGAATGGCTCTCATACCTTGTTGACTCAATATTAATTTCATCACCGCTCTCACAGGAGGCCAAGCTAGCAATATATGTACTTATAGTTTTGTTATCTCTAATTTTGGGGATAAATAAATCTTTATAATTAATTATTGCCTAGTGGAACCTTTTCAGCTTATAGTTTTTTTTTCTTTTCGAATTATCCACATAAAAACTCTAGCATCATATTTGTTCTCTTATTTATCTATATGTGCATGATCTTTATATAAAACTAAGACATTAAATTCTCTCTATTGTCTTTAAATAGTCAAGTAATTTTTTCTATATATTACCAATTTAATTTAACACAATCGTAATTTTTTGTACGTTTGCAATACGAAAATCTACAGAGCTCATGAGAACATTTATATTTTTTATATTTAGTTTGAATTTATGGCTGATATATATGGGGGTTATGTGAGTTAGGAAAAAATTTAATTTATCATCTTTGTTAAGTTTTTCGGAATTCTAATGAAGTTTATGGAAAGAATACTCTATGCTACTAATCCACTTAAATGCATAAATGATATCTCCTTAAAAGACTACAAAATCCTAAGAAATCAGATTTCATGTTCTTATGGTTTTGTTCAAGTTCTTCTAGTTTTTCCACTATGCTTACATCGAGAACGTAGATCACATTAAGTTTTAAGTTAGTGATTGTCATTCCACTACAAAATTATGAATGAGGAAAATATGAAATAATTGTTTATTCCATTTATTGATTTATACTTATTTTACAAAATACATAATTGACACATCAGAACATAAATATAAACAAAAAATATTAAGGGGGTGTCAAAACTGGTTGATGGGTTAGGTTTAGGTCCGACCTAAAATTGACTCGACCCGAATCTACTCAATATGAACATGATCCGTCTAACAAACACACTGACCCGAACTTGACTGCTATCAACCTGAATGATTCGAATCTGACATGTCAACTCGTTTTGGATTAAAATTGTTTATAATTTATTAACTATTAAATTTAGTATATTTGATAAAAAATAATATGATTATTCTCAGATGTAAGACAATTAAGAACAAAAATATTAAGCAGGTCATTTTTGGGACAAAAATGAGTTTGTAAGTCAACTTGAATTCGACTCGTTTAAAAAAATATGTCATAAAATATAACTCAAACCCAGCCAATTTAATAAACATGTCAACTTGAACTTAAATTTTTTGGGTCAAGTTTGAGTGGGGTTCGCTGGTTGAGTCATTTATTGACACATCTAGATCGAGAATCTAGCCTCTAATTTGCTTGATAAACAAAACACAAGTTATGATTTTGATTGAATAAAATAATAGAAGTTCTAGATTAGAGCAATAAAACCTAGAATACACAAAGAAAGTAATGTGTTTCTCCACATAAATATGACCATTGAGCTCTCACAAACTCTTCTTAAGTCTAGAAGTTACACACAAAACGACAAGAAAAATACTCCCTCCAAAAGCCCCTCTCAAATTAGAAGAACAACTATTTAGACATGGCTAGTTTGGCCTATAACACTCTGGCACTCTCAGTCTCATTGAATCATCACATATCCTCAGATATAACTAATAATTACTCCATCATCGTGACCTTGAGGTGATTTGGTGCTATGTTGTTAAATTATTCTTCCGCATTGAAGGCTTTAGCGCTACGGTGCTAAAATCTGACATTGTGGCGTTGATCCCATTGTTTTGACATTAAATTTTAGTCAAGACCTTCACGAGCAGAGCCTCTTGATATTCAAGAGCATAGTTACAACTAGAGCATGTTTATCTTCATGAACGAGCTCTTTTGACAGTTCCAAGCAGGTTCA